>CM021102.1:471830008-472142095 GCA_007115665.2 Sequoiadendron giganteum | reverse complement strand
TGAGAAATTGCAAGATAAGTTCAAAGCATTTGTTAAGAAGGGTAGTCCAACTCAGGAGGAAGTAAAGTTTAAACTACCTTTGTTACAATTACCTTAACCCAATTTAGAGAAGTGTGTTATTGAGGCCACTGTTGTTCAAACACCTGCAAATACCCAACCAAGCTCTTCTGAAATATTATGCAAAAAGGTTAAACAAATTCTCAAGGGATCTCATAGGACCATTTGCTGAGGAAGGCCACAAGCCCTTTACAACCTATTTTACTCCTTGGGCATTTCAAGTTATGGACCCTGAAAACAAAAATGACAACAACAACAATGAAAATCATAACAGGGTGTTGGCCAACAACAACCCTATTACTTTTGAGTTTCCAATTATGGATCCTGGGAGAGATGCCCCCATGAAAAAGATTCCTCATTCTGCTTTACCTATTTTTCGTGGTCTTTCAGTAGAAGATCCTGATATGTTTTTGTTTGAATTCGATGTGTTGTGTCACAGTTATGACTATCAAAATGACACACATAAACTCAAACTTTCTAGCTACAATGAAGGATGTTGCTTTGTGATGGTTTATGAACCTTCGGAATATCAGAACGTGGGCAGTTATGAAGGAACTATTCTTGAACAAATATCAAGAATATTGCAAAACAAAAGAGGTTTGAGATGATATTTTTTGTATGACTCAAAAAGAGGAGGATTCCATAGAAGACTACCTTGAACATTTTATGTTTAGTCTTCAACGATCTCGCCATGATGAACAAAATGATGATACTATTAAAATGTTATTTCTTAGAGGCATACGAGATGATGTTATGGAAGCATTGAATTTAATAGGAAAAGGAAACATTTCTAAATTGGAATTTACTGATATTTGTGATATTTACAAGAATTATTTGAGGTCACGACGTTTGGGAAGGAGTTATCCAAGTAAATATTATACTACAAATAATATGACAGGTATCACGAAAAGGGAAATAGGTAATTTACTTGAGGACCTTAAAACATATTTGCTAAATCATATGGGGAAACAAATAGATACTCTTTACACCCATAGGAAGCAAGAAGAAGCTGAGAAGGCTTTAGCTATGTTTTGTCCAATATGTCATAAAAATCATGGTAGTAAAGACTTCCCATAAAATAGGACAAACATTTCATCCTTAGAAGAGGCCAGTAAGACCTCTACACTAAAACCTTTCCCTACAGGAATGCCCAAAATGGAATATACTGAGGAACCTATCTATTACATGGCCCCTAGGTAATCTTTTCCACCATGGGCCATGCACCCTAGTGTGATGAATGATGATCTTGTTTTAGGACCTATTCAAACCAACCCATACCAGTCTGGATGGAATGGGGGATGGCAACAACCCCCATACCCTTAGTGGATGCCACAATATCCATATACTTCACAGCCGTGGCAACAGGCATGGAGGCCACAACCGCCACAAACATCAACATATCAACAACCATTCCCATTTCCACCACCTTCTATGGTTAACCCTTACCTTCAATCACAACAACTTCTTCTAGGGTTTCCATCTTCAACTGCTCAACCTATAGATCCAACAAATTATCCACCACAGCCACCAAGACCTACATCTATGCCAACTCAACAAAATCCTAACCCCAATAATAAGGCTACTTAGATAGTGTATAACAATGAGCCAATAGGATACTCCACTTATCCCATAAACACATTAGAGATAGATGGAGTCCAGTTGAGGTCAGGGAAGGCTCTTTTGGCACTACAGGATTTGACCCCAATTTCTGATGGTCGTTCGTCGGAATCTCGACGATACATTGTCGATCGACTGACGAATCACATAAATCAGCGCCGTCGCTCAATTTTCGTCTAGATCCCGATGGGCTGTAAAACGTCGACCTCACGACGCAAGCTCATCAGAACCATGACGCCCACTTCGTCGATCGCGTGACAAACAGTGCCCGGATCATGGGAGGCATACCTTTTTGAAACCATCGGATTAACAACATAAGTCCGTCACAATTACGACAAAAGTTTGACGTATTTCCAATATCGTTGAGAGATGAAGACTGTTATAGCAATCAAAATTGGTTGAGAAGATATATCGGGAGGACTAGATTTTTGTCTCAGTGATGGAGTTTCATCGGAGAGATACACATATTGTCTCATCGACGAAGCACGAGGGAAGCATATCGACAAGACATATATCATTGGAGTAAGTTCTGAATGTCTACTCGACCAGCTATGTGGCGCCATTAAGAATACATCGGCAGGATTCTTAGCGACATATTTTAGATTGAAATAGCGGCAGAAGTTCATCAAACACGCGATGAAATAGGCAAGTCATTACGGCGAAAATTCATCGGATACATTGCAAATTCATCAGATGCTTTTTGTGGTTTGTCGTAAATGCAACGAAAAATTGCACATTTAAAAAAAAAAACTATTCCTTGAAATGTAGGCATATCATTGAGAGATGAAGACTATTACAGCGATCAAAATTGCCTGAAAAGATATATCGAGAGGACTAGATTTTGGTCTCAGCGATGACGTTTCATCGATGAGATGCACATCTTGTCTCATCGACAAAAATGAGGGAAGCATATCGGCAAGACATATACCATCAGAGTAAGTTCTGAATGTCTACCCGACCAGCTATGTGACGCCGATAAGATTACATTAGCAGGAATCTTGGTGACATATTTTAGATTGAAATAGCGGCAGAAGTTCATCGAACACGTGATGAAATAGGCAAGTCATCACGGTGAAAATTTGTCGGATACATTGCAAATTCATCGGACGCTTTTTGTGGTTTGTCGTAAATTCGACGAAACATTGCACTTTTTTTAAAAAAACTATTCATTGAAATGTAGGCATATTGGTGAAAGATCAAGACTATTACTGCGATCAAAATTTCCTAAGAAGATATATCGAGAGGACTGGATTTTAGTCTCAGCGATGACGTTTCATCAGTGAGATGCACATCTTGTCTCATCGACGAAGCACGAGGGAAGCATATCGGCAAGACATATACCATCGAAGTAAGTTCTGAATGTCTACCCAACCAGCTATGTGACGTCGATAAGATTACATCGGCAGGAATCTTGGCGACATAGTTGAGATCGAAAGAATAATCATCGGGGAGACTCACCACGTTGGGGAAACTATAGAATATCCTAGCGATACATGATCTCTTGTCGATGTTGATACAAATGGATCAAAATACTTATCGGGGTGACTCTGGGCGATATATAAAAGTAGTCAAGTCGGTTAGGCCTTAACTATGTAGGATTGATGATATCAGGCCTGTTTATAGCAGGACTAATGATAACTATTTTCTTGGCTGTCATACAAGCCATCTCCATCAACAGAGCTTTGAAAACTGCATTACTTACCTTATTGAGCTTCTCTTTGTTTTGAGAATAGTTTAATATTCTCTAATTAACAAGGCCAACCACATGAAGGTGGAAGCTCATTTGGCCCTTCCCCCCCCCCCTTCACATCACTCCCAATTCCCCATACCCGATCATATAACATTAATCATTCATTCATCCATTAATAACATATAACATTCATTCATTCATCCTGCATTAATAACATATAATATTCATTCATTAACATATTCACATTCATTCATCTATTAATAACATATAACATTCATTCATTCATCCATTAATAACATATAACATTCATTCATTAACATATAACATTTATTCATTAACATATTCACATTCATTCATTAACATATTTCATTTTTTCAGTTTTTACATAATATCAAAAATATGGTTGTCATAATATGATTACAATCATTTTTTTTTGTTTCTTTTTTGCAACTAAAAAAAGCTGAAGTGGAGTATCGTTTTCAAAATCATCTGTCCCCCCTTGAGTTGTTCTGAGCTCTGCTCATGATCTTAATGTATGCCTAGTCATGTGCTCACAACGTGGACACGGTTGCAAGGGGGGGTCTACTGCAATAGCAAAGAAATGTTAAATTGATATGTTTTATTATTATTGTTACATGTATTTCATTAATTAAAAAAACATCAAAGTGGTGCTCTTTACCTAATTAGGCCACATCATGTTCCTGATATTGTCTTATAGCCCCATGCTCAACATGTTGAACACCCTCTAAATCCTGATCTGGAGTTGAAATATGAAAGATTACATTAATTAATACACCAATTGCAATTAAATATGTTTAAAATAACATTAGAGTGGTCCTCTTTACCTGATGAAGCCACATCATGTTCCTGATCTTGTCTAGCCTGATCATGCTCAACATGTTGATCACGCTCTACATGCTCTAAAGTTGAAACACGAAAGGTTACATTGATTAATACACCAAATGCAATTAAAGATGTTTAATTGTATTAATCCATACTGAGTTTTGTATAGCACATGAATACATCCAGTACTGGGATGCACACCATGGAATTCATCAGCAGGTTGTGCTCCACCCTCACCAGGCTGCATTCCAATGTCATGTGCAGGATTATCATTGCTTATCTGTGTAAAACAAATAGGCACATTATTATGGTGGAAATTAATATTGAACAGATTGCACAAGTATTCAATTTCAAATAAACTTTATTGAGTTTATTTACCTGCGTGTTGGATGCAGTGGAAGATTGTGTTTGCCTAGTTGAGACTCTTAGTTGTTCAGACAGGGCTCCATAGCCTTGGTCGAAGGCAATCTTCAGGTCCTCTTATGTGGGCACTCTATTGAAATCAAAGCCCTGCATTTTTGCATGCGATCATGAATTTTGCTTCTATGGTGTGATAAAACCAAAATTATTTGCAATTTATTATTTGGATGCAATACTTCATTTATTGATACTTACAAATCGTGCGGCTACTTTCATATAACCACTAGAGCCAAGTTTGTGCTGCCCGTGTTTTTCTAGTCTTGCCTTTGTTGCCTTCGATGTGTCGGGCAGCCTATGAAACTTTTGAAATACGCTAGATTATGTAAAAAGAAAGAATAATCTGTATATAATTAAATTGTTGATAGTATCACATACCTTCCTTGGCCCAATGGTATCTTTCCTTTCTTCTTTTCAACCTTCTCCTTTCCATCCGACACCAAGTCCTTCCACTCCCTTTCCGGAATCATGGGGGGACGCTCGTACTTTCTGTTCTTCTCTAAATGTGACCTATATTGGTCCCTCACATACTTTAGATAGGTACTAGCTTTCTTAAGGACCTTGGTTCGGCTGAATGTTTTATCACCGAACAACACAACTAAACGATTAATGAGCTCATCTTTTAAATCTTGATTTTGGGCATTCCACCATGTACATATGGTGGGCCCAAAGAGCTCCAAAATATCACTTAGATGTTTATAAAAAACATCATTTCCTACAGGAGCAGGATGTATAATTAGAAACTCAGAAGGGAAAGGTGTTTGGGCTGCTTCCAAAAACTTAGATACGTGCATGAATAATATAGCAAAAATGGAGGTGCTCACATTGGGATTGGAAGTCTGTATAAAGAAAGGAATTGATTTAGTAGAAATAGAAGGTGATTCTCAAATTTGCATTCAGGCAATCACATCGGGGAAAACACCAAACTGGAAACTAGACAATTGGATAGGAGCAAGAAAACGGGGCAGAGGGAGATGGGAAAGAAGTGGAGGTTGAAGCTGGGGAGGAATGCACTAGCAGCTCGCAGCACCAGACCAAGGCAATGAGCTGCTTCCTAGGCAATGCATGGGATGTATATCGGGCAGGCATAATCAACAATGACATGAATGTCTTTGCAAGGTTTGTTCAAAATGAGGATTGGTTTAACAAAAGGAGAATGAAACATGCAATAAAGCTGGGGTACGCACTGGGAGTAGTATATAGCTATGTAGTAGCATAAAGCATGATAAGCATACAATCAGATATATAGTGGCTATAAACAGGCAATTATAATGTAGGCAAATATTGCCATTTTGTAAATCAATATAATAGGGTGCTATCCCCACTGTTAGCACTTAATTTAAAAATAATAATAATAATTAAAACATTTTAAAGTACCTAGGACCTTCTCTATCTTTATGGGAAGGAAATCCTCGGTCACCACAAATGTGACCGACAATGTTCTCATACTAGTAATACGGGAAGATCAAGGAAATGCTGCTAAAACATCACCAGTAGTAGTGGCCTATGCATCCACAGGTACTGACACATGTAGTGGCATGTGTTCACTACCAGAGGGTGGACTACCGAATGCCTGCATGGTGTGTGTTGTCGACATTTCAAATGACAATATAGGCATAGATGATGGGGTTGGATGATGTGTTCTATGCGCAGGAAGATCAGTATTGACACTTGTACCGTCCCCTACTTCCTAGGAAACACTTGCAATACCTTGATCATGGCCAGCAGCATGATCATGAGGATGCAAATAATCCTATAAAAACAACACATATTTTAGTTCATGACATAAAAGAGTACAAAATATAAAACTATGAATGAACTAATGTTATAATTAAAGATCTCATGACAGCTTACTTCCAAGTTTTGTGCTCTCTCAGACAATATTTTAACCCTTTTGTCTTATCTCATCTATTTGAGGCACTATGAATACCAACTGAAGGATTTCTTGATTGCATTTTTGTTGGGCCTTCCTCATCATATCCATAGGGTTTGTGGAAAATGTGATGTCATCATCACATAATAGTGACTGCACCTACATATAGATGCTCTCTTGTACTGCTGGTGCCTTTCCCTGATCAGCCAACTGCAACAAGAATATTAAAAACATTATCAAAATTAACCCAATAAACTCATGAAAAAAACATAATAATAAAACATTTTGCTCGTATCTAATTTGTACAATTACAATGAGGTAAACCTGTCGGATAGAAACGCCTGAAGATGGATCACGATATGCGCTCTGGGCTGGAGCCTTCCTCATATGATCAATGTCCCGCTATCACAAAAATTAAATCTAAAAAACATTACCAAAATGAAACCAATAGACTTACGAAAAAAAACATAATAATAAAATGGTATATTGGAGTCATTAATTGGAGGTTGGGTAAAATGGTATATATATAGTACATACCACCCCCATAGTAATTGTGTTTGTATCTAAGCAATTCAAATTGTAATCAATTAGCAACTCTTCCCCTACAGTTATTGATTTTGTCGCACATACAAATACATGGTTTCACTCTCGCACCTCGAATATACAATTGGGTTGCTTATTTGTTGACCCAAGTCATGTACTATTTATAAACCTTGCAATATTCCTTGATGCTTTTGGCCTCCTGTCAATGCACCTAGCCACTCCTTTATTTTGATCCTTATCTTTTAGTTGTATATAATTTGTTGATAGTGCATACCTATGCATACTTCGTGTATATCGAACCAGCTGCATCCAATCTTTGTAACTGTAACAGGGTCCAACATACTCCATCAACTCAGTAACTTTGTCGTAATAGACTTTTATGCCGTCCATGCAAAATAGGCCCAAACCATGTAATGACGATGGTGCTATGCAATATATCCCCTCGTTGACACAAAGATCAGTGTTTATTGGAGGAAGTTCCTTAGGTACCTATTATTTCCATAGATGTTTGTACCTCAAGGGCACCTTGATGTCGCCTATGCTCTCATCATCATAAGAACATGACCCCCCTTCAGCAAGAAAAAATTCCATGCGTTTACGGAATTTTCTTCTAATCTTTTGACCTCTAGTTGATCTCCCTCTTTTAGACCTACTACATGTCTCACTTTCCTCTTCTCTTCCTGAATTTCCCTCGCTTGAGGAAGACAAATCTGACAAATACCTATTTTGTGGTACCTGCACTCATAAGGATGTTGGATGAAGTTCTTTCATGGTGATGTGATCTGAAGGTGACATTATGATTAATCTATCATTTCATCACTAGAAATTGATAGGTTATAAGGTAATCAAGTCTTGATAGATTGCAAGTTATTGTTACTACTGTCCAAATGTGTCCATCACAAATCAAATCTACTTAACGTTTTAACTCCCAAACTTTGTAACAAGTGTTAAATGTGACTATGGTCCACCAGTTACACAACCAAGGCATCAAATGTATTCTCTAATTGTAATCAAAGGACTTTTTCTCTTCATTCAAGTAAATAAACTTGAAGGGAAACACCACCAAGTGGTTTATTGGACACCTACATGACTAAAAATAGCAGCAAATTTACATTTAATTTCCATATGTCTAAGTGGTTAACAGGGAGGGAGTATGTACTAGGCCTGGTAAAGTCATCATAAGTTTATGCTTTGGCAATGAAAATTGTTTAAGTCATCTTGAATCTTCCTGTGTCTAATTGCTAGGAGACTTTTGGTATGTTTTAAGGTAGGATGAGTGGTCGCATCAATGTTCTAATTCTCTATGACAAGGTTTCAACATCTTCAAATAGTGAAAGTTAGTGCTTATAGTCATTTGAAACAACAACATTTTGATTATGTATGATGGTAGGATTTGATAACTTAAAAGAATTGGCTACCCAACAAACTTACAGTTAAAAGAAACTTTTTCAGTTTAAGGGGTTAGCACTTGGTGCAGGAGCACCCCATAGTTCACCTAGGAAAGTTGACTAGAAGGTCATGATTTGGCAATTTGTTTAGGCCAAATGTAGCAATCTCTTCCTATTTCTTTGAGTTTGTGCCTTAGAGGCATTTGAGATCATGTATTGTGTTGGTAAAGGTCATGTTGACCATTTGTTAGGTTGAGGCTTGACTACAAGGATGGTTTAAGACCTTTGTAGACCTTTTCTAGGTGTTAGAATCTCTAAAATTTTGCAAATAAGGCTTATTGGAAGCCACAAGTGGCCATGGAGTAGTTAGGGTTGAGCTTAACTACTTTAGTGACCCTATATAAGGGAGACCTCAGCATGGAAGAGAGGTTAGAAGCTTTTACATTGTTTTGAAATTTTGAATTCCAAGTAAAAATAGTGGATTCTTAATGTGAATTTCTGGTTTTGATTCAAAAGAGAGCTTAAATGGATTGAATAGGATTATGTAGGGGGTGTATATTTTCATGTGATTATTAACTAATCTTTGTGTGGCAGTATTTTTGATTCTTAATTCGATTGAGTTTTTGTTTGTAGTTCGTTGTTTCTTTCTCAGTTGCTGATCTGATAGTTTGTGAGTTGAAAATGGAATTTTAGATCACATTTCCCCTGTACATAACGTATGGCATCTTGGGAATTGTTTCTAGACTCCATGGTTGTATATAAGGTAGGAGTAGGAGTCATGAATAGCTTAGGAAACACTTTGAAAGTCTTCTCCTAGGCGAGCTTGACAGTGTTCGGCTAGGAAAGACATAGAGTGCATGGCACTTGATCTGTAGGGGTGATCATTCCCTGTCAAGTCACGGTGTGGAGAGGGCAGGTAGTTTCCTTGCAAAGACTTGGCATGAAGGAGGAGGCTCCACCAGTCCATTTGGAGGGAGAACAAATTGACAGTTTGTTGTGTGGTCAGGAAAACCTAAAGAAGAGGCCTAATTTGCCAAAATGAAGGTACAGTCTGTGTACGGGAAATTGAAGGTTAAGACCACTACAATCTTCAAGTGGTAGGCATGAGGACTAGGAACCCCAAGGAAGAATTCAATGTTCTTTGGAAGACCTTGTAGTATTAGTGTGTTCTCTCGGAGAAGAAGGCCTAATTGGAATGCCTAGGACTAGTGGACTAAAACCCTAGATGAGGGTTTGGTGGAAGCGATGAAAATATGGAGTAAGGAGGATCCTTCAGAGCCATAATGGGATGGAAAGAACCTATTATGAACATCTCCACACCCTTGCAAATCTAAGTTCTAGTTCTAGAGTATGATAGCCTTTAGGGTAGATTAAGGGCTAAGGAAGAGTTGGAGACATTGCACCAAGATTGACTTGGTAGGTTGAATTGTCATGATAGCTGGGTTGGCAAGGTGAACCAGAGGTACCTAAACAAGAAATAGGTCCTATAGGTTAAGGTGGTGGAGTGTGACACCATAGGGGTCTTCCAAGTAAGATCTAGAGCATGGAACAATGATTGTTCGATCCAACCCTACCCTATCAGAACTTTCTTTCATCTTTGCATATTGGTTTGATACTTCAAATGATGCATTTTTTATCCCACTTCTATCATATTGTATTCCCATCCCATTGCAATTGTTGGAGGACTTGATACCAAAATTTCATATCAGATACCATGTTCTTGAAGCAATTTTTTGTGTTTTTACAAATTTTCTGAAGTTCTTTTGTGTTGTATGGATCCATACATGCTTGAAATGCTCTAAGATCATTGGTGTAGATAAATATATGTGTTCCCTTTCATTTTCATTTGTTTTGAAGTTCTCAATCACTATTTTGTGGAATTAAACAATCAAATACAGGGACTGCCCTGTTGTGCCTGTGTAAGGGTTTGAGGGCTAAATAGAAATGACATCCACCAATCCATCCACTATCTTGGAACTGTAACTTGGTGGATTGGTGTGCATCATGGTGGATTTGATGGAGTTTCAAATGTTGTTCTTTAAATTCCATTTATGTTTTGCCCTTGTCTTGGCTTGTTACATTGTTTGAGAGGAACCTAAGGTTGGGTTTTACCTTGGCTTTCATATAAATCCTAATGTTTCATGTAAAACCTTGGGTGAGATATATTCGGCTGTTACCTTTTTGGAGTGGGTATTAAAATGGCTTATGTCTCATTATTTTGAATTAAGGTCTTCATTTGAAGGTCCTTCATGCCAAGGTTCCTTTTATAAAGCATTTTGGACATGAAATATTTAAAATAAAAAATACCTTCATTTGAAAGTCTTGACATGGCAACATTTTTGAATGAAGGTTCTTCATTCAAAGGTCATGACAACATCACCTTCAAATGAAGGTTCTTCATTAACTGGTATTTTGTAATTTTGAATGTGTGATAATAATTTAGGTTTGAAAATAAATCCATTTGAGCCTTTTATAAATGAAAGGACATTTGATGCAATCATATGCCTTATCAAACTTTTAACTTAATAGTAAGGGCATCATGAGTATTTTGTTGGGCCCATTCAACAATCTCCGATGCAAGGATTGAATAGTCTAGAATGTATCTACTATCAAGAAAGCCAATTTGTTTACCTCTATGACTATATCTCAAGCAATAGGTTTAATTGTGATGGCAATGATATTGACAAGGATTTTGTAATCTAGGTGTTGAGAAGCATAATTGGCCACCATTCTAGGAAAGATTCTTCATTCTCACTTTTAGGTGTTAAAATTTAACAATATATAGATTGATGAAAGAGCCCAAAGAGCCTTTCTCCATGTTATCCAAGTACACATAGCAACAATCTTCTCTTATACGATTGGACATGATTTCAAGAACTTAGCTAGGAATTATTCATTTAACCTAAGGTTTTCTCATAATGCCATCATTGGAAAAGTATGATCAAATTCTTCTATTATGAAGAATTGGTCTATGTGCCTCTAGTAATCACTATAAAAATGTGAAAGACTAAGCTATTTTATTTTTTATGTCTTATCTTATACCATTTTACGAGAATGGGGGGGCCAATGTACGAGAAGATCTTTGGAAACTAGGCATGAAAATTGCAGGTTAAAGAGAATGGGGGTGCCAAACTTATAGTATTCATTGTCCCTTGGTCGTCGATTTTCCCTGAGTGCCCTCAACCTGGTCCTCAGCATTAGTATTGACCTTGTTTTAGCTCCAAACTCTTCATCGGCGCTGGTATTGACCTTTTTTTCACTCCTCCAAAGTCTTCCTTAGCGCTAGTATTGACCTTTCACTTGTCCAATTTGACGAGCTACAACCTGCTTTAGTTAGGTTTTAGAGTATGTTAATTAAATTTAAAAAAATTATGGCGCCATTTAGAGTAGTGAATATAAAGCAAGCAAAGCCTATTATGGTGCCATTTAGAGTAGTGAATATAAAGTAAGCCAAGCCTATTATAGTCATGAGGGAAATAATAAAACTCCTAGGATACTTTGTGAAACCATTTTCCTTGGTTAAAGGGAGGCCATAAAATATACCTTTGGATTTTTTCAATCTTCAAATATGAGGATTTGCAAGGTTCTTAGCAACATGAGTAATGGAAATGTGTGCAACAAGAATTTTTGAACACACATGGAATCTCCTTGCCAAAGAAAGGGGCTTCATAATTTAATATGATAATTTTTCTCAGCTCTAGAAATGATATGTTTCCTTAAAGAGGAAGGAGAAACCTAAAAGGTAAAAGAGATGCTTAGGAATCTCAACACTTCCTTATGATCAACCCCCTTCTATCCATAGGAATTGAACAAATTGGGCTTGGCTAAGAATGATTTCCTATAACATTGAGTTTTATGCCACTATATATTTGACCTTAAAGCTTTCCAGAAAATATCTAGGCATTGAATATACTAAATAATGTCACGTTTGTCCTCCAAAAGAGTGAGAAAGGAGTCATTAGAAAAATGACCATTGAATAGTTGGGCTATAGAGTTACGAAAAGTAGCACGTTTAATAAGTTAGTAAGGTGAATTTATTAATGTTAATCTTAATATTCCAACACCCTCCGTTAACTTTTACATTCCTCACAATAAAACATGTTGATTGAAACAAACAAATATATATAGTCTAAGCTAACATCATTTTATTTTTCTTTAAGTTCTCCCTCAAGAACATCTTTGGCTCGAGTTATACAAGTCCACACTATGTGATCCTTTAACTCTAGTAGGCATGAATAGAAGTAGAGGATATTGTTTGGGAGAAGAATTTTTTCTAGTGCTAGGTTATGTGTTAGGTTATATAGGGTTAGGTTATATAGTGTTTGAGCCTAGCCTCAAACACTACAATTAGGGTTAGGTTATGTGTTTTCTTTAGGGTTAGGTTTGGGATTAGGTTTATGGTTATGGTTAGAGTTTAGGGTAATCCAAATCATAACCTAACCCTTTTTCTTGAAACCTTAACCTTGACCCTAACCCTCACCTTTATCCTATCTTTATAACCCTAACCACAACCAAAACTCTAACCCCAACCCTAACCCTAAATATTTTTTATTTTATTAATTAGTTGCATTCACTCTAATAACCCTAAACCTATCCCTAAACTTAACCCTAGCCCTATCCCTAGCCCTAATCCTAACCCCAACTCTAAGCCAAATATAAAAACAACCCTTAATCATAATTACAATAACCCTAAAACTTAATTCTAGATATAACCCTAATACTATAATCCCTAATTGTAATCCTAAACCCTAACCCTAATTTCATATCTAATCCCAACCATAACCAAAAATCTAAATCTAACCCTAACCATAAAACATAAACCCTAATCTAACCCTAATCCTAACATTATTTTTCCTAACCCTAACCCTAACTCTAAACCTAACACTAACCCGAACACTAAATTCTAACCCTAATTAAATACCCAATCATAACCATAAATTGTAACATGATCCTTTGAATTGGATACTACATCAAAAATTATGTGTTACAATCATTGCTTCCATTGTTGGCATTTTTACATTGGGATGCATATCTATTTTTAAAATCAATAAAATCTTTTAATTTCTTGCCAAACATAATATTATTAATTGTACTACCAAACTTATAAACATGTATCCAATTGGTAGATGCAAAGCCAAATAATTGTGAAATTGTGTACTATAATGATTTTAGAATATACACATAATGGATTTGTTGAAAAGGTTCTAGAAACTTTGAAAATAATGCAATTGGTAGATGCAAAGAAAAATTCCACAACCTTCACCAAAATCCTTATTGGTTTCCTTAATATGGGAGATTTGGAACAAGGTATAGACATCCATCAAAGCATAATATGAAGATGATTTTTTTCAAATGTTGTGGTTGTAGATGCCCTTTTAAAATTTATACAGAATGTGGAAGGATAGAAAAAGCTTGTGAACTATTTGACAAAATGTCTCAAAGAATTGTAATCTCTCAATTTATTTTAGTGTCTATTTTGTTATACCCCATGTCCCAAATTGGGTATAACACAATAGACACTAAAACAAATTGATAGATTGTTATGAGGGCAGTGATGAGACTTTTCTAATTAGAGTGTATTCCATGAGATTACAATTATTCGAGGCATTGTGTCAAATAGTTCATGAGCTTTGTCTATCCTCCCACATTTTGTATAGATTTCAAAAGGGCATCTACAACCACAAGATTTGAGAAAATTCATCTTCATATTATGTTTTCCTTATGATTGGTTGACTCTTATACTAAATTAATATGTTCAATTTATGTTTCCTACTTGATCTAACTCCACAAATGGCAATTTAACAGTGGAAAGATATGATCCTACTTTGGTATAAATTGTATATGCAATATCAAGGTATGAATTAATATGTTCAATTAAGAGATGTTAAATGAAATGAATAAAACTAATGTAATGTAAATAAGGGAGACCAGTGCCTTATTGGGTAAAACGGAGTCAAATGAAAGCCTTTAATGAATGGTTTCTATCTAGCAAGTCCTCTAATTGTTTGGCATATAACTATGAGTTTACAACTGGTATAAACATGCAAGAGTGTAATTGATAAACCCTACTTGAGGTAGAATATCAAATCTAATTATCCGATTCTTCTTACTGATCCAAATGGCATTCCTAGATTACTATAATTTATTGAAAGGAATTTCAATTCTTTTTTAAAGAATCCAATAAACCAAATCACATAGAAACAACAAATGTGTACTGATAAATCGAATATATACTTGATACTTCAATTTAAACAACCAAGAAACATCAGATTGGAGACAATCAAATAATCGCAAGAATCCAACAAACAATTGATACCAGAATGAAGCCAATAAATCAACAGTCTTTGATTATCTCCTTCAAAATTCATACATGCAACATAGTCTCCTTGAATGTCATCATTTTTGAAAATTTAATGCTTACAACAGTCTATCCTATTCTAATTCTATCTTCTACCCCTTTACATTTATCCAACAACGGATACTTATACATCAGTTTGCAAAAGGACGTGCCTTTTCAAAAAGGTTTAAAGCATAAAAGGTTTAACAAATCCACTATTAACTAATTTCTGTTAAGCCACAAATGGACTGCAGACATATGCTCCATATAATCCTGGCGCTCATGAGTGTCGACATCTCCCAACGCATCGCGGATCACAATCTCCATCATTATCATTTGCTCATTTTGCTCACATGTTGCATCCAATATCACATCTTTCGCAGTGGTTGTCTCTAGTATCCCTTGGAGTATTGTTTCGCACTCACTTTTCCATGTAGTCGCTTCCTTCATTTTCCCTTCATCATCACATAACTTGGGCAATCTATCTTCAGGAGCCTCTATCAATCCCTGCATATCCCCTTGTAACTCCTCAAAGAAATCCCTGTGCCTATCCATAATACAATTGGCATTTTCAATCTCTTCATTACTAGGAGTGTCCTTATGCTCCAATTCCTCAAGTCTTTCCTGAATTTTGCTATCCACTCTCCTGTGTTCCTTTATTGCATCTATGTACTGTGAATGTTTTCCCCAGAGTTTATTTAACCAAGTGGTTAAAACAACCTGTCTTTTTTTTATTATTGCAGCAAATGCATCCATTCTCCCTTGAGAGTATGCAGTTGACCCTTCCCAATGGTCTTTTTTCTGTGAACTCTCACCTTGAGTGAGCATCCTTGTTGGTTATGTTACACCACCTACCAAGTCTTTCAAGCATTCATTCTCTCTCAACATCCTCTCATTATTGGTTTTGTACATCTCCCTTTCCCTTATCAATGCTTGGATTTGGGCTTTATTCAACTTGGCTATATTTATCCCAATATCAGCAATCGCTACAGGATCAACCTCCCCAGCCTTCAGGGTCATGACATGTCCGAATGCCTTTTTCAGTATCAATAACAATTGATTTCTTGTGAGGAGGATACAAGGCCCAAATCATCAATGTTTCATCATTAGGATTGTATCTTGATCTTATGTATACCTCTGTCGCCTTCTCTATACTGAGCTTGTGGGTAGCATTATTATCTTTTAAGAAACTATCAAAAACTAATGTAGAATTCATATCCAAATCTAGATAAATCATAACACCTACCTTTTCAAGCAGCTCCCTCCCCTTTTTGGGGTCATGTCAATCATCTCTTTGTCTACTTTATCCTTTAAGCTTTTTAACAGTTGATCCTCATTCCCTAGAGTGACATTGTCAACCTGTCCCCTTATCTCTTTCCCTTTTTGCTTATATAAAAATGTCTTAAACTCCGAGGTCTTTATAAATTCATCATCTGATATCAAAGACCTATAGTCTTCATGTCTTGTATCTACATCCATGGTTTCCTCAACATCTGTTTCTCTGGAAACATAGGCATACTCCTGAGTCTTCATTCTTGAAACTTTTCCAGATGAGCTTTGTGGCCTGTCTATTTCTGAAATCCCCTTAATGGAGGATAACAACTCAGCATCCACCAACTCCTGATTATGTTTTTCAATCACAATTTCAGCTTCCTCTACCTCTAAGTTTCTGATTATGTCATCAGATTTAAAGGGCACGTGATGGTACCCTCCGAGATTTACTTTTTGTCTGGCAGAGTGGATATACCCTTCTGGATCAAAGTTCTTTCTCACTAGTGCTCTTCTCATGTTGTAGTGCAATAATTTATTCAGAATCAGATCATAACCTTCTTTGGCTAATACAATGAAATCACTAAAACACAATGTACTGGGCATAAAAGCCTGTTTCCCATATGAACTTAAGTTCATAACACTAGAGTAATCCATTTGCCAACAATTTCTAGGTATGCAATTCTATCCGGGACAGTTCTGGGCAGAATGAAAGGTGTATCCTCAAAGCCATAAACCCTAATCATTGTGGCATTCTCTAAGCAATACCAATCCCCCCAGTTGTGGTTAATTGGTCCATTGTAATCTCTAGGCCTAAGAAAAAATTTTACTTGTTTAGATAAAGAATAATCACAAGGATGGCTAAAAAATTATACAAGGGTTTCACAAAGAATTCTTCAAAATGCAAGAAATTTGAATTGGCAAACCTGTTGTCCCAAATAGCAGTCCATAATTGAACAGGCAATGGCCTACCTTCCTTGTCGGATTGTGAAATCCTCAGCTCCTGGGGCCATAAACCTAACTCTTGTCCAAAATACAACACTAAGTGCATCAGCAGTGAGTAATTTCTGAGATGGAGAACATAAGCACCACTCTTTATCGCCATCAAACTTGCATCCAGCTCCTTAAAAACATGTGCAACATAGTCAAATGATCTGGAATTGTGATACTGAATGTCTGTAGCAATCACCATGGGCACAACCGCCATATGCTCAGGTACCTCCATCCCTAATACCTGTCCCACTGAGTAGTAAGTATATTTTAGGTAAGGTTCGAAGAGGTCTACATGAAAGGGTGGCCCCTCACTGTCTTCCATTGGAGTAGGTTTGCCATGACACCTAATTATGTGCAGAGGTAACCTCCACCCTTTATAAATGGTGTCCATCCTTCTGAACTCACTATCGAGCTCTTCACTCACTAATTTCTCATTGCATATTCCCTCCATTCTGAAAACCTCAGCAATTGCATTCTCAACTACATGTATCAATGAATTCCCTAACAAATCACATATAGCTTTGTTTTTTGAATCATAGTGCCCGGCTAGCAATTTTACCAGTTCGACATCAATAAAAACATTAGGGCACACTAATTTCCCTAAATTGAGCCTCCATGGATTGCATACTAGCTCAATTTCTCCTGTGGTAATGGAAATTGAATAACTCATAGCCTCTAATCGAAGTCCAAACATCACCTATAAATTTGCATTTGTCGTCCAATTTTTCAACTTCCACTTTGAGCTATGCAGAATGCCTAGCTTTAGGTCCAAAACCAGGTAACTGGTCTATGAGGTCTTGATTTAGCTTCCTTTCAATACCTTCTGGTTGCAACTCAGTCTTTTGCTTTTTTTCTTTTGATTGGCTTCCCTCCCCAGGTTTTCTTCGCTTTAGTTTTCCTGAACCACTAGTACCTTCCATAATTCAATTTTTTATGAATTCTGAGAGGACGAGAAACTTACTGTAACTTCTTTCAGACTCAAGCTAGGTGAATGCCTTAATTGTTCTGCTGGTTCCCTAGCTTGCTCTCCTTCGCTTTGAATTTTGTGAGACAATGATTTCAATTGATCATACCCTGATATGAAAAATCTCCTACACTTCGTGGTGCCATTAATGTCTTTACCAATCGAGACATGAATGCTGCAAGTTTTTATTTTCAAAATTCTCACTATCACATCAAAGCTCATATTGGCAAGACATTCCAAATCTCTAGCCGATCCACCTGTTCAACATTCACCCATCCGCCAAGACGTCTTGCAGTTTCCCCGACATCACAAGTCTCCCCAGTATTTTCTTTCCTTTTTCTTTTTATATCGCCATGACTTTCACCGAAACAACTATCGCTCAAACTTAAGGAATAGGGCCAACGGTTCTTTGCCTTACTCTGAAAGTACTTTGTCTCATCGAGATTTTTACTTTATCGACTTATGTCACCAAGACCAAGCAATTTGTTATGCCGATAGAATAATACTCGTTGTGATGTCTCTTAGATCTCCCTACGGTGACATGTCTCAGCGATACGCCTCTTCTTTGGCAAGACAACGAGCATCATCTTATCGATACCCTTTATCTCTGCATGCTCAATTCTATCGGTGTAATCCAAGGGGTCGGTAAGACTTTTATGAACTCTTCCCGGCATCGTTTGTCTTACCGATTGAGTCATCCTTTTGCTTTATCGGCAAGACCAATAGCACTTCGGCCAGTGTTTTGAAATCTCTCTCTGATGACCAAAGTCTCTCCGATAGACTTTACTTTTCTCCAATCAGCAAAAGGTAACTTAGCTCGATATGACCTCACACCGTCATGCCGATACCTTTTGTCTTGTCGATAAGTAATACAAACCCGCATTCTCCTAGTGTATAACTTTATCGGTATGACCCGTTTGATGTCTTGCCAATAAGATCACATCGGTAAGACATTTCAAACCTCTGGCCGATCCGCCTATTCAATGTTCACCCATCCGCTAATACTTTATCTCCGCATGCTCAATTCTGTCGGTGTAACCCGAGGGGTCGATAAGACTTTTATGAACTCTTCCCGGCATCGTTTGTCTCACTGAGTGAGTCCTCCCCTTGCTTTATCGGTAAGACTAATAACACTACGGGCAGTGTTTTAAAATCTCTCTCCGATGACCAAAGTCTCTCTGATAGACTCTACGTTACTCCAATCGGCAAAAGGTAATTTAGCTTGATGTGACCTTACATCGTCACGCTGATACTTTTTGTCTTGCCGATAAGATAAACAAACCCGCATTATCTCTGTGTATAACTTGATCGGTGTGACCCTTCTGATGTCTTGCCAATACATTTAGGATATGTATATTATCATTAATGAGACCTGCATCAACTTATGCCGATATTTTCATATGTAAATATTTTAATGTCAGATGAAATTTATGGGGAGTTATGGCACAATTTTAAATCAGAATTTGGTAAAAAATGCTATGTGAGGATTTTTTTGTTTGCATTATGAATCTTTTTTGGGAGACTAATAATCATGAAGAAATAATGAATTTGTCAAAATTTGACAGTTCCAACAGCATGAAGGTTTGAAGTTTCATGACAGTACTAGCATTTGAGTTATAATGATGTATTTAGAGCTCATGGCTCTCCTTTGTATAAACATATCACAATTTTGAATAATATAATCAAGGGTTATGGCGTTCATCTCACTGTTATGGTGTGTATGATTTCCATTTTTCTTTAATTCAAAGAGTAAATTAAAATGCTTGGATGGAATCATAGATGGATATGTTTGTAAAGGGATTTGATAAGAAGTATTGAGTTAGGATAGAAATTGACATTGTTGTAATGCAATATTGTCAGAGATCTTATATGCTATGTGTTTGAACCTGTTATGAAAATCTAAATATTTGTGAATTCGACTCCCCAATAGTATATGGCACTGGCCTAAATCGTATGTGTTTGTAAGGTTTTGTGTCTGTTTGTCTTAGCTTAGAGCTTGCTGCCAAATTGCAAATTAAATGGCTATCTTAAGTGGTGAAATGTCGTTGTAATCATCTCATGCTCCAAGTAGTTGATACTATTGATGTTTTTCTATTGTTTAAATTGATATATCAAGCATATATATATTTAGTTTACTGATACACATTTGTTGTATTTGTGTGATGTGTATTTGGTTCTTTCAAGTAAAGATTAAACCCTTCTAGTCAATCACAGTAACTAAAGAGTATTAATTGGATCAATAAGAAGAATCACATAACTAGGATTGTCATTCTATCTCAAGTAGAGTTTGTCAGTCATTTACTTGCACATTTATACAAGTTATAAACTACATCTGTGTGCCAAACACTTTGAATCATTGCCATCATAGATTACACTTTTATAGATCTTCATTAGACTCCATACACCCAACAAGGCAGTGGTCTCACGCTTTCATCTTTTGGTTTATCCATTTTATTTTTTACATCTGTTAACTGAACATATTATAATATAATTCAAATATAATTAAAATTAAAAACATCATAAATTAATTATGTAACCACATAATTCAAATAAAATTCTATCAAGAAATTAATATCAAATAGATAATACAATCACATAACTCATACATTTCAATGTCATTGATCATCTTCTTCATCCAACTCTTTGTCTGTATCATCCGATCCAGATTCAACATTGTAAGGATTGGTCATATCATCATCATCGTCATTGATATCAGTTTCGATAATGTCATCATCCACACAAATATCATCTTCATGAACATTAACTCCTACATCATCATGATCTAGTTCCTCCTCTTCGACATCTTCGTCAGGCACATCATCAACTAACTGTTGATCCAGATCATCATCTACATCATCTTCTATTTCTTCAGTATCTTCTTCTTCCACCACATTATACTTTACCAGCCTTCCTCTTTGATCATGTCTAACAACATATGAACAACCCACTTTACCTGGAACCTCTAATTAAAATACCTGCTCACATTGGCTTGGAAGAACATAGGGCTCATTTCCAGCTCGCTCAAAATACCTTGTATTAACCATGGTAAACCCATTATCATGTTCAATAACAGTTCTCTCGGGATCATTTTCATTCAATCGTAGCCTATACCATAGGACGACGAACATAACTAATTTGAAGGACTTAAAGTCACACTCAAGTATATCATCCAAAATCCCATAGTATTGATTTTCTGAGACTTCTGGATGTATGTCGCTTCTAGATGAAACATTAGTCACCTGGAAGACTAGAGTTATCCCAAAATCACAAGTTTTCTTCGTGTCATCCAACTTTTTTATTCGAAATTTATGACCATTGCACCACATAGCCTTGTGGTGTTTCACCTCCAATATGTCAAACATGCAAAACTTAATTATTGCAATATCGTCAGTTGATAAACATATTTATTCTTGGCCGAATGTATGCAAAGAAAAAAATCTCAACATATATATACATCAATATAATTCAAAATAATTAAATAATATGGGTGATTAATATATTTATACATACCTGTTTATCTCTCAAACCATATGCTAAATCAATTTCCCTTGGTGTAACATTGGAATCTCCATTACGATGAGCTACTTTAACCAATGAAGCCACACCTTCCCATGTTAATGCGCGACCAGATTGTTGACATCGTTCAATCCATACTGTCATCCAATCAAGATTGTTTGTGACGTACAAATGTAGAGCATTCCACTCTCGACCAACTATATCAAAAAAAATTGAAATTCACAAACAACGTATAATTAGTTAATTACCACGGTATACGACCTTAATTTATAATTGATCAATATTGAAGATTAATAATTAAATAAGTACAATATACATAAAAACCAAATGTAAAATGTATTCTAATTAATCTCCATGACCATCTTATAATTACCTGACACTTTCCTCAATCTACCTTTTCCCATCAGGTACTCCCCTTCGAATTTGTTAATGGAGTTGGGATCCCAAATGCGATCTGCATGGATCTTTGTTGCAAACTTAGGAAGATATTCAGTAATGTACACCATGGTCTGGTATACCATGTATCCCTCCACCATAGAACCCTCGGGATGTGCTCTCTATCTAACCAAAGCCTTCAAAAATTTCAAGTGCCTCTCAACCATCCACATTGACCTTGTGTGTACAGGTCCACACAATTCAATCTCCTCAACTTGGTGTATGAGTTAGTGTTCTTGTGCATTGAAAAATGTCGAAGGTAGACACTTTTGCATTTCACACATTAGACGAGGAATTCTTCTCTTCCAATAATTTATATCTTCTTTATGGATTGTTTTAGATGACAGTCATCTACAAGTGATTCAAGGCACAAATATATTAATGAGATTTAACAAAAATATACAACAAATTGAACAAATATCGCTACTTACCTCATCTATTTTCCAAGATCATATATAACTTGCTTGACATTGTTGTCAAAGTTGTCTGGGAGAGATAGAGGTAGAACGTACTACAACAATTATAAAATGATCTTTTCATTAATATTTTTCCAAAAGTAGTAAACATAATACACTGAAAAGTACATGCAGTATACAAATATATATATAATATACTAGAATAATTACCTTAATGAAGGTATTCCAATCATGCGTTTTCATCCCTGACCCAAATTCACCTTTCTTTGTTATGATATTGTTTATGTTCACAGCAAATCCTGTGGGAAATCGAATTTTTCATATGACTTGTTTTATAGCATTGCTTTGCTACTCCGTTAATAACCAAGGAAGGGAACTTATATTAATTTGGTCTCCATCGCTATTTAATTGAATGACAATTTTCATTGCATGATTGGCTTCTTGAATGTCACTACAAATTTTGAAATTTTTTTCTTTGTCATGCCTTCCATCCAATATTTTGCATAACATTTCTGTCATATTCTTTCCAATATGCATTGTATCAAACAAATGCACAATTTGTAGCTGCTCATAGTAGGGCAACCTACTAAATTGTCTGGGATAACTTTTCAGTCCCTATGGAAGCCGACCATTAATGCCTTGACGACCTTCATGAAGCATATAAGTTAAACAAATTCACAACGACAATCATTTTCAATTACAGCATGAGTAAACACAACACAATATAAAAATATAAATTCAAAACATATCATAAATGATAGATAAACAATTTGATCCGATGTATAACCTTGACAATTAATTCTATTATATTCCAACTTCCATAGGTGAGGTGTCATTCTTCATGGTTTTGATGTAGTCTCTTCTTTCCCATTGAAAAGATGTTTTTCAGTAGTTCGATACTTATGATTTTTGTGGAGGAAGTGCCTATACTCATCAAACACCTGCTTTCCTAAACTTGTTGAACGACGAGATTTCATCTTTGGACCACAAATTGGACATGCAAATTTTCCCTTTGTTTGAAAACCTGCAAATCATATATAATTGGATTAAATATGTCAATTTTTATAATTATATATAATGAATAGATTATTTAAAAAACATGCATGATATCTACTTCATAAAATTAAATATCATTAAAGTCATGCAATTGAACATTATAACATACCAGAAAAATGTGTTAGCCCTGGGGCATCATGAATTGTCCATACAAGTATTGCATGGAATTGAAATTGTCTTTGTCCTATTGGTCTAGATACGTCATACATAGTGACACCATTCCATAACTTTAGTAACTCATCGATAAGAGGCTCAATATATACATTCATATCTTTAACTTGGTACTTACCTAGTTGAATGAACATAAACATTACATAATTATTATAACCATTTTACTGCAATATATATAAATTCATGTACATGACTATTAAATGAATAAACATATAAGTCATTATGCAACAAATAAGACAAATGAGATGCTACTACGTTAAAGAAAATAGATGTAAACAAATACCTGGAACAATCATTGCCAACATTATGTGCTCCCTCTTTATTGACATCCATGGAGGAATGTTATTGTTGATAACAAAAATAGGCCACACCGAGTAAATAGATCTCAGCTCTCCAAATGGATTGACACCGTCCGCTGCCAATGAAATCCTGAGATTACAAGGTTCTTCTTTAAAGTGTGGCCATTTTTCCTCCATGTTCCTAAATGCAGAACCATCCGCAGGCATTTGAAGAATCTCATCTCCACTCCTATTACGTAAATGGTAATCCATAAATTGCGCTAAGCTTTCGCACCTAAATAATTGTTGCATACGTGGAATAATGGGAATATAACGAAGAACCTTGCGAGGCACCTTTTTTGTTAGTTGATTTGTTTGATATCTACTGATATGACATTCTGGGCATTCTGTTGCAAATTCATGTTTTTTATGATATATAATATGATCATTGGGACATGCATCTATTGCTTAATACTCCATTCCAATATCTTTCATAATGCCAGATAAATCTTGATATGAGCGAGGTAAAATATTTGATGGTGGTAACAAAAATTCACCAATCAATCTACAACAAAAAATAATATCTTAATATAAAGAATATTAAAGGTACATACTTCATCCTTTATTTACTAGCGATGAACTAACAACAATTAAAATAGATGAAAAAAGATGACATAAATGACATACCTTAACATCCGTGAGATTTCTATGTTGGATAAACCATTCATAACCTTCAAGTTCACCAACAACAATACAATAGAGAGAAGAGTTGTTTGGGAGCCTTCATAAAGGGGCTCGTATGCCTTGTCAAGTACAGGTAAATCATGAACATCATCAAAGTCATCTCGATCAACATGATCATATGTGCCACTACATGTGTCATGGATCAATGTATTTGTACCATCATCTTCAATTGTGTTTTCTAGTGCATGATCATCTTCTTCCATAGGATCATTAACTTCATCTTTGATATTCACAGCTCCATGTTGCTCCGCTTGCAAAACCACATTCTCTGGGTTGTGATAATTCATATCATGTGCCCTAGGGCGCCCCACCTTTATAATAATGATAGACACAAATAAACCATGATCATGATCAAGTGATTTTATATATATATATATCAAATGTTAAAACAATATAAACATTTACAAATTCAATCAATATAAACACATATAATGAACAACTTACCAATGGACGACAATCATGCCCCCCTTCAACATGACCATGCTGCCTACAATGTTTCTCAGTTATTGTGATTAAAAGTCTTCTCGTCTTTAAGCCCTTGCAATTATTGCAAGGACAATAACATTTCCCATCACCCTTTCTTTTCAATATAGCCCACAATCTAGCAACTGTCTCTTCATTTTGTTCTGGACTAATATTATCTGACATGATTTTTCTTTACCAAGCTTGAATATTTAGATCTTCAAAATATCAAACTCACACGTACTCCAATATTTTTTAATCATACACAGGTAACAAAATATAATAATTATGATATTTTACACCAAAAAAATTCGGCATGCAACCACCCCTACAAAAGAGAAGATAGTCTGAAGTTAATGACCCCAAAAAACACTTTCAAATGCTAATTCCAAATTTATTAAATTCTGATTTTACAATGATTTCCAACTGTTATACTCCTAAAATCAGAATATTGAATTTGCACAACAAAATTTGGAAATGAAATTCTCAAAATGCAACTAATAGGCCTCAACAATTAAGGCCTACTCAAGACTTTGTAAAGTCACAAGGTTTTCAGGCCTTACCTGATGATTTCAGCAGGAGGATTATAGAGTTGGTAAATAGTTTTGATGACTAGAGTGACACATCTTTACCAGATATTGTAGATGCCCAAGGAAATGTTATCACTACAGCAATGGCAAGACAAGGTAGATGAAATCATCAATGCACAAATCAAATTGATTTGTGATGACTCAGATTATGACATGTTGATGAGTAGTATGGATCATAGCAGCAAAAATATTTTGGGGAAAAATTTGGCAAACAAAAAGTATAAGATTTTTTTAAAAATCGCGAAAAAATCAGATTTAAAAAAAACATAAAAAATTGTAGAACAAGAGATAAAAACTTTTTTTAAAAAATTGAAAGTGATTTCCATAGCATTGAGATATAGAGAGCAAAAAAAAAAAGAGTTTAACTAATGAATTGTAGAAAATAGATTTTTGAAATTTATATTCATATCGTTGATTACATTCTTTGCATTACACATCTTTCAAACTCAAAGCATTACTTCACATTGCATAACTAATAACTAGATGCTGATAGATGACAAAATTTCAATTACAATATAGTTTTTTACAAAGTCAACCTAAGCAATTATGCAATTACTTCACATTGCATAACTAATAACTAGGAGCAGCTACCAATTGCAATAGCTTGTCATGGCATTCCATGAGACCACATTTCTTTGAGGTATTTTTTCGAACAGTTCATTGCCTTGTTTATGCTTCAAAATTTTCATACATGTCTACCAAAGAATTTTATCAAACAATTCACTGCCTTGCAGCTATGGCTAAAAACCTAAAAACAAGTGCTTTCAAACAAGCTACAGATGCCTGGAAAAAATCTATCAAAGCATAATAGTAAGCAATAGCATAGACAAGGCAGTGAACTATTTGAAAAAATGCCTCAAAGAAATATGGTCTCATGGTGATGGAATGCCATGATGAATGCCTATGGCCATGGATTGTCGTGGCATTCCATCACCATGAGAACACATTTCTTTGAGGCATCTTTTCCAACAATTCACCACCTTGTCTATGGTACAACATTTTTCATACATATCTACCAAAACATTTTATCAAACAATTCACCGCCTTACTGCTATGGCTAAAAGCCTAAAACAAGTGCTTTTGAACAAGCTATGGATGCTTGCAAAAAATCTATCAAAGCATAATAGTAAGCAATAGCATAGACAAGACAGTGAACTATTTGAAAAAATGCCTTAGTTAACAGCTCAGCAGTTATGGTTATAAGTTTATAACAAATTTTGGCTATGTCTTGGTGGCAGTTTTGGTGCAAGTTTTCAAAGTTTGGCAAATGCAACAGTTATTCTCCAGTGGATAGGATGAACAAGAAGATTCTCCAAAGACTCAGCTGTTGTAACCAATTTTTGAAATGTCATAAGGCGGTCCAAGTGACCAGTGACAGGTGTATTTCTGGTTCGATGCTTGTTGCTCCTTCATTTTCCCTATAAGAAGGATTTCAGGACCAAAAATACGGGTTAGCAAGTTAGATATCTTTAGGTCAATTCTAACTGAAGTTGTAGAGCGAATTTGTAAAGAGCCTGATATTATAGTGAAGATACTATTCTTAAGTCTGGTGTCATTCTGTTGTAGGTTTTAGTTTCATGGGTACTTAATTTTCAAGACAGTACTAGCATCTAAATGAAAATTACTCATTTCAAGGTCATGTATCTCCATTGTATGAATATATTATTATCTTGAATCAAATGATCAAGGGTTATTCTGTTCATCTCACTGTTATGGTGTGTGTAGTTCTCATTTTGGCTTTAATTCAAGGAATTAATTAAAATGCTTGAGTGAGGTTATAGGTGACTATGTTCATATAAGGATTTGATAAGTAGTATTGGGTTAGAATATAGATTGATGGTATTGTAAGGCAGTATTATCTGAGATTTTATATGCTATGTGTCTAGAAGATAAACTTGGTTACAGTAAAAAAACAACCAACACCTTTGATATTATCTAGCTATGGCTCCCAAATCTATTGCAAATTGATCATTAGGGTTAAAATTGAAACCTTGCAAATATAATCTTTGTCCAAATCCATCAAGAATTTTCCATCAGTTATAAACAATTCCCTTATAAAGAATTTGTGAAGCCAGGTCTAAAATCTGGAAATGAAATTCTTAAAATGCACAAGACTAAAAATGAAATCTGATGAGATGTTGCTTTAAAATATGATTTTCAAACCTAGAAGTACAAATCTAACTTCACAAATGAATTTTGGAAAAAGACAATGACTACCCTCAACCTGGTGATATCTTCTTGAGTTTCTTCTGATTTTCCCCAAGAAAACCGTCGAGCAAAACATTATCGCAATAAATAGTTCGCAAGTTAAATTCTGATTTCAATTTATGCCCACCACAATTTAACTTTGCAGGTTGAAACGTAGACGGAAAAATGGTTCGTCGAAATTCCGACAAACGTCGGGGTAAAAATTAAAAAAAAATGAAAATTCGCACAAGTGCTCGATGATACATCTGATTATATAGCTTTCGTTGGAAGGTTTCTCGAAAATTGGGGTCAAATGAGTTAGTGT
Organism: Sequoiadendron giganteum; assembly: GCA_007115665.2. NCBI lineage: Eukaryota > Viridiplantae > Streptophyta > Pinopsida > Cupressales > Cupressaceae > Sequoiadendron > Sequoiadendron giganteum. The sequence continues at coordinate 472,113,924 of CM021102.1, read as the reverse complement.
GGGGCCCACTATTATAGAAATTAATGAAGAATCCGAGCCAGAACCGATTAAGGAACTACCTTTTTCCTGAAAGGTTTCAATCTGAACCAATACTAAGGGAGGATTCTCACTCTAAATTTGATTTGGTAAATGAATTACACAATGTTAATATCAAAATTCCTTTATTGCAGGTTATCAAGGATATTCTGGTTTACACAAAAATGATTCATGAACTTTGTACTCGGAAGCAGAAAAAGAAACAAGATCCAAAGACTATTCAATTCATTGGAAAATTAGCATATCTTATGCTTGGGAATTTAACCATTCCAAAATATTCTGATCCAGGAAATCTGGTCATCAAGGTAACAATTGGTAAAGTAATTATTCCTAATACTCTTGTGGATTTGGGTGTTGCAATTAATGTAATGACAAATGAAACAAAGGATAAATTGTCCTTGGAAGGAATTAGGCCTACTCCTACAGTTCTTCAAATGGCTGATAGATCTTTGGTTAAGCCAGAGGGAGTAATTGAGGATGTAATTCTTTCTATTGATTCATGGGAATATCTGACTGACTTTGTGATTTTGCAGCCAAAGATTAAGCTGGGGGGATACCCCCTAATTTTGGGACGACCTTGGTTAGCAACTGTGGATGCCTATATTAATTTTCAATCAAGGGACATGGTCATTTCTAATGGAAATCACAAGAAGCAGTTAACTCTATACCCACCAGCACAACCTTTGTTGGAAACAGAAGATCCAGTTTGGATTGATAGTGACTTGGATGAGACATTACCAATTCTAACAATTGATAAAGCACTAGATATGAGGGAACCCACAGAAGATAATGTTCTTATTAACTTTATTCTTAATAGGTATACATTTGATAAAGTTTTTGAAAACATGGTTCTCCACTCAGGTATAAATACTCCATGTCCTTTTGGGAAATTTTCGTTGGTTGGTAATTCACAATCTCTCCAATATTTTATCACCTTGCATCAATTGCTACCTCATGATTGCTTATACAGTTCATTTTTTATTTTTCGATAAGCCATCTGTTTTGCAAGCCTTAGCAATTAATTCACCTATACAATCCGAAGCCATGGAAATTTGTCTTAATCGTACACTTAATATTAATCCATAGTTAACCCCTGAAAAAATCCAGGGCCTTATTACCATGCTTAAAACAAATAAAGATGCATTTTCTTGGGAATACCAAGATATACGTGGTATTCATCCTGATACCTATACCCACTGTATCTATATTGAAGATGAAAGTCGTCCAATTAGGCAGCCACAACGTCAGCTTAATCCTACGCTGCGTGAAATAGTTAAGGAGGAATTACAAAAGCTGTTAAATGTTGGGTTTATATATCCTATCTCAAATAGTCAATGGGTTTCTCCTTTAGTTGTGGTCCCTAAAAAAAATGGTAAATGGAGAATTTGTGTGGATTATAAAGCATTAAATAAATCTACTAAGAAGTATCATTTTCCATTACCATTTATTGATCAAGTATTGGATACTCTTGTAGGTAATAAATTCTTTTCTTTTCTGGATGGATTCAGTGGTTACAATCAGATCGGATTGCAGCGGAAGATCAAGATAAAACTAATTTTACTTGTCCTTGGTTGACTTTTGCTTATAGAGTATTGCCATTTGTTTTGTGTAATGCTCTTGCTACTTTTCAATGGGTAGTCTTGAGCATTTTTGCAGATCATGTCAATGATTGTGTAGAGGTATATATGGATAATTTTACTGTTCATGGTAATACTTATGAGGAGGCCAAAGCTAATTTAGAAAAAGTACTTAAGCGTTGTATAGACACTAATTTTTCATTAAGTCATGAAAAATGCCATTTGCTTATGACTGAAGGAATTGTGCTTGGCCATTATATTTCCTCTAAAGGTATACAAGTGGATCCTAAAAAGATCCAAATCATTTAGGACTTACACCTTCTAGTCAGAAGAATATTCGAAGTTTTCTTGGCCATGCAGGATATTATCGGAGATTTATTCAAAATTTCAGTAAAATTGCTTCTCCTTTGTTTGCTCTGCTTACTAAAGACATTACTTTTTCCTGGACACCTGAATGTTAGGAAGCTTTTCAAGCCATCAAAATAAAACTTGTAACCACACTAGTTTTATGAGGACCCAACTGGGCGTTGCCATTTCATATCCATACAGATTCTTTAGATTGTTTGATGGGGGTTGTACTCGGCCAAAAAGAGGATAATATCTTCTACTCTATTTATTACATCAGCATGAATTTCACAGGGGCTGAGGTAAAGTATACAGTAACTGAAAAATAATTTTTAGTTGTTTTCTATGCGATCAATAAATTTTGGCATTATATTACTGGGTATAAAGTGTTTGTTCACACAGATCATTCTACCATTCGATTTCTAATGAATAAACCTGTGGTTACTGGTAGGGTCATTAGGTGTTTTCTTTTGCTTCAAGAATTTGATATAACTATACTTGATAAGCCTGGTCAAGAAAATATGGTTGCAAACTTTTTATCCAGGTTGCAACACTTTGACGTCGAGCCCTCTCCAGTCGACGATGCATTTCCCGATGAAAATCTATTTTCCATATCCACAAAGAGCCTATGGTTTGTTGATATTGCCAATTATCTAGCCACATGTAAGTTTCCACCTCACTTCTCTTCCCAGGAGCAATGGAAGTTGGTTGGACTTAGTGGGCAATACACATGGATCAATGGATTACTCTTCTACACTGGCATTGATAATGTCTTGCGACATTGTGTATGTGAAGATGATGTCTTCAATATACTTCGTGCATGTCATACAAAGCCATGTGGGGGAAATTTTTCTACTTGGAGAACTGCCCAAAAACTTCTTACCACCGGATACTATTGGCCTACAATTCACAAAGATTGTAGGTGCTATGTTCATCATTGTGACAAATGTCAGTGCATGGGTGTACCTACACGATTAGATGAGATTCCTTTACACCCCTAGTTGTCTATCAAGCCATTTGAGAAATGGGGCCTTGATTTTGTTGGGCCAATCAATCCACCCTCATGAAACAAGGAATATATCCTTGTATGCACCGATTATGTCACCAAGTGGGTTGAGGTAGTAGCTCTCAAACATGCCAGAGATTCAAAGGTAGCATATTTCTTGTATTCTGATATTTTTACAAGGTTTGGTGTACCTTGGGAGATAACCACATATCAAGGACCACAGTTTACATCTGAGCTCATTGCTGATTTGGTTCATGAGTATAAGATCTTCCATCGAAATTCTTCTCCTTATCATCCTCAGGCTAATGGACAAGTTGAAGTTACTAATAGGGAGATTGAAATTATTCTTACCAAGACAGTCGCACTTCATAGGCATGATTGGGTTACACGGCTTCCTAAAGTTGTGTGGGCTTATCGCACAACATGGAAAACCACCACTGGTTTGACCCCTTATGAACTTGTCTATGGTAAGAAGGCAACCCTTCCTATTGAGTTTGAGGTACAAACTCTTCACACTGCACTTCAATTGGGTATGAATGTTTTAGATGCATAGAAAGCACAAATTGATCAATTGCATTCCTTAATTGAATTACGCCAAGAAGCTCTCTTCCACTTCGAGATTGTTCAAAAGCAACATGCCTTATGGCATGACCGTCACATCCGTCAATGGTCATTTCAACTTGGTGATTGGGCACTTTTAAATGATTCTTATTTTTCAGGTTTTCAAGGGGAAGTTTCACACATGTTGGCTTGGACCCTATGAGATTTAGATAATATATGATAATGGTGTTGTTCGTCTCTGTACAGTGGACTCTGAATGAAGGACTCTCCTTGTTAATGGTCATCACCTTAAACTTTACAAGAAGCCTCTTTTCAGAGAATCTTTCTTCCTCGCGATGGCATAGGAACTTACTGTTGTTCCTTTTGGTCTCCTCCGAGATTGACCACATATATATATATATATAAACAATAAAAGATCCAACAATGAAAACCTTTGGGCATTGTTGGCTAGTTCTAAAAACCGGATTTCGGTGGATACTAACTGCAAAATAACCTTAGGGGTGAAAACCAATTTTTCGGTACCTCTAGGTGGTGGTAGGTTGAAAATCAGGATGTCGGCGACCTATTGTCATTATCAAAATTCAAAAAAAATAAAATAATATATATATAAATAAAGAATAAAGAATAAGAAGCGCATGTCTAGTTCTCTGCTAGGAATGATCTTGCCTTTTTGGTGCCTCTCCATTTCTGCTATGGTTGTTTGTGGCTTTCAGCCAACAACCATTTTTCTACTCGACGCTATCTTCTATGTTTTCTTGCAGCTACTCTTATTCCTGGTTCCAACTCATGTCATTTCTTTGCCAGGAGGCATTGTTTCCTTCCACATGTGTGACAGGTGTTCATTGGGTCTTTTCTGCATGCTGCCTTGTTGTCTGTTGCTAGATCATTACTTTGTTGGCTTGCGCCATCATCTTCCCTCGGTCGTTCTGACGACACCTTATGTCGTACTCATTTGTTGTCTTTCATTTATCACTCTTTTGTTGTCCCTTTCACGAGATCTACTTTTGGCACCGTCATCCATCAATCGACTTCCTTCTTGTCACATCCACCACCTTTCCAATCACATTTTCGTAGATTTCCAATCTTCTTCATCATCTCAGCGCATGCGATGTACATTTTGGGTGATCGTGGTAATCGGTGACGGATTTTTCTCTACCTCTTTCTTTATTTTATTTAATGTTATGGTTTCCTTCTGTCGAATGATCCTTTGGCTCGTGGACGATTCAACCAATTAGCTGGGGGGACGGACTGTCTATGTCATCATGCCTTCTAAGGGTTATCATTTCCATTATTTCTGCCTTCAAAACCTGGGTTTTCATCTCCATTATTTTCGCATTAAAACTCTCATTTACTATATTTACCATCATCTTACAACTAAATAGTCACTGCTAAGTTTAACTGTTGAACACAATTTTTTTGGAAGTTGTATTCCTGCAAACTTTGGTATCAAGTGTAGTGAGTTTTTGTGAACATGGAAAGAGGTCACCGACCACGGCATGAGCCCATCACAATGCAAAATTTGAAAACACATGTTGAGGTGTATGAAGAGTTTCAAAAGGCTCATTGGGATACTTATTTCAAGCAGTTGTGAGGGTTTTATGAGAGAGTGGCGTTGGATTTTTCCCATAAATTTTGCAACCAGAAGGCTATTGTTTGAGGGATTGATATCACAGTTACAATGGACACCATTGTGGAAGATTTTGGACTTCCAATGAATGAAGAACAATATTTTCCAAAAAAATCGAAGCAGTCCACAGAATTGCAACCAACACGGAAGAAATTCTTACAATGAGGAGAATCTGTAGAAATGGTTTATGGCCAAGGTACCAAGCTGCAATCTTTACCAGGGCATTGGAGGGAGGTTTCCAGGTACATAATTCAATATATTACTTGTGAAGGAAGATTTCAATATGTATTTTCCCAACATTTCAAATTGATGTTGCATTTACGGCAAGGGTTGTTGATTAATGTTCCTTACTTTCTATATTGAGATTTGCAATGGATGACCAATATAGTTTGAAGCAGTAAACCCAATTGTTTATCTCACCACAGCTTAATAAAACTTTTGGTAGTCCATGAATTAAAATTGTTGACTCCTCCTGGTGATTGGGATTCATTTGTCCATTCTCAGGATGGTGAGGATACTAGACCCTCTGAGGAAGAGGAATCTTCCGCAGAGGGTTCCTCTAAAGATAATTCTTCAGATGAGGAGTTTGTTTCTAATAAAAAACCTAAAAGGACTAGTGACAAGAAAACTGAGAGCCCTGGTAATTCTTCCGTACAAACCCCAGGACCTAGAAAAAGAATAACCAAAAGTGCTACAAAGAAATATTCCTCCAAACTCAATAAGTCAAAACCTTTGCTTTCTGGTGAGGAAAGTTGTGAGAAAAGTTGTGAGAAACAGGAACCCTCAAATACAACACCCACTGGTCAATCTGGGGACAGGAGGGGAAAACAAAATTTTGATGATTCGTCTAAGTTAGATAATTTGGCTAAGGTAGCTGGTAATGTGTTGGGGTCTGAAGAAATAGAGGTTCTATCTGAAGTCTCGGGAAAGCGGGGAAAATTTCACAGAGAATTGAGTAGGGAAAAACGTTAGAAGGCAAAAGAACAAAAATCCGGGCAAAAAGTTGACGACCCTCCAGAACATTCACCCAGTGTCCACTTAGAAAGCGAGCCAGCTAAGAGTCAATCAGAACAAGCAGAAGTTACTAGGGTTATGACACCATCAGAAAAAAATCAAGAACAGGAGGTTGTGAAGGAGGTAGCCCCAAAAAAAAAAGAACAAATTCCAAAAGAACCCATGGATAGTATTGATAATAACCCTCAAACACAAGTTTTTGTGGAGGCCGAAGACATTGCCCATGAAGAGCAATATATACCCTTTACTTTTGCTCCCCAGGAAGAAGAAAAGATGGATGAAATAAACGAGAATATGGAGGAAGAATTTGAAGTTGCAGAAGAATTTGAGGAAGAAAGAGATCCTCCTCTAAGTATGACAGAAAAGGAATTACAGGACCTAAAAGAGGAATTGACAAAGGTACAGGTGGAAAACCAGACATTGCATGGTCTTCTCCAGGAAGCTCATTCTACTGTCAATTCTCAAGAAAAGGAAATCGGAGAACTCAGGGCTGAACTTGATAGAAAAACAGCTTCTATCTAGGAACATGAACAGAGGGTTCAAACAATGTGGCAACAGTGGATTGATGAATTCAAGGGCACTCTGCAAAAACTCACAACTCTTCCAGGTTTGTAACTTTTGCATAGGGACATGCAAAATGTCTAACTGGGGGGAAATGATGAGTATAGAATCAGTCCACTATTTTTACCTTATAATTTCCTTTTTATCTATATCCTTTTCCCTAATCCTGTCACCATTTGCTGAAGGGACCTTAATATTTAATAAAATAAGGAAAGAAGTTGGGGATTGATAATTTACTAAAAGATCATGATAAATCTGATTGTTTTGTGGTAGGAGATGGTTCCAAAGGAAGTTGAAGGTTGTTACAAACACGAGGACCTCAAGAATCTAATGAAGTGAAACCAGCAAAAAGATGTTTAGACTCTTTATTTTAATTAAAGTTGTTTTAGTTTCATGCTAAAATTGGCCTACGGCCTTCTATCAATCTAAAGACTCTTGTTTGGGAGTGGCCGAAAGGCCGAACGAACAAGCAAACTTATCTGTTGTTTTTAGTATAATCAAACAATATATATATGCATGATGAAAACATAATATCAATAGATATAATTGAGAAATCAGATCCGCGTACTAGAAAGATCGACATATTCTTCTGTATCAGTCATTTTATTAGATGAGAATTAGCGTGGAGTAGATTGGTGTTTCGTGACTTCCATCATTCAATAACTGGAAAAGGTAGGGCCCACTTCCTCAGTTATTGTTTATTTTAGCATTAGATTTATATGCATGGTAATGTGTGTTTTACAGTCATTTGATTAATTTGATTTATGTGATTAAATGATTGGTTACTATTTCTGAATTGATTCGTTCATTGCAACTGTGTAATTCATTTTTTCTTAATTCTATTGTTTGGATCCTTGTTAATTCATTTAGTGTCTATTGATATGTATGTTTAATCGGATTAATGACTGCCAGTGTGAAACCAATTTGGTATCATAGAACGGAATCGTAAAAATCTAAACATGGAAATGTGAGATATTCTATTATAACTAGCATCCTTGATTTTGTCTTTGTCATAATTTTTATTCTCCTTTATAGAATTTTATTTCTCTTCTATTTTATGTTGGTGATCTATTTTTGTTGCAAAATTATCTCTTTACAAGTTCCTGTCACATATTGTGATAGGAAGTCTACCAGTTGGAATTTTTCTTGAACACAGATTTCATTAGTATGCATTCATCAACCCTTGGTTTCTAAACTGCAACTCTTCGGCATACTGCCACGACACAGTTCAAAAGCTTACATTCCCGGATTGACACTTTAGGATAAAATGAGGAAACCATTTCCAAGAACTTAAATTAAGCCTATTTCAAAATAAATTAAACACCACAGTTTAGTCCAATCGCCTTGCTTTGAACATTTTTTTCATTATTAAAAATTGGTTTACCATTGTGCTAGTTAGTGTTGTAAGGTTGATCATGCAATCTAGGAGGCCTTTCATTCTTCTAAAAATTAGGTTTCTCATTCCCTAATTCCTTTTCAGATTTTTATAATCTATAATTCATATCCTTTACGGTACTCATCATCTTATCTAGTTTATCATCAATAGCAAATCCCTTCTCTTATTTTTCTTTGGGATTTTTCAATGTATTTACATCCTCTCTTCTACCCACTATGCTAGCAGCCCTTTTTTTGCTTTCAATGTGCAGAGAAACTTTATAAGCATCCCTCAAAGTTTAAGGATTCTTATCCCTAAGAGGATACCCCATTTTTGAGTCAAAGGAATTACAATATGAGACCAATCATACATGTTCATTAGGCCTCAAGTAAGTTGGGATTCTATACATATCCTTTTGAAACCTTGTGTTGAATACATTTAACATGAATCTAGGGTCAGTTTTTTCACCATATTGCTCCCTGAATACTCTCTTAAATTCTTCCATATATCCTATGCTCTCCATTGGTAAAGCTCTATACCAGTCCTGAACATCCTCAGTAATTGATTGCATAAATAGTTTCATCATCACATCCTAATTATCAACTTCAAATTCATCCATCATTTTATTGAATGAACTTCAGTGATCTTCCCTTTATATGGTATTATTTCCAAATAATATAAGCAGAACATTTCTTATGTCATTTGGAAAATGATTTGGGTAACTAGGTATCCCATTAAAACATAATTGCATATATCAATCTAATTGCATAGGTCTTCTAGAAAATTGGTCTCCCTAATTTGGTTGAGGTCCACCACCACTCTACCCCCCACTATTCTAATCTCCTTGATGTACATTCCTCCCTCCCACATTTTGGTCTCCTTGTTGATTGGAAATACTTCCACCAAACTGAGTATTGGTGTTTCTTACAAAAACACTCAGAGTATCCTTTTCATGTACAAGGGTAAGAACAAGATGATAAGATGTGGTGGGAATGGGGGGAGGTTCTTCTTGGATCATTATTTTCATTCTTTCCACCGTTCTTTTTAATTGATCCCTCTCATACATGATAGCCTTTATCTTTTCCTCTTCTTTTATTTGTTTAATTCTCAATTCTTCAAGCCTCTGGGATTCCTCTTGAAGCTCTACCATATCTTGAATTAATTCTTCCTCATTTTCTAGAGTAACCTCCGAATCTGAATGTTCAAGAGTATGATTTGTAAGATTTAATACCTCCCTTTATGAGAAATGATTGGGGGATTTACTATGAGAACTTCTAAATGGGTTGAATCCCTGAGTATTGTAAGTGGAAGTAGCTCCAATATTTAACCTTTGAGATGCCAATGTAGCATCAAAATCCCTATCCTAGAACTTCCATTGTTCAACTAGTTTTGAAACCAAAGGACTTGAACTGGCTTGCTTACCATCAGAACTCTCTTCTATAACAGTATTTTCCTCATTATCAAGAAGCATTTCATACTCATGTGCATGTTATTATTAACAATTTTTAGATCCTAAAATATGAAAATTAATAGACTTACTTATTTTTAGCCTTTTTCTTCCAAGATTTTCCGGTATTCTACTATAATTCTCCTTCTAGAATTTTCTTAGGATGCTTCTTGAGATGATTTATGGTTCCTCATAGCTTCTACAACCTCTCACAATCTCTCTCTCTCTCTCTCTCTCTCTCTCTCTCTCTCTCTCTCTCTCTCTCTCTCTCTCTCTCTCTCTCTCTCTCTCTTTCCTCCTTTAAAACTTTAATGCATTGGCACAAGAGACTCAAAGTCACCACCCATTTAATGGGAAATTGAAAAATATTTAATAGCTCTTTGAGAGATTTGTAAATACAAAGAGAAATAGATAAAACTTTATAGATAATAAAAATGAGACCAAGAAATTTGAATCCCAAAACGCAAACCTAAACTATGATGAGAAATATTTACGAATTTTTTCTTAATAGAATGAAGAACCATGAATTTTATGACTCTGACTATATAAGATCTTGAACTAGAGATTATAAATGAGCTTTTTCCCATCAGAGTTGCCAATATATTGGTTGTTTTTAACTCCCAACCAGATCTCATAGATAATATATGGTTTTGTCACTACCAATATTCAATTATTTGGAGATTGGCCAACAAATAGGTGAAAGTTAAAATAACTTTCCCTCTACACTTTGGGCTCTATAGAACCCGAGAGGATGATCCCATACAATGTCCTCAAGATCTCTTGTGCCTATTTATCCTTAACATTGTAAAAAATAGATATGTCCTACACATAATTGCTTAAAAATTATAGAAATACAAAGATCTAGAAATATCTTTAAGCATTCAACACTTTATAGCAGTTGAACATGAAAATTCATAAAACTATTCAACAAAAAATATAATTGAAATTAAAGATTAAAAATATTTGTGTGTAAACTACCCCTGGAGATGCAACATAGACACAACTTTATTGATTAGTGTCTTAATCTAGGGTATGGAGTCAATACCAATATAATTTAAAATGCATAACAACGTTCCCCCTAAACATAACATAGCTACTTAATGACATCTGCATTACACCATTATACTGAAAAATCCTAACCAATAATACTTCTCAAATCCCTGTATACATCCATAAAAATCTTTATCTCTATTAAATTATTTAACTTATTCTTTGAGTAAAAGCATTAACAAAAAATAAAAATCCAAAGAAAAGACAATGTAGATGAATTAAAAAATGTTTCATTCATAACCAATGAAAAATGTAGAAATGGAAAACATCGGCTTTAGAAATATGCTAGTGTATTCAGAAATGATAGTATTGTCATACAATTCTTTCAAAAATAACAATGACTAGACTCTACAACCTAGAAAATGAATTAGACTTTATTTTCTCTACGTTATGTATTACAAAACTCTCTCAATTTGATTAATCATCCCATGCAAATGACCTTAAATTCCCTTTTATAAGACAAGGGATCAACAAGCTTCAGGTCACTTACACATGTCACATTTTCATTTGACATTCATTTACATTTCAAAAATACAAGTACAACTACTTGCTCATGGATGGAATATGCCAAGGACAAATACAGTTATATTTACTCTTAGTAACCAATTGTCCCTCCAAAAGTGCCTTTGATGCATATTGTTGGTTCTGTGTGGCCCCTTTTCTTCATTCTTCCTAATACAGACCTGGGAATTCTGAGATGGCAAGTGAAAGAAAAAACCTTGTTGCACAAGAAGATAAAACCCCTTTGTTGTCATTATTGAAAACTTTTAGAAATTTTGATTGTGAAAGAATACAAAAATATGTCAATTTCACCAAGAGACTCTACAAGGCAGGTACTTGATTATACTTTTTGTCTTAGGCATCATAATCTTCTTCAGATGGCCAATTAAATTCCATGAATTCATCCATTTTAGTTCTATATGGGCCATATTTCTATACCACCCGATTTGCATCCTTATCAAATTCTTCCAAGAATTTATTTGTGGACAATTTTTTTATGCTGTTATTTAGCATATCAATATTAGCATCTCCACCTTCACATATCAAAATAGCCTATGTAGCCATGACACTCTCCATTTGTGCTCTCCACTAATCATATGTCTTTACAACTCCATTGCCATCCAAAATGTCTAGCAAGAGGCCAAGATCATTCTCACCAAACTATTGGAACAACTCCCTAATTATTTTTTCAAGTGGATCCACCAATCCCTAACAATCAACAATTCCTTTCACTACCTTGTATGTGGGGAAAAAATTTTGCGGCTTATCAATTTCATGAGTAGACCCTACAACCATGCCAACCAATGAACTAAGCCTAGGTACCTATACTTGCGTCAATGGGACAACTATTGATCTATCCCTTTCAAACATTCTTATTGCATCAAACATTAAAGAATAATTTGAATGAATATTGTTTAATCTTTTTATTTCCTTTCCCAAACAATTCTCAATCACATTAGAAATAATAAGTACATTGTTCTCCTCATACAACTCAAAAAAATCCTCATATACCCTTCATTGTTGAATCAACTCTCTTCTGCTCACTCTTGCTCAAGGAGGATGTGTGACTGATGTGATTGGAACAATCTTTGCAATTGGTCTCTCTTCATATATAACCGTGTCCAAATATGGTGGAGGAGGTGACTAAGCTAGAGGAGAAGGAGATGGAACAATTGGTTACACTAGTTGCATTATTTTTTGGCTTTGCAACATCTCAACTATTAACTCCAGTTCTATGAGCCTATGTTTATCCTTATTATATTCAATCAATAATTCATTATATTTCCTAGTCTCGACATCACACGTCTCCTGCAAGGACTCCACGATTTTCTTGGTGAAATGTGCAATATTGATTACCAATGTGGTTGCCTCTACTACTATTGTATCTAAAACCCTTTTGATAATGATACCTCCTCTTAAGTCTATTCTTGGTTCTGCCACCTAAGGCTTATTTGTATTAGGGGCCAAAGCCCATATAAGAAGTGTATTGCACTGTGTATTGAATGTAGACCCCCGTAATGCACACATGTCATCTTCATCAGTGGAAAATACTAGTGAGTTTTTCTTCCTCACAATATCTAAAGAAATAGTTGATGCTAGGTCCCATTCTAGCAAGCAAAGTAAACCACTTTCTCTTACAAGCCTTATACCTTCCTCAGGAGTTGATTCCATTTGTTTTACTTTCATGTTTGCAACTACCCTTGCAAAAATACCCTCCCTAGGCAATTCTGGGGACATCCATTTCTTGTTTCAATTTACTCTCAAATTCATTTGTCTTTGTCCTCCATACATATTATTTTAACACATCTATATTAAAAAATGCATTTTCAGTCATGAACTCTGTGTAGGCCCTTTCCCTTATGTCATTTGCATTTTCCACTCTAGTTAGTGCTTCTTTTGTCAATTTGTTTGAAGGGGTTGCTAATTCTATATCCCTTTGATGTGAGGGCATGTTCTGCATAATCTCATCAATTGTAAATACAATCTGATCATCGAAATGTATTGGGTAATCAACCAAACCTGTAGCTTCAACTTTCTTCCTCTTTGGAGAGGGCTCCCTAGGAGGTGAATCAATATCAATTACCTATTGTGGGGGTGATAATGGAGGTGGGGATGGAGGTGCATGTTACACAAGGGAAGAAGCTCTAGACTCCTCAAATTGGGTAGGATTAGCTCTTATCTGTTCCTTGAAAATAATCCCCTTAGATCTTTCGGTGAAGACATGTTATTTCTTTGGTGGTTGATAAGTAGGCCTCTCTTCAATCATAGGGGCCTTCCCCTTATCCTGTTTTATTCTCTGCTCCTTGAGCTGCCCAACAACTTTATCAAAGTTTTGTAGAATTATTTCTATTCTCAACATTTCGTCTTTAATATCCATAAAAATGTCCTTAAACTTGGGATCCTTTTGTTTCATTTCTTTTTCCAATTTTGCAAAATCTAGCCACTTTATTTTCCTATCCTCGGCCTTCTATAAATTAAAATCATTTCTAATAATATCCTCAGGGTAGTCAAAATTATGCTAGAATTTACCTCCTCTGATTCTTACCTTTAATTCCACAATAAAACCTTCAGGATCATGGTTTTTGGCTCTACAATTCTTCATTTTGAAAGGTGTAATCATTTCAAGGATGTGTTTCCACCCATTTTTTTTATTACAAAATCTGAAAATATAATATATTTAGGGAAAAGAGTTCCCTTCTTTTGACCTATCAAATGTACATCTTCAACTTTTCTAAATTTCCACATAACCTCTAGAAAACCAATTTTGAGTGGCACACATCTTGGTAACACATGTGGAGTGACATTTTTTCTATATACTCTGAGAATTGTGCAATTTGCATATGGGATGACATCTCCCCAATTATGGTCTATCCCTAATTCATTCCTCCTTTCCTTAGCCCTTATGAAGTCATGAAATTCTTTGGGGATTCTAGGTACATTATTTACCAAATATCCCTTCAACTTTGCAGCAAAAAAAATTGTGAATACTACAAAACTTGAAGTTTGGTAGTGCATATCCAAATTATGGGTCCACATATGGACTGGAAGATGCTCACCTCTTTCATCCCTTAATAAAAATGGCAAATCTAGTCCAAACTCATCAATTCCATTGGCCAAAAACATGCGACATATCAAAGAGTACCACCAAAATTGAAGCCCACCTTCACTAGCCTTCATGGCTACCACTGCCTCATGAATAGAATCATATAAGTATGTAGAAAAATCATAATCCTCATTGACCCAAATATCTTGAATATTTATATTCATAAACATAAGGCATACATGCACGTGCTTAGAAGGATGGTTTAACCCTAAAATCTAGCATAGGGTTTGATAAGTCCTCACAAAGTAGAATTCAAAACTGTCAACCCTAAAAGCCTCCTTGTTTGTAGATGCTAACTTCATTGTACTTCTACCTTTTCCCTTCGCCATGAACATTGGTAACATTGTTACCATGTATGTGCTCTTATTTTGTTCATACTCTTATTTAGGGCTTCTAGGTTAGTGATATGTTTTGTGGCATTAGGGTTACGATTGAAGACACCAATTATCCCTTCCCTCGTTAACCATTTCAACCTCCACATGTGATCTTACAAGCCTAATGTTTGGATCATAGTTATCAGCAATGGCTTTCAATAGGTCAACATTCGGGTATACATTTGGAACTGCTAACTTCTCCACGTCTAGGCTCCAACCATTATAGCTCGAGACTTTAGCATTCTATTTTCCATACCAGTATTTGAATATCTCCCAACCAAAAACCCTCGGTATTTCAACATCCTTAATAGCATAACACTTGTTAATAATTCCCTTATCCACCCTCGAGCCTTGCAACATTAATTTTCCTATGATTTTATCCATTGTTGAACTCGATAATTGGGCTAACAAGTCCTCATGAAGGACTCTTTTGGGGTAGAACTAGAGGTTTGAGGTTTAGGGGGTTCCATTTTTAACAATTGTGCAACCTAGGGTTTCTTATAATGCGACTTAGGGTTTTAATTTAAGTTTCGAGTAAAACTAGAGAAAATATGATAGAATGAAAGAAGACAACACAAATTCAAGCAATCTTTGAAGAAACTACTACCATAAAACATAAGTTCAACACTAAACCTAGCAAGAGCAAGATATTTCATGCACAATTGAGGAAAGAAGAGGTGAAATTTGACTTGCAGGTGTTTCAAATGTGAAAACCCTAATTCTTGCCTCTAAGAGCTCATTCTTCATAGGAAGAAGCTCTAAAATCTCTTTAGAATATTTTGATAACTTTGAATTATGCTTTAATATTTTATTTTATGGTGAAAAGCTCTTCAATTTGATTTAACGACGTCATGTCATCCATTATTGATCACTCGCATGAACCAAAACAACTATATCTACTCAATTATGTAACTTTGAATTTTAGTCATCGATATCATGGTGACCTAGATCATTGGAGGGCTCAAATGGAGTCAACTAAGTTTGAAAAAATTGATTGAGTTAGACTACACCATGTGGAAAATCTTTTACAAGTCACCACGGGCCCTACCACCTTTGGGAAGTGTTGAAAAGGATGACATGTTGATCCCCCGTAATCTTGCATTCATTCATTAAGAAGAAGATCAAAGGTTTCAGGATTGAGGGAAGAGCCACTCAAATGACGCCACATGTCCAACGTGCGCACTAGTTAAGTTTCCAGGCATTTGCCCAAACTTAAGAATTTTTTTGCACATGTTTAATCCTCTACAACATCGGATGACTAAGATCAAATCATCTTTAGCACTGCTTTATCATAAAATAGCCACGTGTCTCTAACAAAACAACCTTTATTTTCCCTTAAGTCATCTCAATATTCAATACAATATTTCCTTTTGCCTTAATGATCCTTTGGATGATCAAGATGTTACCACTTTGCAACCTTCTGCAATCCCACATGCATCAAAGATCCTTTGAAACAACCCTCGTGGGATGGCAAGGAATGGTCACGATGAATCCACGTGGCTCAATATGAGGCATTATATTATGGGTCAATATGTTCACTCACTATCCCATATTCATCTTTTTGTGAATATTTTATTCATCCAAGTGAGTGGGGACAAATGAACCGCAAACACCTATCAAGTGTGGGACCAAGAAGAGCCTTCTTTAAGATATTTTATGCGTGTGGTCCAAGTATTTACTTAAGCTGGGGCCATTCGCTAGGTTATCATAAAAATTAGACTTAATTTATTTCAAACCTAGCGTGCAAAATATTAGACAATGCATTAACATTTCATAATCCACAACTTTAAGACTTAACTATATGTTTTTGGATGGAACACGACTAGTAAGACTAGGATGAAGAGGCCAGTTGACAAATGATGCTAATGACTTAAGTTGTTTCTTAAGGAACCAAAAATGTGTGATAGCCAATCAACTATCAAACATAATAAAAGGCTATGGATTTAACACTGATAGGGTTTAAAGAGGGTTTTTGGCCCTAGGGTGAACCCTAATACATAAAATATGGAACCCTAGCCTATAGATTGTAGTGTAGAAAAAAGTAACCCTTTACATTTTTACACTTGTTTGGTCCCTCCTAATTAAATTGGACTTAATATTACCTTAATTTAGTGTTATTAAATTTACTTTATTACATTTACACACTTTTTTGGGCCTTCTTAATTAATTGAGCTTAATTATTCCTTAATTGGACCTTCAATTCATTTTCCAAGCCTATTTAATTACATTTTCTGAAGGGGAAACCCGACATTTATTAATTCCTAAACATAACACTTTGTATTGAGAAATGTGTGTCCTAGGTGTATGGACCTGGGACCCATTCCTCCATGGGAAAATGCGTCCTCCCTAAACCTTAGGACCTAAATTTAAATTATTTTTTGGTGGTATTTTAATGATTTCAAATTCATAATTCAATGTTGGCTTCTGATATTTGAATTTCAGAAAATTAAGGATACATAACTATAAATATAAGATTATTTCAATATGTTTCACCTAGACTTTCATGAGCATCCTTCAAGCATTTCAAGAGCGATTAAAGGCATTCAAGAGTAGATATATCAGATTTTTATTGCATCATTCAAGATATTTTCATCATGTCAAAGTCTTCTTGCATCATGCATGTTTTTGGAGCTAACATTGTGATGTAGGTTTCAAGATCTAATCCAAGCATTCAAGTCAAACACTCAAAGCAAGATTCAAGTATCAAGATCCACATCCAATTCATCCATTTCATGCAATTTGCAAACCTTCTAAGATCTCCATTATCAAGGTTTCATTCAGGGGTTTGTTGAGCGGTAACATAGCTTTGTTCATTCTTCATTCCCTCTTTCATGCATTATTTCAATTCAACATTTAATTACCAAAATGGGGTTTGACCAAGGTAAACCCCCATTCACCCAAAACAAACACTTTTTCTCACTTGTGTGTGTGATTGCAAACTTGAAGACCTTTTGAAGTGTAAGATTTACAAAGTTGTCAAAGTTACAAAATTTGTCAAAATTGTTGTCTTCTCACAGAAACTAAGATCCCAAAGTCATTTCCAAAATTTTGAATGTGAATCCTGGGAAAATTGGAAGATTCAGATTTGTATCAGAGGCTCCCAAAAGCTACAAAAAAACCTTGAACTTGGACCCATTCACCCATGGGAGAATGAGTCCCAGATCTACTTCGAAAAATAACTTTTAGTGACTAGTATACATGTTTATGCCCTTCTCTGATCTGTAATTTGATTTATGGTTCTATCAGTATTAAGTTTAATATTGTTGTTTCAAGTGTTAGATTGCATTTTGGTGTTGATTTTCTATTTTTAGTTTTTCTCCCCAAAGTGTTGTTTAACATTGACCCCCGTCCTTCAGTCATAAGGAAATTTGAAGATTCTCACTTTGACTCAATTCACCTAAGGGTTGATAATCAATTCATTATGTGGATTTCATTTCCTAATAAAATAAAGGGAAATAGTTATATCTCTCACCCCACTCATTTCCCCCCAAAACCTATGTCTCTATGTTTCCTTTTGGTGAACCTAAATTTTGAGCATCATGCATTGCTGATTTTGAATCCATTTTCAGCCCTAGATCTAGGTGTTGCATTGATTTGCATCTCATTTAGGGCTCTTAACTTGCATTAGTTTTCATCTCATTTAGGCTTTCAATTTTGCATTTTTGCTTTCTTTAAAATCTAGAAAATTCAAAAATATTATTCATTTTGCAAAGCATTGACATATCATTGCATGATTAGAAACTTAAAATATAAAATTGAATCAAAATTACATCTCAAAATAGGTCTTTTTGCTTGTCATTTAGCACTATTTTGCATTTGCATTTAGACTTAATTTTATAGAAAACTAAAACTATAACCACCTGTCCCAATCTAAATCTGAAAACCATAAGAATTAACTCAAAAATCTGTAAATTCATTTTTCAAAACCATGAGCTAGGACCCATTCACCCATGGGTGAATGAGTCCTTGATTAGGGGTTTTTCTTGCATTTCTAGGCATTAAAATCTTTGTTTTTGCACTTTGTTATGCTATTTTCAGTTTACTATTTTAGTTTTCAAATTTTTTGTTATTGGAAATTATTCATATTAAGCTTCATTTGTCAAAAATCAATGCAATGTTTGAGTTCAATTTTGCATCTAAAATACATCATTTTCAAGTTTTTGCATAGTATAATTAGAAAATTATCTTGTTTGAAATCTAAAAAATTGCTTATTGCATTGCACTTTGCATTCTAGGATACTTCATTGCATTTTACCTCTTATCCATTTTGGGTGCACCTTGGGTTTGTGAAAATTGTATGAGCTTCACAACTTGGTGTCCCATCACCAAATCTATCATGAGATATAGTTTGAGACTCATGCCATTCTGTGATACATCATTCACCATGGATATTGGGTTTTCTAACTCTTTCACTCATAGTGTTGATACTAGTCAACCCACTATGGATCATACCCTTAACACTTCATTTCCCATGACTTCCCTACCTACGCCTAATGTGAATAATGTTGAGACAATTATTTCTAATTTCCCCCATGAGAACCTTAGAACAATGGATGAAGAACTTGATAAATTACAATATTTTGTGAGTTCTAACTGCAATGCTCCTAATGTGGTCCCTATGATAGATAACATGAGGAGAATAATTGAAAATGAACAAGGAATAGAGATTGTTCATGGCTTGGCTCATGTTATTAATGAAAATGTCCCTACCACAAATATTTGTGCTCAAGATTTATGGTATACTCAAAGTCAAGGTGGAATTCCAATTCCTTCTTCCACAACCATAACCTCTATTCTGACATACATCAATCTAATTGTTACAACAACCATACAACCTACTAGAAATTTCAACACTTAGGTATTTCCCCTGGGATTACCTTTAGCTTTGTGCATTCAAATCTCATATCTCCTAATCCATCTCCTCTCACAAACTTACAAGTCACTTGCCCTCTGAATACATATACATACCCACCTTATACACCTCCATCTCACAACACTCACATTGATCCTGTCCTTAACATACTCTTGCAAAATGTTTCAACCCTCTAACAAAAAATTGCTACATTAAGTCAAAATAAAAATGGCCAACCTTCACAATATGTCAAAATAAATCCCTTATCCTTGGAGATATTGAGAACACAAATTCCACAAGGTATAGAGATCCCTAGATTTGAGAAATATGGTGGGAAAGAAGATCTTGTTAGCCATGTTTCCGCATACACAACCCTATGTAGTGACTTCATTTTTTAGGATAAACTCTTGGCTAAAATATTCCCTATATCCTTGAAGGATACTGCTTTGGAATGGTTTTTCTCCTTACCAAATAACTCAATACATTCATTTAATGAACTTATTGATGCCTTCTACAATCACTTCCAATACATATGGGTCCTAACATGACTTTGGCTGATTTAATGCAATACAAACAAAAGGATGATGAAAAAGATTGATTTCATAGCATAATACCAAATGATTTTCTCACAAATAAACATTAAAATTCCTGATGATGACCTTAATCGAATTTTTATTTCCAATTTTCAAAACAAATTCCAAACTAAGCTTGAGATGTTGAAGTTTCCTTCCTTCGTACAGTTGTGTATTGTCCTATGTGATTGTCAAAACTTGATTATTAGTCATGAAGTGAAAACTCCCTCTAGCCATTCTAAAAAATCTGAATTCACATCTCATAACAACTATCAACCATTCAAGAAATAGAATAACGTATTTTTACAACTTAATCCCCCTCAACCAACTCAACATGTTGATAACCAAGTGGCTACTATAAAGATGAAAAATTCATACACATTTGCTGATAGAAATAGAAAAATCACACCTCAACCTAACACCCTTCATAATATCATATTGCAACTCTTAAACAATAACTTAATTTCCTTACCTTCCATTAGATTTCTTGATCCTACTAAGCCTCTACCTTCTAACTATAGACCAAATTCCTATTTCCATTTTCACCGAAAAAATGGACATGATATGGAATATTGAAAGCATCTTAAACATCTTGTGCAAGACCTCATTGATTCTAATCATATTCAAATTGGCGGTGTTAATGATCAAGTTAATAAGTTTGTAGCCCCTCCTAACCAAAATCTATAAATATTTACTAATCCTATACCAAATCATAAAATTTCCTTTGTCAAAGCTAGTGAAACAAAGAATGATGTGATGAATGTTGACACAAATGCTGAAAACATGAAGAAATTAGAGACTATGATTGGACTTATTGAAGTTCAACCTCGTAAGGGCCTAACTAAGATGTCACTTGACATTGCTTTCTCACAACATGACATAATCAAACAAGCACTTGATGGTCCTCTCTACATAGCTGGAAGAATCAATGAAAAGCCTACTAATGGGATATTAATTGATCTCGTTTCTGTAGATAATGTGATCACTGAAGAATTCCTATTTTTGCATGAGCTTTATCAAGATACTTATGAAAAACCAAAAGCATGGATCAAAACACATAATGGTTTCACTTTCCCCATGATAGGTTTGATAACTCTTCCTTTGAAAGTTGGACCAAAAACATTACGTCTCTCATTTTCCATCATCTCGTCATCGGACCAATTCTATGTGAAGCTAAGCTATCCATGGCTTCGTTCCATGAATGCCATCCCCTTGTTTGTGCATAAATGTTTAAATTTTTCATTTGGAAATGAGATCTTTACTATACACCATAGTGTCTTTAATCTTGTTTTTTCTCATGGGAATTTCTCATTAGATTTTTGTTGGCCCGAACCTATGGAACCTATTAGGCCTTGTGAAGACTTCTTTTTCAAATCCTATCAAAATTTTAAAGCAAAACACATAGTAGAATTATCCCTTACCAATATGCCTCAACCCATGATTGAGCCTCCTATCCTTGACGAAACAATGATTGAACCAAAATTTCTTCTTAGTAACCAAGACCAAAACATAGAAAATCCTCCACCTATTTCCTATAAAATACCACAAGACAACCAAATAAGTCTCGTTGTGCCTCCTAAAACCAAGCAAGTTTACAAAGATAAAGAGAAATTGGTTGAAAAACTTCCTATGGTTCCTTTTGTTCCTCCCTTAAGGGAAGAAAAGAAACCTATAATTGATAAACACGCCCTTACACAATTGAAACTTGAAAACCAAACAAAAATGAATCAAAATGTTAGAGAGCGTAGGCGTAGATGTTGTGTTATTGCTCATTTGTTACAATAAAAAGAAGAAAAGAACAACATAGAAAATTAGAATCCAAACTTACCTCAAGCAATGCATGATGATTCTACACCTTCGTCAAAACAAGAAACTCCTAAATCTGAAACACAACAAGAACAAGAACCTTCTATGGATATTAGCATTAGACCTTCTATTATGATAAACTTGGATGATGATAATGAAATTGCAAAAATTGATGAGGAAGTGCATAAAGAGTTAAACTTATTATTTTCCTCTTCCATGATCTTAAATGATAACAATCATCATGATCCTCCTACAAATAGTGTTTGATTGTGTGTTGAACTTGGTGATTGTCCTAGTTTGGCACTT
Organism: Sequoiadendron giganteum; assembly: GCA_007115665.2. NCBI lineage: Eukaryota > Viridiplantae > Streptophyta > Pinopsida > Cupressales > Cupressaceae > Sequoiadendron > Sequoiadendron giganteum. The sequence goes on along the minus strand of CM021102.1, from coordinate 472,091,811 downwards.
GATGTTGTCCCTTTGGCTAGTTATTCACATTCTGCATACGATGAACAAGATTGGGATGCAAATGACCTGCTATAGGTTGACCCACATGTGTCTTAATAGTCTCGTCTTTGTTTTATTTTTCATGTTCTTTCTATGATTGCATGTGTGTAATGTGATCCCCCATGTTGTTTCGTTTGATGTATATTAATGTTCATTCCTATATTTGTACCTTCATTTTTTTATATGTCGTAAATGACTATCTTTTCTTTTGTCTTGTGTTTTCCTTTTGGGGATGACACAAGGTATCAAGACATTTAGGTCTCTTCCATGTTGACCCAAAAGGGTTTTTCTTCATTTTTTATCTCTATGTGTCATTCTTCTTGTTCCATGAGTTATTTGGGGAATGATGATGTTTCTGAGCTCTATAATATCATTATAGAAAATGCATACACTGACTTCGAATCCATGGATCCCTTATGTGATTTTGGGATTTCATTTTGGGGGCAACCTGTTTTCATGATGTAGCTTCATTTAGAAACATATAACTTGGCATAGGGCTTTCCAAATAATATCTCATCTTATTTATTGTTATCATTTATCATTTTCTACTTTAAAGTAATTTCTCACAAAATGGTGTTAGCAATTTATTTAAAATGGGGGCATAAATTGGCATTATCATTTTGGAGATCTTTGGACTTTTCTCATGTTTCATTGTGTGGTCTTCTTACTTCTTGTGATGTTTCTTCTTCTTGGTGGTGTCATTGGATTTGATGTCCTCCAAGAGTGTGACCTTTCTTGGCATATGACTTTCCTCTTAGTGGTGATTCTACGCATTGCATTCCCTAAGCTGCAAATCTTTTATCTTGGACTTGTCCTCTCTAAGAGACATTAGACATGATGTTCCCTAAGAGGAGACCTTACATGAACTAATAAAAATCCCTTTGAGCATGTCTTATCTTATTTTTCATTTTGTTCATAAGTCTTTAGCATAATATAGCTTTCTAACCTTGTGAAGCTCGAAGTTACAACCCTTTTTCATGGCCACCAAGCATAACACACTTTGCTTGCCTCTTTTTTTTGTTCATAAGTGTTTAGCATCACACATCTTGCTAAGCCTTATGGAGCTCAAATTTCATATTGTGTGGTGCCTTACTAAAGTTATCAGAGGTATAACTTTTGTATGGTATGGGATCCTAATAAGATTCTCTCATTTTCCACCCTTGGGGGCTCACCTAGTGAACAACCAAAGTTTCACTAGCCCATGTGAGCATGTTGTCATTTACATAGTGGACAATGAGGTTCCACTTGTAAAACATTTTTGGAAAAATAGTTGAGGCGTGTTCCACATTGCATTGGACAATTGAGGCTTGATCCTTTCACTTTTCCTTCTTTTTCTTTTTCTCTTTCTTTTAGTCTTTGGCATTGTATGATTGAGTATCTTGTAATTGTTTCATACATATATGTGCTTAACATAGGTATGTGTCTATGTGCTCCTTTGTTGGTTTTTCCATGAGATCTTAAATCTTGGACGATTGATCACATTCCTTGATATTTTTCATTTTATCCTTCCAATGATTGTACAATTAGACCTCTCTTGATTGTCCACTTTAGTGTGAGTTTGACGTAGGTTCATCCTCTCACTAAAGTGGTGGCTAAATGTAGTGTAGAAAAATGTAACCCTTTACATTTTCACACTTGTTTGGGTCCTCCTAATTAAATTGAACTTAATATTGCCTTAATTTAGTTTTTTTAAATGTACCTTATTACATTTACACACTTATTTGGGCCATCTTAATTAATTGAGCTTAATTATGCCTTATCTGGCCCTTTAATTCATTTTCCAAGACTATTTAATTACATTTTCCAAAGGGGAAACTCGACATTTATTAATGCCTAAACATAACACTTTACATTGAGCAATATGCGTCCTAAGTTTATGGACTTGGGACCCATTCACCCATGGGAAAATGCTTCCTCCTAAACCTTAGGATATAAATTTAAATTGTTTTTTATAGTATTTTAATGATTTCAAATCCATAATTCAATGTCGGTTTATGATATTTGAATTTCAAGAAGTCAAGGATACATACCTATAAATATAAGGTTATTTCAATATGTTTCACCTAGACTTTCATGAGCATCCTTCAATAATTTCGAGAGAAATTAAAGGCATTCAAGAGAAGATATATCAGAGTTTTATTATAGCATTCAAGATCTTTTCATCATGTCAAATTCTTCTTGCATCATGCATGTTTTTGGAGCTAAAATTGTGATGTAGGTTTCCATATCTAATCCAAGCATTCAAGTCAAAGATTCAAGTATCAAGATCCACATCTAATTCAGCCATTTCGTGCAAGTTGTAGACCTCCTAAGATCTCCATTATCAAGGTTTCATTCAAGGGTTTGTTGAGTGGTAACATAGCTTTGTTCATTCTTCATTCCCTCTTTCATGCATTATTTCAATTCAAGGTTTAATTACCAAAATGGGGTTTGACCAAGGAAAACCCCCCACATTCACCCAAAATAAACATTTTTCTCTTTTGTGTGTGTGATTGTAGATTTAGGTTGAAGAATAATTGAAGACCTTTTGAAGTGCAATATTTACAAAGTTGTAAAAGTTACAAAAGTTGTCAAATTTGTTGTATTCTCACAAAAACTAAGATCTCAAAGTCATTTCCGACATTTCGACTATGAAACCTAAGCAAATTGGAAGATTAAGATTTGTATTAGAGGCTCTTGAAAGCTAAAGAAAAACCCTGAGCTTGGACCCATTCGCCCATGGGTGAATGAGTCCCCATTCGCCCATGGGTGAATGAGTCCCATAGTTGCTTCAAAAAAGAACTTTTGGTGACCGGTACACATGTTTTTGCCCTTCTTTGATCTACAATTTGATTTCTGGTTCTATCAATATTGATTTTAATATTATTTTTTCAAGTGTTAGATTACATTTTGGTGTGATTTCTATTTTTAGTTTTTCTCCCCAAAGTGGTTTTTGACCTTGACCCCCGTCCTTCAATCATAAGTAAATTTGAAGATTCTCACTTTGACTTGATTTGCCTAAGGGTTGATAATTAATTCATTGTGTGCATCTCATTTCCTAATGAAATAAAAGGAAATAGGTCTATCTCTCACCCCAATCATTTTCCCCAAATAACTATTTCTATACATTTCATAGATAACCAAAAAAACTTGGAGATTTTGAAATGTAATGCACGGAACCACAAAAAAATTCAAAATTCCTACCACCCATGGTGACAAGTTTTCAGTCGATGTAAAAAGCATCAGATGCATGTTGTGTAAAGTTGCAAGGTGGTGTAATTTCTGATTTGTTCATCGTGTGACCAAACCAACAGCTCCAACATGTTAGAGTGGGTGGGTTTATGCTAAGCAAGGTCCTATTTCACACTCCAACATGTCAAAATGTTTCAGGCTACATTACACCGGTGATTTCTCTTAAGAGACCAAAGTATGAAAGGGAAGAAAAAATTGATGACTTGTAACAAAGAAATCATGGGTCTTAAAAACATATTATCTAAAGGTATAAGGTCACATAGGGTCTCTCTACAATAACCTTCCTCATTTTTTCATATATCCAAGTCATTCCACTATGGCAACAATGTTTTAGATGTTCTAAAAAGTGTCAGTTGCATTTAGTAAAAATTTGTCTAGAGGCATTGTTTACATTCTTCATATCCTAAGGGTAAACCGACAATTTGAACACATTGAGGTGGCTATAGAATAAGTCCACTTTATGATTTTTGGTCAACGTAGATGTCTTTATAATCTTATGACTAAATAATCTACACCAAATAACTACTCTCCTTTGTTGCTTGAACTCAATGCAGTCATAAACATTTTGGTCAATATAGGAAAACTTTTTTTGAGATGAAGGAAAGTGTGGGCATGAAGAATATGTCTCTAAATTTGAAATGCGGGTTCAACCAACTAGAGGATGGGTACTTGAATATACTTGTATAAAATTGTTGGAAATGCAGTGTATATTATTTTTTATTTGTCTTGATTAAAACTTGATTCCATAACTATATGCCAAAAATATGTCATTGAATACCATAAACACACATTGGTGTAGGAAAGTTAATAATTAACAAACAAATATAGGTGAAATTGATTTGAAATATGTTATGAAGTTAATATGACATCAACATACCACACATATCACTAATTATGATGTCTTTATGTGAATAATCACCTTAACTATGTCATTTCTAACACACACTATGAAGAAATAGTTATATATTTAATATTTTGATATACATACACATTTCCAATATAGCCATCACTACTACCTCCTCACGATAGCACACACAAAGATAACATTACTTATAAATACACATGGTAACTTAATCTATAATTCATAAAACTATAATTCTTGTAGATTATGCCACATGAACTCTAGTTTTATTGCAAGTTCTCTTACATCATTGTTCATGCTTCTAAGGTGCCACATGAAAAATATCTAGGTCAACTCTTTCCTTGATCAAGTATCTCTTAGATTTTGTGTTAAATTTCATTATTATCCTAAGTAGACCTATGAACAATGATCTATTTGGGAAAGGGCATTCAATAACAAATTGGTTTGATAATTTATAAAGAAATATTCATCTTATAATAGTACATTTTCAAGCATCTCTTGTTGTGATAGAGAAGATGCATGAGTGAGCAATGCTATTGCTTGTGAGATTTCCTATGCAAAATATCTAAGTAGACAATAAGAAGCAAGAATTTTCATGTATTATCAATGTTGTAACATTATTTAGTAGAGACCAATCTATTTTGTCTTCTAATTTAGACTTATTGAGGTCAAAATATTATCTTTTGATTCATAGCATCCACTATTGGGGTTTGGAATGGTAGATGTCTTCCAAGAATTATACCATAAACTTCTAGAGGTATGAGATCAAATGTAATAATGTCTTTCTCATTTTTATTTGCATACTTGAAAGTACATTGTATAATTACATGAGTTTCCTTACCATGCTACAATTATCCTAGAGAGTATGGGCTTAGATGTGTAGTAGTAGAGAGACCTAGGTGTTATACTGTATCATGCAATATTATATTCATATGATTTATGATGTCAATGATGACATGGTTAAGTTTTAAATTCACCCAATAGTTCATATTTACTTTATAATGTTCAAACTTTAAATATTTTAAGTAAACCATCTACAAATATCCATTGAAGTGTGGATTTATAATGCAAATATGGACACCATCAATAAACAAGTGTTTTATCCAAATAGACATATAGGCATATATCAATATATGTCGATATAAGTATAACATATATAAAAATAGCCATATAGGCTTACAAGAATGCCATATAGGCATACAATGTGTTGCAAGTATGAATGAGTATGGTGGAGTTGTCATTAATATTGCCATTGATGTCAACACAGTACAGGTTAATGTAGTGAAAAGAATCAAGTGATTGCAGGTGGTACATGTATGGTTGAGATACTATAGATATGTTGTGAGTACATGGAACTATATTTATGGTGTTGTAGGTGTGCTGATATGATGAGTTATCAAGTGCTTTTGAGAAAATTAATAAACAATGAAGACATAATTGTGTGTGTATTTTGAATGTTCTTTGTATTTCTTATGTGTTGATCCTATGCGTGTGCGGATCTATAGTGTTTTTTATGGGCATCCTTGGGTGATATATCCTAAGTTATAGCTTTTGGGTTGATGAAGAGTGAAAGTTAAGTTCACTGGTTTGTGAACTGATCTGGCAGAGTTGTTTGTCTGTGGAATGGGAGAAATTTTTCTTCTCTATGTTCCTCTATTGGTTTTTCTTAGATCTTGCGGATCTAGAAGAAAGTTAACAATGGTGTTATCTATGTCCTGGAAAAAGTGTTCATGGTTTGGTGCTTCAGAAGACTTTTTCCAGAGTTACTATGTGTGTTTACATTTCGGTTGGATTGATGGAAAGTGTTCTTTGTATGGAATTTGTTGTAGTTGTTGCAGATGAATTTGAAGGTTTCTAAGAGGTGTTCCAATGTATGTTGAAGCATGTTAAGTGGTACACATGTTATCATCTTGTTGCGAATGTGCGTACTTCAATGTTCATTGGTATTTTCATTAGGTTTGGATGAACTGGTGTCTACACATTACACGAAGGATAAGTACCAATTAAGGAAGTGTGTGATTGATCGAGGATGTTGTTTTGGGTCCTAGTTAAGTATGTATTTGGTCCACTCTCATTCTTATCCATCGTGGGAATGTTTAGTTGCCGACCTAATTTGAATTTGTAAAATGATGAATATGTAGCCGACCTTGGAGAATGTTTCTAAGATCGAAGATGGTATAAATACAAGTCAAGGTGTTGTGAATTGCAAGTGAGAAGTGTGAGAAGAGAAGAAAGTGTGAAAGAGTGTGTGAAAGTGAATTAAGCCAGCAGTTCTTTAAAGTGTTTGACTCCTGAAAGCAGTGAGCTAAAGGTGTCTGCAATTCCTTGATTAAGGTTGTGAATGTGTGGAAGTTGTTGTGGTGGATTTTTTGTTATCTTTCTTTATCTATAGGCAATGAGCCTCCCTTTTGGATAGTGATTCCTATCTGTAGGTAGTGAGCCTTGTATCTGGACAGTGAGTCCTATCTTGGGTAGTGAGCCTCCTTGTATCCGATTTTGCAATTACTATTATATTGTGAGCTAATCCTCACTGTGGTTTTTCCCTTATTGGGTTTTCCACGTACATCTGGTGTGTTTTGTGTTGATATTACTTTTTGTTATTTGTACTACATGCTCATACTTAATGACAGATTAAATTGGATGTGGAGTTAATAATTGTTTGAGGTTTGTGAATGTGATTGGTGACAAATGATTCACCCCCCCTCTCAGTTGTCTTGTGCATTTCAAAAATTTGTATCAGAGCATTGGTTCCTCAAAGAAGAGCTTAACCGCTTGAGGTAGATCCAATGGTGCACAAATTGTCAATCCCTATGTTTGATGGAGCTGACTACAGTGATTGGAAAGTGAAGATGAGAGGTTACCTGATCTCCCTTGGCTTCAAGACTTGGAAAGATGTTGAGACAAAATATGTTGAGCCGGACAGTGGTCCTTCTTCTACAAATGTGATTTCTACCTATGAGGAAAATGAAAAAGCAAGGTATGCAATCTATAGTGCTTTATCTAAGACTGAGTAGACAAAATTTATTTCATTAGGCACTTCTTATGAAGTATGGGAAAAGTTGAAAGATATCTATGAAGGAAATGATAGAGTCAAATTATCAAAGAAACTAACAGAAAAGCACAAATATGAGAACTTAAAAATGGAAGAAGGTGAAGACATTGCAAGCTACTTTCATAGGGTTGACATTGCAGCAAATGAAGTCAAAAATTAAGGTGGTACTCTGAAAGATGGAGATGTAATAAAGAATATTTTGATGACCCTATTGGAGAGTTATAGTGACAAGGTCTCAACTATTGAGGAAGTGTATGATCCAAAGAAATTCACTAGCACCTTGATTGCATTTGAAATAAGGAAGTTTGGAAAATAAAAGGAGAAAATAGAAACAACCTTCAAAGCCACTAAGACAAAAGATGATCCGGATAGTGAAGGTTCAGAAGAGTTGGAAGCAAACTTTACAAGGAAATTAAAGAAAGGTACCGATAAATACAAAGGTATGTTACCCTTTAAATGTTTCAATTGTGAAAATATTGGTCACTATGCTTCAAGATGTCCAAATAGAGCCATACATAAAAAGAAAATAGATAATAAATAGAAAAAGGACAAAAAGTTCAAGAAATTGTATTATGTTAGAGAAGATGCTGGAATTTGTTATGATGAATCTTATTTTGAGGATGATAAAGATGAATGCTTGTTTCTAGACTTGGAGAATAAATATGTGTCTACTAACCATGGAAGATGTGCAAGGGAATGTGGTTCGAAGAACAAGAAGGATGAGATGGAAGGTACTCTAGTTACTGCCTTTCATGCTAGAAAAGACGAAGATTATTGGGTAACTGACAGTGGGTGTTCAAATCATATGATCAAAGACAAAAGTAAGTTCACTAAACTTGAAAAGTATGATAGAGGATTAGTCATGTTTGGATATGATTCTGGTGCAAAGATTGTTGGAAAAGGAACAATTAGTTTTGATGGAAAACACAATACTAATGATGTCTATTATGTTAAGGGCTTAAGGCATAGTCTTTTGAGTGTTGGACGAATGTGTAGCAAAGGATTTAAACTTGTGTTCCAGGATAATACCTGTGAGATCATAAAAGGGTCTGGAACTATGGTAGCTGCAGGAAGAAGAACATATGGAAACATTTATCAGCTTAAGAGTGTTGATGGTCAATGTTTTGTGTCTCAAGTTAATGAGATTTGGCTATGGTGCCGGAGGATGGGATATGTAAACTTTGACAATCTGATCAGGATCAGTTCAAGAGAAGTTGTCAGATATCTTCCTAAAATCACAAAGCCCACCAATACTATTTGCAAAAGTTGTGAATTGGGAAAACAAACAAGATGCAACTTTAAAGGTAAAGAAAAATCAACTACTAAAATTTTGGAATTGATTCATAAATACCTTTGTGGTCCCACAATAATATGAAGTCTTAATGGTGGCAGGTATTTTATGCTTATGGTTGATGGTTATTCTAGAATGACATGGGTTACTTTTCTTAGGGAGAAAGCTCAAGCTCTAGATAGATTCAAAGTTTTCAAGGCAAGGGTAGAGAATGAAGTAAACCTGAGAATCAAATTTTTAAGGTCTGACAGAGGTGGAGAATCCACTTCAGTGAGTTTAATACATTTTGTGAAGAAAATGGTATAAAGAGACATTTTTTTTCTCCTAGAACTCCTCAATAGAATGGAGTTGTAGAGAGGAAGAACCAGACTGTTCAAGAGGCTGCAAGGACTATGATGAAAGAGTCAAATGTACTTGATGTATACTGGAGAGAAGCAATCCACACTGTTGTTTATATTCTTAACATAATTCATATTAGAGGTAACAACACAAAGACCCTTTATGAACTATGGACTAGCAAGATTCCTACTGTTAAGTACATTAATGTGTTTGGAAGTAGATGTTATATTGAAAGAGATGATGAGAACCTTGGAAAGTTTGACACAAGATGTGATGAAGGTATTTTCCTTGGATGTTCAACTAATAGCAAAGCATATAGATGCTACAATAAAAGACTGAGGAAGATATTTGAAAGTGCAAATGTAAAATTTGATGAAGATATGCACAAACTAGTTGAAATAAGTGAAGTTGAACCAGATGAACCTATCTACGAACAAGTACATGAAGAAAATGAGGAAGAAAAAGAATAGATTGAAGAAGAAGAAGAAGAAGAAGCTTCAGAACCTGCTCCTAAGACTCCTAAGTATGTACATAAAAATCATCTAGAAGAACAAATAATTGGAGACAAAGGAAAAGGTGTAACAACAAGAAGCCAAGTGATGGCATCTAAGGTAAATTTGTGTCTACTTTCTAGGATAGAACCTAAAATAGTGAGTGAAGCATGCAAAGATGACAATTGGGTCAGAGCAATGAAAGAAGAGTTGCAACAGATAGATAAAAATCAAACATGGGAATTGGTTCCTAGACCTATAAAAAATAATGTAATTGGTACAAAATGGGTGTTTAGAAATAAGCTGAATGAAGATGGTGAAGTAGTAAGAAACAAAGCAAGGCTTGTATGCAAAGGTTATTCACAAGTTGAAGGAATAGACTTTGAGGAGACATTTGCTTTAGTGACAAGAATGGAGGCCATTTGGATGTTCTTGGCATTTTTTGCTCACAAAGATTTCAAGGTATACCAGATGGATGTTAAGTCTACATTCTTGAATGGAGAATTGGAAGAAGAGGTCTACATGGAACAACCAAAAGGATTTTAGTTATCAAATCAACTGGATATGGTCTATAAGTTGAAAAAGGCACTATATGGAATTAAACAGGCTCCCAGAGCATGGTATGTAAAGTTGGATAGATATATGACATAGTGAAGGTTCACCAAAGGCTTCATAGACAACAATATTTATTTCAAAGTTGAAGGAAGCACAATTTTGATAGTGGTTGTGTATGTTGATGATATTATCTTTAGAGGAAATGAGGGTATGTCTAATAAATTTGCAGAGGAGATGCAAAAGGAGTTTGATATGTCTATGATTGGTGAGTTGAACTTCTTTCTTGGACTTCAAGTGAATCAAACTGATAAGGGCATATTCATTTCACAATCAAAGTATGTTAAATAATTGTTGAAGAAGTTTGGAATGGATGATTCCAAACCAGTCTATACCCCTATGGTGACTGGATGAAAACTGAGTAAGGATGATGATTCTCCTAAAATTGATCAGAGCATGTACAAATCTATGATTGGTGGACCGTTATATCTTACTACTACTAGACCGGATATAATGCATGCAGTATGTTTGGTTTCTAGATTTCAAGCAAAACCTAAAGAAACACATGTTACAGCTATGAAGAGGATATCCAGATATCTAAAAGGCACTGTGGATTATGGCTTGTGGTATCCTAAGGATACTAATTTCACTTTGAATACTTACACTAATGCAGATTGGGTTGGTTGTGTGGATGACCAGAAGAGTACAAGTAGTGGTGCATTCTTTCTTGGATGCAGGTTGGTTTCATGGCTAAGCAAGAAACAAGATTCAATTTCTTTATCCACTGTAGAGGTTGAGTATATTGCAACAACATCTTGCTATACATAGGTACTTTGAATGAAGCAAACATTGAAGGATATGGGTGTGATTTGTGATGAGCCTATCCCTATCTTCTATGATAATACAAGTGCAATAAATATTTCAAAGAATCTGGTAATTCATTCAAAGACAAAGCATATATCGATCAGATATCATTTCTTAAAGGAGAAGGTGTTGGAGAATGAAGTCAAGCTTGAATATGTGTCTAAAAAGGATTAGATTCTAGATATATTTACTAAGGCTCTTCCTAAGGATACTTTTGAGTATCTTAGGGAGAAGTTGGGGGTTACCACCCCTCCTTCTTTGAACTAGGTGCACATAGAGGTGCATCAGTCTGATGGATCTATAGACTCGTCATCTATATGGACTGATGATTGGGGTCTACTCCTCAGGGGGAGTAGAGAGTATCATTGTTGCAGTATGATGTAGGTGTTGTCATGGGTGCACTCCTAAGGGGGAGTGATAAAAAATTTATGCCTAAAGAATCATGTAAAAACTTTTCTTTTCCATTGATGTCAAAGGGGGGGAGAGAATCATGTGAAAAATCCTATCTTGCAAGGAGAAGAGAGTGCAAAAACATTGTGTAGGATGTCTAATCTTAAAAAAAAAAGGCAGGAGAGTGTGCATGCTATCTTTGATGGTTTTTCACATCATGTGTTGCCATCAATGACAAAGGGGGAGATTGTTGCAAATATGAATGAGTATGGTGGTGTTGTCATTGATGTCAACATAGTATAGGTTATTGAAGTAAAAGGAATCAAGTGATTGCAGGCGGTACATGTATGGTTGAGATACTATAGAGATGTTGTGAGTACATGGATATATCTTTATGGTGTTGCAGGTGTGTTGATATGATGAGTTATCAAGTGCTTTTGGGAAAATTAATAAACATTGAAGATAGAATTGTGTGTGTGTTCTAAATGTGCTTTGGTAATGTGCTATGCATTTCTTCTATGTTGATCCTATGCTTGTGCAGATCTATAGTGTTGTTTATGGGCATCCTTGGGTGATATACCCTGAGTTATAGCTTGTGGGTTGATGAAGAGTGAAAGTTGTGTTCACCGGTTTATGAACTGATCTGGTAGATTTATTTGTCTGTGGACTGGGAGAAATGTTTCTACTCTGTAGTCCTCTGCTAGTTTGTCTCAAATCTTGCGGATCTTGAAGAAAGTTAATAATGGTGTTATTTGTGTCCTGGAAAAAAAATTTGTGGTTTGGTGCTCTAGAAGACTTGTTCCAGAGTTACTATGTGTGTCTGTACAGTTTAGTTAGACTAATGAAAAGTGTTCTTTGTATGAAATTTATTGCAGTTGCTAAATATGAATCTAAAGGATTCTAAGATGTGTTCCAGTGTATGGTGAAGCATGTTAAGTGGTCCACACGTTATCATCTTGTTGTGAATGTGCATACTTAAATGTTCATTGGTGTTTTCATTAGGTTTGGCCGACCTGGTGTCTACATGTTACATGAAGGATAGGTATCAATTAAGGAAGCGTGTGATTGATCCAAGATGTTGTTTTGGGTCTTGGTTAACTATGTATTTGGTCCACTCTCATTATTATCCACCACAATAATGTTGAGTCATCGACCTAATTTGAATTTGTAAAATGATGAATGTGTAGCCGACCTTGGAGAAAGTTTTTAAGATCGAAGATGGTATAAATACAAGTCAAGATGTTTTGAATTGCAAGTGACAACTATGAGAAGTGAAGCAGGTGCAAAAGAGTGCGTGAAAGTGAATTAAGGCAGCAATTCTTTAATGTGTTTGACTCCTGAAAGCAGTGAGTTGATGGTGTTTGCAATTCCTTGATTAAGGTTGTGAATGTGTGGAAGTTGTGGTGGATTTTATATTATCTTTCTTTATCTATAGGTAGTGAGCCTCCCTTCTGGATAGTGAGTCCTATTTGTAGGCAATGAGCCTTGTATCTGGATAGTGAGTCCTATCCTGGGTAGTGAGCCCCTTGGCAGTGAGCCTCCTTGTATCCGGTTTTGTAATTACTATTATATTGTGAGCTAATCCTCATCGTGGTTTTTCCCTTATTGGATTTACCACGTAAATCTGGTGTTTTTTGTGTTGATATTACTTTTTGTTATTTGCACTACATGTTCATACTTAATGAAAGATTAAAGTGGATGTGGATTTAATAATTGTTTGATTTTTGTGAATGTGATTGGTGACAATTGATTCACCCCCCCTTCTCAGTTGTCTTGTGCATTTCAACACAATGTCGTGTATATGCAATATAAAATATATGTCCAAAAATTCCATATAGGCATACAACAAAGGACACCAATAAAAAGGAATTCCCCTTCAGGTGAAGGAAATGAATCACTAACAACCTTTGATCGTTGGGGGGATGGAGATGTGTATGACAATGGTCTAATTTGAACTCTAGGGCTACTCCTATTTAATTCTTCATGGAGCTTTACCTATTACAATAAAAAGTATAGACATTAATATATAGAAATTACATTATAAACAATGAAATATTTAATAAAATAATCACTTACCACCACCAAATGATCTCTCTCAACGTCCAAAACAACGACATGCTCAGGTGGTGGCATTCCAAGGTCCTATAAAAACCATCTAGATAGAAATTAAACTACAAATCAATAATTATTTGATTTTTCAATAATAAACAATTATAACAATGAATGTAATGAAATTTAATAATCTGCCTCATACCCTCGTCAAAGGCATTGAGCTATATATTGTAGTAGAGATTCCATCCTCCATTTCCCTATCAACATCAGGAGGAGTCTCTCCTTGCATCATATGAAAATTAAACATTATTCAATTATGAAAACTAGAAGAGTGATGTAGTTCATGGCTTATAACGTATGAGATAGTCAACAAATTTTTGAGTACTTATTGAACTATACATTGCTTCAATGGTTTGCATGTTTCATAAGGACAATTTCAAAGTAAAGGATATTCACAAGATGACAGCCCTAGGGATGATCATATCATGCAAGCAGGGGACAATATCATGATTACATAAAGAAGTCATGCAAACCTTTGTTGATGTAAAGTGTGGAGATTTTTTGAAGTGGGGATAATATTTATGGAAATGGTGTAAAGCATGATAGTGAGACGCAAGAAAAGAAGCAATAATGAGCACTATCAACTAAGAAAAAAATGATGTAGTGATAGTGATAAATGAGGGGACGGTGGTCCTAAGATCTTGATAACAATTCACACCTATAAAGACACTCCATGATTTTCTAAAAAACTCAATATTCTATTCATATTCATGGGTGAATCACAAAGAAGATATAGCTAAGAAATGGAGTGAGATATCTTCATTATAGTGGATAGTGTAATATTCACATAGGTAGAGTAATGATCACAAGGAGAAATGATGAATAAAGGTCAACAACATGAACACATGAAATTCATAGATAATGAAGTGCATAACAACCTGAAATCAAATTAATTAAAAAGTACAAAGCATACTTACAAACTATCTAGAGCCTTCAAGTCATTAAACATTATTCAATTACAAAATACTATTTTTTATTTTTAAATTATAAATAGTCTATATTACCTGAGTGAAACTTCGATAACCAACTCCACTAGCAGGTGTTACCATCGAAGCTCCAAGATTAACCTATTCAACATCCAAAATGAGATAGAAAAATACCATTCATATAACATTTAGCTATTCACATGTAATATTTATAATTCTTTACTAGTTACATACCTCCGCAATATATGTGGTCGCGTAATAGGGAGTTGTAGGACCAATGGATGGAGTGAACGCTATGACCCTGAAATTTTATTATAATCATTCAACTAATGTAGTTAATCTTGCATTTCAAAAATGAAATTTAATAAATTAAATTCAATGAACTTGCTAACATTTACCTGACTACCAAGGTCGAATGCCTCATTAAGGAGGGCATCTATCATCGCCATATGATCGACTACAAATTTACCCTGGGCACCTACATCCTAACTAACTGTGGGATCATAACCACAAGGTGACTCGCAAACCTGAAAAATATGAGGTCGAACTCTACTCCCCAAAGACTCGCCTAGTTGACATGTGCTAGAGGATTGATATGATGTATGAGGCTCTAGGTTAGGGAACTAATCAACTATAATATATCAACCTTGACACTCTCCTTCACAATGAAAGGGATAGGCACATGCTCATATGTTGGTCTAGCGAGTGCTCGTATAGTTGGCTTCTATGCATTGATACATGCCCCCACTCTATCATGTACAAATTACCCACCTCTGCCCTAGAAGTCTTGCATATCAAAATAGTTTGAGATTTTATTAAGGACAAACTCGCAGTAGAGTTTCCTAAAAAAGATATTGTGGAACCTCATTGTTGTTGCATGGAGGATGGTCAAAAACCATCAACCAACTCCTCCAAAAATTATTCTTTATCCCTTGGTAATTGCACCAATGGATAGGGAACCTCTTGCTTGAAGGATGCAAAGGTTGAATTGTTCTAGGGTTTGCAAATAGGGAACACAAATCAAATTTTGTAATTTTTTCATCTTTCACTTGTTTATAGGATAATTTATCTACATAAAACTCTCGTCTCTTGTTCGACCAACCATTTATTTGCTTGCTAATTGAATCTACATGTGATACTATTGATTCAAGTGATTGAGAAAGCGTGGTTCTATGCGATGTTGAGCTTGCATGATCTTTCAACCTTGCAATTATATCCTTAATTTGTTTTTTGTTATTTTCAATTTTCCCCATTAAATTTTCTTGAGTTCTTGGAGCATGTTGAGGAATTGGTGGAGGTGTTTGGTGGGGTTGTTCTTTGGTAGGGATTTGGGCATAAGGTGAATCAAGATTTTAAAAAGGAATTTGAGGAGGGTTTGGAGGTGCATTATCATTTCTTGAAAATTAAATAAATTTACATCAAAAAATATTAAATATACCTATTTAATAACAAATTCACACAAAAAAACAATAAAATCTTACTCCTTTAACCTCCTCAACGTCATGGCAGCATCTTGATGAAGATTCAGTGAAGAAATGGAGTGGTTTGATCCTTCCTATAATGTGAGCACACTTTTGAGGGTTTGCAGGCTGCAAAGGAAATAGGAAATAATAGAGAATAGAATGAAATGAAGTTACGTTTTTTGTTTATATCAACTAAAACACGCGAGCTTATTTTGGCCTTGGTGTGGTCGAGCTCAGGCTCGGTCACACCAAACCATAACGCGAGCGTGTTATAACACGCTCGTGTTATGAATTTTTTGAAATTTGAAAGTCGAGTAGTCACTTTTTGGCCCCCCATCTTTCTGCACCCGCCCAAGAAACTCCCAATTTATCTCTCCCTCTTTAGAAGACTTGCACTTTGGAAATTTTCCTCAATGCTCCATCATAACCACTTGGTTAGTGGGGTATTTTGGAAGCATATAAGGATAAGAGTAAACACCACAAAATCTAATATATATGAAGGTTATAAATTGAATAAACCAATATGTGCACTATAATATCACTACTCTAGCGTGCTCTAAGATCCTGATATGTGAATGATCATCCAAAATCCTCACTAAATACATCATTCACCTTGTGGTAGTGTTTTAGTGATTCATTATGATCTAAGGTAAATCTTTATAATTATTTGGTGTGAAACCCTATAACCCTAATCAAAATATTAAAATACCTTTTTTGGTTTGGCCATGGTATACACAAATACAAAACCTGTGAAACTCAAGGGTATGCTAAAATTTTGACATTTTCTTGTGTATGGAAATTTTTATTATAACCTCTCATCAAGGTGAAATTTTCCTTCACAAACCAAGCTCATGCTAAAGAAAATTCAAGGTTTGAATGATCTTGCCTCACCTTTCCTAGTCATTTAGTTTAGCAAAGTGATCTTTAGGAGACTCATCTTTGAATTTATTTTTGTTTATCAACTTTAAAAAATGTTTCAATCTTCTAAGCTTCCTTCAACCAATATTTTCCAAGTTGTCTTTGGAACTTATGAAGTTTTTTCTTCCATATCCGTTCACATTATTCAAGACTTATGTCTTATGTTTCTTCATACAAAAATAAATTGAAGGTATTTTATTTGAAATCAATACAAAATTTGAAATAATTAATTGCATACGATATGGATTCCTCTTTTTATGGTATTAATGATTGGAACAAATGATTACAAAATAAAATTTGAGCAAAAGAAAAAGAAGTTGCTTTAATGAGCTCACAATATTACAACCTATTAGTAATTGTGTTGCTACTTTTAATCTTTTCCTCTAAATAAACCTCTTGCATATTTACACCTAGCTCAGTGTCCTTGAACTTTGGGTAATCATACACCAACATGGAAAAAGTATTTAGAATTTGTAAGTGACATTCCATATTAAATTTGAGGAAGTAAATTAAAAAAACCATCTTCTATTTATTGAAAAGTACTTCAAACCTAGCTATTTGACAAGGAGCAAAATTTAATTTTAAAATCCTAGAGCATGAAAATCTAAAACATGTCCTTTGATGATGAAATATTAGATTTGTGAATTTAAAAACTATTGATTTTTGAAAGATTTAAATATTGTAAAAACTTGATAAAGCAATGGAAAAAGTTTGGTATAGCTTAAGATGTTAGAAAATAAATAAAGCTTTAAACTTAGAAATATTGCAAGAAAGTGTGAGCTCAAAATTAGTGTAAATGTGAAACTAATAAAGTGTTTTATGTGTAATAATTTTTTTATTTTACACTATAATATGACTAGTTCTAAAAGAATATGTGTTTATATTATTTTATCAAAAAGAATAGACTAGTAATATTTTGAAATATTTTAACTTAAAAAATAAAACATTTTTAAAGCTAAAACTAAGAGTTGGATTAAAAATCTATTAATTATAAAAAAAAGCGATAGATAATTGAAAATTTGAGTTTGGAATTGAAAACAACAAAGAGAAAGGAAATTTGCATCAACATGTAGGTCTCATTAAGTATGATGTGACTCTAATGCATGGACATTTGCATAATGTGTTATCATCCAATTCAATCATTATTGTCTAGGTTTTACAATAGAATCCAAAATAATGAAAAAAAGAAGGTTTGAACACTTGAAATATTTTTCTATATTCTAAGAGACATGCATACCATATACAAAAAGGATATAAGTACTAGACAGGTAGAAATATTGAAACCAATATTAAACTACTTAAACCAATAGAAATATTGAAATTAACAAGAAGGAAAGAAAGAAGAAAAAACCCTCATGCATTTGTGCCTCCAAAAGAACATATTAGATAGGGACAATAAAAATGGTTATAAATACTTAGGATATTTTCAGTCAATTCCATGCTTTAACTTTTCAATTTCCATGGGAAATTGAAATAGAAAAATATAGAGATTGAGTATTTGCACTTAGTCTGTGTATCTAGAAATATCAAAACAAAATCTATGAGAATATAGTTTATAATATATTGGAAGCCACACCATAGTGTATATATTTTAAAAATAGAAAATATAAATATAAATAGACTTTACCAAATGGAATCGAGATTAAAAATATAGAAAGTTGTAATAATATTAAAACAAGAGAATAAAATTGATTCACAATATTTCTATTAAGAAGAAGGAGAAGAAGACAAGAGAATTGGATTAGTCTCACAAAAATGTTAGTAGCTTGAAGCCTCAATAGTGGAGTCCTTCCAACTTGTTACAGACAAAAAAACCGAAGGAAGAGAGAGAATCAAATAGAATATTTTTCAAAAAAATTGGGTTAAGGAATGTGTGGAAGGAGTCAAATTAAAGCCAAGAAGTGTTTATGGGCATAATTTATCACAAGGGATAGTAGGAAGCTATGCAAGGCTATAAATTATCTAAATTTTATAATTTATTGGGATGCTAGTGCATTACATAGATGTTTGCACATTACACTAGCATCTCAAAGAAATTTCTCAAACTTTGGCACATGGTTTTAGGCCAACTAGAAGAGATGGAATGTGATAAATAAATTTATAAATTCTAGTGGAGAGGTTTAGGACAAGGGCCTAATGTACCCTAATATATGTTAAGGGAGAGGATGCCAATTCAAGTACAAAACATATGAGAATTGTGAGATGCAATTTATATCCTTACAGTTTCCCTCTACTTTAGAAAGCTTGTACCACTAGTTGATAACGCTAAGCTTAAGTAAAAAACTCAAATATTGAAAGTAAAATCATTAAAAGGGATAATACAAAGGAACCATGATAGTTCTATGAATAGAAAGATGATGTCCCTAGAACTTTTGAAATAAAAGTGTTAAGAGACCATAACCATGCAAAACCAGAATGTTAGAAATCATAATCCTAAAATATAGATAATATCAATCCAACATAAAAATGATAATGATGGAAGAAAATCTAATATGGTGAGAATAATGAGATCAAGAGAATGTGAATTAGGGAGAATAAGCAATATCATGAAGATAAATGAAGTGCACTACAATGAGGAGAAATGAATTTTGATCAAAGTAGCATAAATCAAGGTCTAGATTACACTTATCACTATGAGTCATGAAAAATAATTAGTCAAAAAAATCATTTAGACTAGTGTACTATGTTACTATGTGATTCAAAATGGCCAAGATCAAATGGACTAGCAAATTTTATTGCTAGGCAATTTAAACAATAATGGCTAATTGAGGACATCTTGTTGATTAGTGTAGACACTTAAAATCATCTTGATCGATATTGCACATTTGAATTTGATTATTAACACTATTTCATCCTGAATCAGCTCTTTTCGACCGTTTAATTAAAGAGTCTTCATTATTTAACTAAATTTATCATTTTCTCATATTAATCAAATAATCAATGTTATTTAGCCAATTCATCCCCTCTCATACTAAATTTCATCCTATTTAATTAGATAATACAAAGTATTTCATCAAGAAACTTGGATACTCTATTAACAATACACAAATACACAAATACAAATAGCCATGATTAATAGACAAAAATATGGTCCCATGAGGCATCATTGGATTCCCATTACAATTAGTCCAAAGATCAGCAGATAAATAATTTTCCACTATCACAATGTTTTACTTGGTCAGCCATGGAAAAGATATATAAGCATCGTAGCGTGTTCCCAGATTACAAGTATTGAATTCATGCATTTGAGAGTTGTTCTTTTCATAAGAGAGGTGTCGAGCCTTCATGTTTTGAGCTTTCCCAACAAAAGCATGTTTACTGCATCACACAATTGACTAATTATCCTTCCTGCCTTTCCAAGAACACCTATATGAGAACTATCCTATTGAATCTCTCAAAGGACGTAAGGTCCATTTTGATCATATCTGACAAATACCTCTGTATTTGCTTAACTCTAGTGATGATGAACCTAATGAACTACAAATCAAAATCAAAACTACCAACTTGCCTCATCACATTGTGGAACCATCACTGCCTCGTTTGAGAGTAAGGCCTTGATGACTAACTCCTCTTGAAGATGACAATAACTCAAGATTTTGAGGATAGTAACCTAGGATTGAAAATTCCGAATGTGACTACTCAAAAATCAGCTCAAAAACAAGTTGACAATAGAAACTAGTTTGCTTCTTGTCAAATTTACCTTCTGCTAAACTTCCTGTAACACGTGAATCATTTCAACCTAAAGATCAGTTATTCAATGATTATTTGCACAAAAAAATGTTCACTTTTAAATGTTATCCTAAGATGTAATGGTTGTTTAGGGTTTTTTAAAATGAGTAATAAGAGTATTTGTAACAAAATAGGCAACTATATATACTTCAAAATGAAATTACCGTAGGGTTCCACAAACTATTGGGTTCCTTGCTTCACTCAACTTGGAATTGACAATATGGAATATTTAAACAAAGCTTTTACAACCAGTGCAATAATCTTTATGCTGAAAAACTTCCCAGATTATACAATTACGTTGTGTTAATGTAAACAATATCATTAGCTGAATCATAATTCTAGCTGATATTCTGATTATATGGGTAATAGCCACTCAGGGCTTTTGATACGATTAAATATATTGTAGATTTTTTTTGCTAAATTCATGTGGGCACTTTTTTCTCCATATACAAAATTGGAATGAATAATCAAAACTGTCAACTATATTAAAGTGGACTGAAATGCGCGTTCCAGAATATCATATATGCCAGTAACCATATACATGGAAAAGAACACCTGTAATATACAAACATCTCAAGTGCAGCTGTTGATAACTCATATAGAACTAACTTGAAGTGCATCGAGCTAACCTTTTGAAATCAGCCATAGCAACCGCAACCTGGATGGAGATTGGAATTCAAGCACTTAATAGCATAAGCTTATTTGGTTCCTATTTAACAGTAAACCAGACCTTCCAACAAAGAAAATTTCAAAATTCCAATTGAAGGGTCATGTGCCATACCTCATTTCTTACTTGAAAAGTTTGCTAAAGAGCATCTTGAACTAGACAGAAAACTTGGTCTGAGAGCTTTGTGAACTTGTTTCTTCTGCACAGTCTTTGTTGCTTTGCAAGGGAAATTGGTATGGTCCCTCATAAGTCTTGGTAAGGCTATCCTGGTGAAATGGATCATCTTCAGCATTGACAGAGCTTACTTTAGGAGAGCAATTCCAACTGGTTATATTCTCCAAAGGCTCACTCATTTCAACTTCAGCTTTGATCTCTTCCTTGAATTGTAAATAGAATGGGGAACTCCAGTAATCCTTTTCCAGGTTCTATTAGCAAAATAGTATAAAGAAGAACTAATTCATGTCATAGATCTTTCTCAGAGAAATGTGCATCAACATAAGTCATAACTGCAGCATAAAAATAGAATGTTCCATCTGAAGGCACATGAAAAAAATGTGATCTATTACCATTCGAATTATCTGCACCATCTCATTGATTGCACGCTTGAAGAGATCAGGATGAGCTAGGTCAGTTGTATTCAAAACTTCTTGGCGCATCTGATGTGATATGTTGATTTCCATTGGTGAACCTACAGAAAAAAGGCTATAGATACTTTACTAAAAATTGAATTGGTGCAAGTTGTTATATTTCCTGGTTCTCATCAGATATTGTGAATTGAAAAATTAATCAAAAGCATTCTCTAGAGAAAAGCATTACTTATATGGATAAAACCTTTCAAACCATTTCAGTTGATTCATACCAACAGATATATATTGTTCAATTATATGTCCTGACAAATATATCCTCCGTGCTGTATCAGCAATAGGAATTTTATTCAGCTCATGCACTTCATCATAGAAGTGCACACTCTCCCCAGCCATTCGACTGAGATGAAAGAGAAATTAGATATAGGTTATTATGAACTAAGATTTGAAAGAAAGGTGTGAGTAAAATACATTCTGAAGATGCAACCAATAACCAAAGGGGAAACAAACCTGTCTGCAAAAGCCATAAAAGAGTGTCGAAATTTTTTCTGGTCAAGCAGTTTTTCAATAGGTTCATCCAAATTCAGAGGCATGCCTGTTGGAAAAAGCAATCCACTATCTGGGATTCCTAGTACTTGCCCCATTGTTTCAAACTTGTCAGATTCTCGCTTCCTCATGCTTAGTTGGTTAAACAGAGGCCGTGATATAGACATGAGAAAGAAAGATAGAACCACAATATTTGCCTACAAATAGCAAAATGCAGAGACAGGAATTTATGTTCAGAGAAATAAAATACTTGAAATAAATCTCATTAATTATTTTCAGCTGAAACATTTTCTTAAATTCACCCCATATTTTGGCAGAGATGATAGCATAAGAAAAAGCAGAGAACTTAGCTATCTCGGGAAAGCCTAAGTGCAGCCCAATTTTTTGACTTCAAATATTGAGACAATGTACTTTTGTTCAAGAATCAATACCCAAAGAACGGAAACAAGAGAGCCACTACAGCAACAATTACAAATATTTAATTATTTATTGTTCTTCCTTGAATGCTAAAGATTACGAACATTTGGTCTAGTGCAAGTTGCAATCTAAAAATCTAGAAAGCTTGCTTTTCTGAATGGCTTCTTTGCAACAATAGACACTTAAAAAGATAATATGTTTTACCCTGTACTGCATTAAGTTCTTCTGAAATATTTTTCCCATATACTGCTCCAATACCATGTCATTTGTTCTTCATTAGTTGCTTTTGTATAGATGTTTCACTGTGGCATTAAAAAAATTATGCATTCTTGATCCTAAACTTCTACATGTGGGTGCCTTAATATATTAATAAATTATTGTTTGAATGACTAAGATATAGTGCATTCAGAATTGTGATCTCTCTTGTTGTCCTTGAGTATTGTTATCAGCATATGAATAAAATACATGTTCTGTGGCTGATATAACTTTGCATTGTTTATTATTGTAGTATCAGCTTTGGTTGAATATTAGTCATTTTTAGTTATGAACAAATGGGTTGATGGTCGTGTCTTAATTGACACCCATTCATTCTTACAAATCGCAATTCAAATGTCAGGGGAAAGGCAATGTCTGACAAGTCTTCCTTGTACCAAGCTTTGTACTGTACACTACCTGATGCAGTAAACTTGTTTTACTCTACCTTCTGCTCCATTATGCAAAGTCAGGACAAATTGAAGTTGAGTGAAAGCAGAAGTCACTCAACATTAAGCATTAACGACAAGGCTCTACATTATCTTGCAAGATCTCTACGATGAATGTGATCATGTAGCAAACACCTAGTGGAAAGCAACCTTGGTGAAGACTTGTCAAAATTCAGACTTAATCCTTCAAGTCAACCAAAATTTAAACCATATTGGGTCTGCCTCTTGATCAGAACACTTGGAATTCAAAACACCACAAAAATAGATCCGATAATACATTCAACTGGATTTTAACACCATGACAAGTCTATTTCTACATCAAAGCACAAAAACACCAAAGGACACAAATTTGGTGCAATACAAACCTGAGGCCAATATTTTATTTGATCTAGTTAATCCTGATTTTGCATTTGCACACACAAACGACTTAGCAAAACATAGGCTCCTAAGGTGATGCCACTTGTCAATTATTCATACTACCAATCCAAAACAGCAAGGCTACATGATTCAAACACTTGACATACAATCAAACCACTAGAAACATTGTAGACTTATAAAGAAAAAAAACAAACTAAAGGTCTTTGATGAAGAACTAGTACAAGAAAACACCATTTGGCAAAAGCTGGCACCGTGGGGAGATACAACAAAGCATTCAAGAAGATGCCAATTGGCAACCATTCACAATTTCACACCATCAAGCAAATAATACCTCAGGAATGGACAAACCAAGAAACAACTACGGCATAACATCAACAGATATAACTAATATTTATAACATGAAACTAGTGCAGGATGTGAACAATACAGAGAGAAGATTTCACCTGCCTATAAATATAACCATGAATAAACCCAGGGAGTTCATAACTATAAATAAAACCATAAATAAACCCAATGAAATGAATTTACAGTCAATACAATGCAAAAACACAACTTCCGAATTCTAAAACAGCCTCAAGAGGAAAAAGGAACTCAGTAGGACATCTGAACCAGAAGCCTTCCAAATTTGATGAGGGTAAGAACAAGACCAATAGCATGTCAAAAGCATTGAGAAATTCTAACAAATAGTGTGATGTCAGCTTAGACAACATTAAAATATGTGATATTGCTATCAAGATTCAACCGTGTAGTTTTATGAGTCAAACTCATTGACCCATGTTTCATGAGTAGTGGTTCACAAGAACCCATCTCTCATGATAATGAATGGTCCACTTAGCACTCATTGCATCTAGGTGATGCTCACATAAGTAAAGCATTGGGCATTCCTGGGAGGTCACCCATCCCAATACTACTCCAGCTCAAGCGTGCTTAACCATAGAGTTTTCTCCATGGTTAAGCCCACTTAGCTTGCAACCCCATTTGCAAAACCTTCAGCAAGTGTTGTGCCTTATGAACCATTCATTATAGAGCCCCATTAGCTCATCAATTGATAAGTAGGAGGTATTTTTCCATAGCGTGTCAAATTGTGATATTGCTATCAGGATTCAACCATGTAGTTTTACGAGTCAAACTCATTGACCCATGTTTCATGAGTGGTTCACAAGAACCCATCTCTCATGATAATGAATGGTCCACTTAGCACTCATTGCATCTAGGTGATGCTCACAAAGGTGAAGCACTGGGCTTTCCCGGGAGATCACCCATCCCAGTACTACTCCAGCTCAAGCGCGCTTGACGTTGATTTCCTTTCTTTGCAATATTTTTTATGGTTATCATGATGTATTGAAAGCACTTGAAACAAGAACAAACCTACAAACTATCATACATAGAAACAAACACAAAAAAAAAATCAGGGGCTGGTCATTACATATTTTTGCCATGGTTTTCTCTCACAAGGGTTTCCACGGAAATTGTGTTGTTATTGTATTACTCCTTATTTGATTTATATGTGCTAAATTTGATTAAATCTTAAAGTGATTAATTAAGTTTAAAAAGAAAAAGAATATTGTTATACTGATTCCCCCCACCCCCCAGTATAACCATGTGCTCATTAGGTAGGTCATGTTTACTTTTAGTTATTTTCCTTTATGCAAAACCCCATTAATGATCTTGTGAAGTGTGAGTATCTATAAATCGTGTTCATAGGTTTAGATTTAAGAGCAGTGTTTAGTTTTCAAGGAGCGTCACCTACTATTCGAAGAGAGGTTTATCCTTGGTGCTATTCTGTTTTGTGTTGTCTTGCAAGAGACAAATTAAAACACTCAACACATGTGACATATGATTCTAACAAAATTTAAAGGAATTTGTAATGATTAAAACAATAATAAATACAGCCAGCAAATGACACATACAAGGTAATAAGATTAAGGATGTTTTATAAAAATGCATGATAGGCTGGAGATGTAAAAAAAAATTCTTAGCATATACTAAAATGTTACATACCGTAAGCATTAATGTGAATCTAGATGCAACCATAAGTGATGTTGTTTTTTCACGATGAACTTCATTTGCAATGTAAATTGCAATCCAAACTCCTGAGATGAATTTTTTAAAGGATCAATATATTAGTTTTGTCATATGAATATACTGCAATACATCATACACAATATATCAAGAAATGCGAAACTAGATGCAACCATAAGCCATGCCATTTTTCTACACAGCAAACTTCATTTACAATCCAAACTCCTAGGTTAAATGTTTTAAAGGACTAGTGTATTAGTTTTGGCATATGAATATACTATGATACATTATACACAAGATATTTCAAGGCTAGAACAAGATGACATGAGATAAGTTCCATTTTGCCTTATGTGTTCATACAATTTTATTTTAACTTGACTGTTCTTGTAAGGACATCTTGTTCTATTGAAATGTAAGTGCTTTGTAGTTAACTCCACATATTTGCTAAGTAGAAAATAAATTATAATCCAAATCAAGAAAAACTTGGTATGGTCATTGATAAGTCTCATGAACATTGGATAGTAAATCTTTAATATCATTTATAAAGAAAGTACAATCTTGCTTCACGGGTCTTTATTTAACAATTTCCAACATATCATAACTGATATTAAAAATTGACATCACAAAGGTAGAAAAGATAAAAACTTGTATCTATTTTTGCATTCCAATTGTTGTGAGCGTAGAAAGAATGACTTTCGTATAAAGAATTAAATAATGCTTGAATGAAATAAATTATATTAATGTCTACGAATGACCAAAAGTAGGTCAATGGGACTCAAGAGTACACCAATTTACAAATAAAGTTCTGGGAGGAGGATCTTAGAGAGGCCCCACAAAGGGGAGAACCAAAAAAAAAAATTAAAAAACAGCAGGGAACCACCAATACAAGTGGTCAAGAAACCAATACAAATAACTACAAAGGGGGAACAAGAACCCCAACGAGCATAAGTTGAGTAGTACTAGAGAGAGAAGGTTTCATCAAGTATCACAATTTGGGCTAAAAATGGAGGAGTTGTTGATGTCATTGTTGATCACTATGAAAGGGCCAATACAAGATCTAATAGTGCTCACAAGGTGCCTAAGGCCAAGAGGGCCAAACAAGGAACTCCCTCTAGAATCACACCTAATATCCAAGGCTGAAGTAACTTCTGTATTAGGGAAGAAGCTTGTAATATGTGTATATCCATATGGTTGGGGGGCTGGTCAAAGAGGTGCCATTGAGAAGGAGCTAAATTGCTCTGTCAAGAAGAAGTCAATCCACGATGAGGAGGGTGAACACACTAAGGTAGAAGTTGTGAGAGATGACGTCTCACAAGTCTACCTATGTCAGTGTGTGAAGTAGTAGTATCTAAAGGTCATTTAGAGTTATTAGTCTCCTAGATGTGACGGAAGAAGGATGTGAACAACCTTGAGGCTCTAGGATCCCTAGAGACCCCCTACAAGGATTTAAACCAAAGGGTGGCAACATGTTGTAAATAAAGGGCCAAGCATCACTAGTCTAAATATCTAAACAAAGTAGAGAGGTTGTTGATTGAGTCCCTATGGAAGCAATAATATATCCTTTAATCTCATAGTAAATGGGTCATCTGAAGATGAAATGCTCTTGAGTCTCCACCTCCTAGAGGGAGAAAAGACAACATATCCAATCTTGGTGAAGAATATGACAATCTCTATCAACCCATAGTTGGTGAGAACAAACCCTTAGTTTGCTAAGGGGAAATCTCAATCCATGTGACCAATGACACTAGAGATACCAAGGATGACATAAGATACCATCTTCCACTTGTAAGAAATTTTCTACATAAAAAACAAGCTTTAAGTTGGGTAGCACAAGAGGGAGGTCCAAGTTACCTAGATGTAATATATGTAGAGTCCCTCCTAGGAACTCTAGTTATGGTCTCCTTCAAAGAAAAGGGTTGAGTAGGAGCATCCAAGGAATACATGAAAGGAGGGAGCCTGTCAATAGAGATGCCAATAGAAAGGAGCAACCTAGTCTTAGAGTACCAACAATGATGTTGCCTAATGAAGCCCAATGACACAATCCACTCAAAGGAACAAAGAGCTAAGTATAATACATGTCAAGACTAGAAGCTAAATCCCCCATGGATCTAAATCTATGGATGTAGAAAGTAAGCCAGAAGATACTCTCGAGATGCAATGGCTAGGCAACAAATTCAGCTCAGACAATGTCATGAAAAACAATTCGCTTGTGACAAAGATGCATTATAGTCATATGAAGAACTAACACCTCTGGAGGTGAGTTTGTACGGACAGCTATGCACACCACGTAATGAGTGCTCTTCAAATTAGGAGGGGAAGCTCCCTCGTTAGTCGGAATGCATGAAATAGAAAACTAAACTAATGTCCCATCTTTTGTTCTCACGGTAGAGGCACAAGGTTAAGAAAACCTAGAACGTTGCAGCTAAGTATTTTCTGGTTTCGCAGATCATGTAACTACAACTAAGCTAACTTCTTTAATATCTATCCAATTTCCTCAAGAAACAGAGCATGAGGAAATGGAGTAGGAATGTATTGTACGATAAACTCCAGGTGCGGGCTCACAACATGAAGGCAAGGTAGGCGCAACTATTTGCTAATCCGGGAAGAAGTTTATTAAAACAAACAAATGAACGGTAAACCTGGTACAGCTTCACAACATGAAGGCAAGGTAGGCGCAACTATTTGCTTGGCTGAATGAGTCTACTATCACACACATCAAACGATAAGCTTTTAAGTACAGTTTCGCAACATGAAGGCAAGGTAGGCGCAACTATTTGCTCTTCTGAATAGGCTTATAATAAACAAAACAAAAAGGTAAGCAACTGGGACAGTAGATTGTATAGACGCAACACGCATGCAATAACGATCAAACCAGCAACCCCATTTAACTAAGATCGAATAAACACCATGACAATAACATGAAGGCAAGGTAGGCGCAGCAATTTATTATAACAGCAATTACTCTTTGAACAGATACAATAATAGCAATACTACAGGCAAGGTAGGCGCAGCATGTATGCTATCAAGCAAAAGTTCTAATTTACAAGGGTGAACCAATCTTGAGAATAGGCATGTTGCCGACAACGCAGCAATTCTCTATCACCAGGAAAAGCTAATTACAAATGAGCTAAAAGCTCTTATTTATAGACTTCAAGGTGTAGGCAACCCTAAAATCACCTTGAGTCAACTAAAGTCTTGCAATGCATGCAAGATCTTATTCTTAAACCCTAATTAAATGAAACTATACAGTTAACTGGGAAACTATCATCAGTTAACTGAAACATCTAATCTAAATGGACAATGTGCAAGCATGCACGTCCTTATTGAAAGCAAGTTAACTGGAATGCTATTATCAGTTAACTGAAAAATCTAATCTAATCTCCAAGTGTACGTAGATGTTTCCAAGAAAGACATGCATGCAATGTATAACAGCAAGTTAACTCGGAAAGAAGCCTCGAGTTTAACTCCTGTGTCTAATGTCTATCTTGGAAAAGGTGGGATGCCTTGAACTGAAGTTCACTGACCCTGATCTTGAGCAAGTATCCTCTCCACGAGGTTAGTAACTACATCACCATCTAGAGGTCATCACATGTCTCAACTGTCAATCAACTGCTAGTTAGTAACTCAAGCAAAACCGAAAACCTCTGCATACTTAAACTGGCCCTTCATTGGTTGGTAACTCTGGCGGCTCTGTAAACAGAAGTGATGGCCACTATTTCTTCTGCAGCTTGACGTTTCTCACGTTTTTCATGCTTATCAACCCTCTAAACTGGCCTTGGAAGACAATCAGCTATACGAGACATGAAACCATGTGAACTTGAGTGACTACTCTTGTCAACCTTTCCGATGCGCTTGATACAAATCAATGTCAGCTTTTTTGATGAAATCATGAATTAAGACTGACTTGGTCTTGAATTCGTTCTGCGTGAACTACATCCTGAAAAACTCGCCTGTTGACTGTGAACATGGCTATATTCTGACAACTTCTCCAAAAAACCAAAAATCTCTCCTAATGAGGCTAAAAATAGCTTGTCGGAGGGCAATTTTCACAGAAAATTCTGAGACGTGGGTTTTATGTAGAATCAAATTCTAAGATGACCCACAATGTCAGAATTGTGAAAAAATGTGATTTAGGCCCGCATGCAAAAGGTTTTCAGTTGAGATCTGAGGGGCTATGAGGACATTTTTTCCCGAGAAAATCTGAGATATGGGTTTTGTCCAGAAGATATTTCTAAGACAACCCACAATGTTAGATTCGAAAAATATCGACTTCTACTCCACCATGCAAAGGAATTTCACTTCAGAAAATCAAAGCCTCAAGAACTGATGCTCTGGAACAAATTTTTCTTGAAAATTCTAGCACATGGGTTTTGCTGAGAAAGCAATTCTGAATCAACCCAGATGATTTGTTTTGCCAAAAACGCCAATTCTTCAAACATGTGAGAAAATTTTAAGATGAGAAGATGGAAGAAATCTAGAGAAGAAGAAAGATGTTTTTTAATTTTTATTTATTTATTATCTTCTTCTGTCAAAATCGCCACTCTGCCTTGAATTCTGCTGATGAATCTTGACTTGTACCTGCAAAAGAATATTTTTATGCCTTCACAACTGACCGCTGAAGAAATTCGCCCAACTCTAGAAAGAATTCACCTCTGCTCAAGCTGGATGAATGAAATGATGAATGCCATGCTTGCATAACTAGAGCAAAATCGTACTACAAAAGCAAGACTGCAAGCTCAAACCCTAACTGTGAAGAAGGAATCCGATTGGCCCTTTACCAGTTGAACTGCTGCTGTCTCTGAGTCTTTAGACTAAAAATAATATTTTAATTTCAAAGCATGCAAAGAACTAAAAGTGGCACCAATATTTATCTTTGAAGAAATTCGTCACTTTTTAATGCCTTGCATGCAAAAATATTATTTTTATCATTTTGCCAAAAATAGCATCTTGTTGTGCTCAACACACTTCCCTGATTCTAAAAAGTCAAATTTTGATCTTTTAGGCTTCCATTTGCAAGAGTTATGAGATTTTTGAGAATCTCCTATTTTGTAGCTGACTGCAAAGTTACAACCGACCATGTTCAGCTCTGATTTCTGGCTGACTGACTGAGCCTGCGACTGTGCTGAGATATCCACTGCGAAGCCTGCATGACAAGGATGAAATGTCTGCTGGGAACAACAACTGCTAAAATCATCATCTGATACCTTAGAAAATTAGGCGCCTCTGATTAAATTGATGTTTTGACTCCAGACTTAGTCATTTCTTCGTTCTGCCTTCTGATGCTTCAAACTGCCGTTGACGGTGAATGATGAACTCCACTGATTGAATAATGGATTCATTGCATGACTAGAAGTATTCTGCATCCAATGACTGTATATGAGGGATTTGAAAATTGTATTAAGAACCCCAAAAGAATGAGCGCCCCTATTCTGTGATAGCTCAAACACCATTTTGACAAAAGTGTGATTTTCATCTGAACACCATACTTTGACCCTTGATACCGGGAACTGGAATGTTCCGATACGCGTGCCGCCTGTCTTGCTGTACAGTTTGGTCAACTTGCAAGAGATGTTCTTGGAGACGACGAAGCCAGAAAATTGCTTTTAAGGCCTCTAAAAGAAAATCGCCTTTTTCAAAGAAAATAATATTCTTACACTTAGTCATTTTTTGAACTGCCTTCAATCAACTCTTCTTTACAGCATTATCATCTTGACCTCGCACGTACGAGCATTCGCCAAATCCCGGAGGCTGTCGGCTAGACTCGTTGGATAGCTTGAGTAATTGCACACAAGTCTTGTGAAGACTGTAATTGCAAATAACCCCGTCTGGCAGGGCTAAAGGAGAATCGCCCCTAGCCTACAGCTGTGCAGCTTTGTGTAGCTACGCTTCACCATCCTCTGTTTTACGTGCTCGGTAGGACCTCTGTAACAGTTACTCAGAACATCGGATCGTCTTGTGAACGGATACACTGCAAAACTGAACTGAGCTGGAAGAGATCTCAGGAAGACCTCAATTGCAAATTCATCCATCAAATAGGTCTTATTCAGGATCGCCCCTGGGCTACAGGGGAGCGGATTTGCATTCTGAAAAACTTCTTATGACATGTATCCTGCCTACAATTTCCACTTCTAACGCTGATAACTGGATTTCTGTACTGGATACGCTTCCGCTTGATAGCTCGTTGAAAAGCTAAACTAATTCTGCAAAGACTGAAACCATCAAAACACACATGCATCTAGATCTGGGCCTTCAAAAAGAAAATCGCCCTTGGGCTAGAAGGGAGCGGATCTGCATTTCTAGACTGCCTCCTTGTGAGAAAACACTCTTCGCAACCTCTGCTTCTGTCTTCGTTTGCCAGAGTTCTGTAACTCGGATAATCTTGCTTCATGGCTAGTCGGAAAGCTGACTGAAAACATAAAACAATGAATGTGTTTTTAATCCAAAACAATCAAATCTTGACCTTCAAAAGGAAGGGCGCCCCTAGGCTACAGGGGAGCGGATTTGTTTTGAATTCATCGATTTTCACCATTTTATGCTTTGCAAACGCTGTATCCATCCCTGCGGTTGACCATGTCGAAGCGTTGTGACTGCTGAGGTGTGTGAATGACTATACTTCATCATTTTCACATGTACGGACACTATATAGTTGACTTGCACGTAGATTGCGCAAGTGTCTACTACGTTACATAGTGAAAAGTTCCCAGACTTAGAATATTTTAGCACTTTTTGCCAATCTGAAAATCCCCTCCATCAAAAAGCATTATTTCCAACATCTTTTATCGTAGAGCATTCCTCTTTGAGTTTCAGGCTTAGATATTGATACCTGGTACTGGCCAACTGCCATTGATGACCCCGAAGATCCTAACTTTTCTCCTGAAAAAGTGAAAACTACCCACCAGCCTTAAACTGACTTTTAACTGAAACTGACTTCACCACTGTGATTGTGATGTGAAATAAGCCAATCAAAATTAATTTCAGCCAATTCTGACAAGTTCCTATTTTTTAGGGTTTCGAGCTAAAAATAGATTTCAGAAACCCTAATTTTCAAAATTTTCAAATTTTGCCAGTATCTTCCTGGCATCACACTGACTAAAAGCCCATACTTTATTTGCCCAAAAACTGAGTTTTGACCCCACTTTTACAAGGTTTAAACCATTTTAAGCAAAATGCCTTAATGAAGCAAAAATTTCGGCACAACAATAGCATGAGAGTCTAGATCTACTCAATATGATCCCAGTCAATGGATCGCAAGCTAGCCCCAAAACTCAGATCCATATAAATCTATTGGCTTGATGATGGTATCAAAAAGACACATCTTAGAAGGTATATCTTAGAAGTGGACTTGAAAACACTAATCTCCAAAATTGATAGAGAGGCATAACCCTTGGAAAGACATGAATGAGAGACAAGTTTCATGTTGGAGGGACCAAAAAATTGTACTACCAAGTATGTGTTAGTCGAAGAAATCTCCAAAGCTGCCCCTTGTAGAAAAACTAAAAACTGAAAAGTGGACATTTGGAGATGTTGAAAATCATGACCTTAGTTTGACCAAGGTTGACCACAAGCTAGCGGAGTTCACAAAAGAAAGCAAGGGAATCCAATTTCCACTATAAGGCTTGAGCAAGATGAGAGAGGAGAACATCATTTGCAAAAAGTAGAATGGCTATAATCACCTCATGTAAAATGCAACCATCACCCATATGAATATGTTGTTGAAGAAACTCCTCCAACTCATCAATGTAAATGATTAAATGGGTCAAAAAGAGAGGACACCCTTATTTGACCCCAATAGTACTCCTTACAAAGTTGAAAAGACCGTGAGAACTACTAAATTGCCCGATAACTATCTCCTAAAGCCTCCAAGCTGTGGTAATGAAATAATCGAGAATGCCTACATCACACATCCTCTAAAAACGCGTCTCAGAACTGAGTCAAACACCTTGAAATTTATGAAACAACAAAAGATTGTGGAAGACTGGTGACGAGACTTCTCAATAATAATTTTAAGATTAAAAATGTGGTCAATGTTCTAGTAATCTCTCCTAAAGTCAGCTTGCCACATTAAAGGAACCCATATAAAAATATATTTTTCTTCTCTTCAAGAAACCCATGTACATGGTATGAAAAACATACAGAGATTGCAACTTCAAACATTTTATTAAAATTCTTAGTAAGTTTGCATATAGCCCATATGACATTTAATTTGTGCAAGACAACATGGATAGAGTGAAAAGAGGTTGTGTATTGCAAACAAAATCCCTCAAAATTGGATATAGAGAGACAAAAAATAACACAATAATTGCTCTCCTCAACTATTGAAACTAAAGGAGATAATTTTGGAGGATGTCACATCCTTGAGCCCTTCTCACCCCTAACCAACACCCCACATGATGAAAAGTAGAGATTCTCTAAACTAGTAATATAGGATATAAGGCCTTGTGTTAAGGCATTTTTCATCATATTGTAGCATTTTGTGATTTACACAATTGTAACAAACTTGTACATTCAATATTTTAATGACAACTAGATAGATAAAAAGGAATAAAAGAAATTACATTAATCTCCACAAATGAGCAAAGTAGGTCAATGGGGCTCAAAAATACTTTTAGTTACAATAGAAAAGTACTAGGGTTAAAGGAACCCAAGCTCTTGGAAATAAATAAACACAAACAACGTAAACATAGCTATATGGGATAAAATCCCAAAGTAGACAAAACTCAAACCATGTGATTGGAGTGCAAATACAAACAACCATGTGGAAGGATTCCATGATGAAATAAAGCACTATAAAATATATAAAACCTAGATTTTGAGGCTAGGAACCAATATTGCTACATGTTTGTAGCAAGGATTGGGCTAGAAAAACTCTCATCCATCACCACCACAAGAGGGCAGCCACATGATCTAATAATGCCCAATAGGGAATGTTCAAGGCTAAGTAGAGTAGTCTATATAATTTGAGGAGGAAGCAAGTACTCCTACTAGAACCTCTCCTAACACTTTTGCGCTAGACAAGGCCTTTTATATTTTATAACTATCTCATGTAGAAGAAAATTTAACACAACTAATGAACACTTGGAATTTTTAAGTAAACATAGACTAAAAATCATAAGTAAAACTCAATCGGACTCAAACAAACACAAACATGAAGGATTATGAATTAATTATGAAACAATACATACAAAGCAATGATATTGCCTCTAATAAAATCTGCAATACAAAGCTCACTTCAAATACTAGATTTTTCTTAAGTCAAAAGACAATGAGACTCAAAACACAAGAACTCAATGAAGAACAATATTAGCGATAAGTGGGCATGAATATTACTATTGAAAATCTAAGTACAAATGACATTTATAAGGATTACAAAATTTTGCATTGGAAATAAAATAAAAGCTAATTGCAACTCTTGAGTAAATAATAGCATGCTTGCATGCAATGCAAGCTTTATTACAAAATATAATCCTAAAATACTAAGTCCAACTTAGGGAATCTTTAGCTAGAATCTTAATAAAAATTACTACAAACTAACAATAATGTTAATCAGGATTCAAAGCTCTCATCTCATGAAATAGACTTGAAAATAGACCCCTAAAAATAGATGCTCCTCAAAAAGCACACTCAATCAAAAATAGAGAGCTAAAAGTAGCTAATTATAAATCACACTTATATTCTCTAGCACTAAAGCAACTTCTTTTTGGATGTTTTCAAGAAATTAATCAACTCTAGATTCAACTTGTACAACCACTAAATCAATTTGAACAATTTGATTTTGAAGTACAAATCCAAAAAATGTAATCAATGTCTAACTTTATTGATTTCTCCTCTCCTTAATCAAATTTCCCTTTGATCATTTGTTGAAACTCACCTTGTACATCATCTAGATCAAACACATTTCCCTTTATATGTTAGCATTTTAATCACATCTTTTGATGTGATACAAAATGGAACAGCATGTACAATAAAACATTCTTCAAATTATTAAGGGTAGCTCCATTTGACTTAGAATTTAAAGACTTTGGAATGCAAACAAATGAAAATTAAGACCCATCTTTTTGTTTCTCAATCTAGAGTACAAGGCTATTCAGTTCTTCTACACTAGATAAGAGATTTTTTGCTTACGCATATATCTACAACAAAAAATAATCTAGCACAATTAAATGATGATTAATAATAGAAATTTTCAATTAATATCTATTAAAGAGAAAAATATCTATTATTTTCCTTGATTACCTCTACTACATTCCCTTCAAACAATCCTTCAAATGAAAAATAGAAGTTACACGATACATCATCTTCTTTGGTGCAACTTACTCTTCCTTGTTCACAACATTTTAGATGTTTGTGTGACTTCATCCTCCTTAGAGAACACATGGCATATTTGTGTAACATATAAAAACCTTAAGCGTTTAAATTTATACCTTTCGATGTGGCACAAAATAGAACATGTACAATAAACCATTCTTCAAATTATTAGGGGAAGCTCCCTTTGACTTGAATTTAAAGACTTTGGAGTATGCAATACAAACAAATAAAAATTAAGACCTATCTTTTTGTTTCTCAGTCGAGGGCAGTAGGCTATTCATCTC
The DNA here is from genome assembly GCA_007115665.2 of Sequoiadendron giganteum. Taxonomy (NCBI): domain Eukaryota; kingdom Viridiplantae; phylum Streptophyta; class Pinopsida; order Cupressales; family Cupressaceae; genus Sequoiadendron; species Sequoiadendron giganteum. The sequence goes on along the minus strand of CM021102.1, from coordinate 472,055,648 downwards.
TTCTACATTAGATAAGAGATTTCTTGCTTATGAATCTATCTACTATAGAAAATAATCTAACACAGCTAAATGACACGTATGATTCTCAATTAAATGTAGACATCAAAAATCATAAGTTAAACAAGATTGAATTGAGAACACACAAACATTAAGCACTAAATAATTACACACAAAGTTGCAAGACTTCCTTTTACAATACAAAGCTTTCAAGAATTATCACATTGTACTCAACAAACACAAATAATTTCAGCAATATGCAGGCTTAAAAATCACTACTAAAAAATCTAAGTAAAAAAAGACTTTTATATTGGTTATCGAGCTATTGCATGAAAATAAATGAAGGAAATTAACTGAATGTCTAGTCTAACAATAACTTGACTACATGAATGCAAGATTTTTACAAATTATCTTAGCCACTAAAACAGAAATGTAATCCATCCAATCTCCAATCTCTAATTAGACACAAGTGAAAAACTGGTCTTTGTAAATGCAAAGCAATATAAGAGGATTCTAAGGCGCAGGCAGATTAGAAAGATGAGGCAGTCACAGAGAAAAAAACTAATTATGATCTTACCGAAAATAGCTAAATACAATACAACTGACACACACTATTAGAATGCATCTTGTAGTAGGTGAAGAAACAGATTAAGGTGTGGTTAAAGGAAAAAATAAAGAGGCTCTTTCGCTTCAAGAGGATTTTGGGTCAAAGCAAAGAAAAACCGAAACTATCTCAGCAAAAAAAGGGGAAAGCGAGGAAAGGTCTCAAGACAATAAAGACCCCCATACAGGCCCACAACCACTCTGTTGTTGTGGTCATCCGAGCTCTATGTAAATAAGCTCATGAGCTTGAAAAAGACATGAGTATATAGAAGCAAAGGGGCAGCAAGAAGATATCAAGCTAAAGGAAATTATAGAAGCCAGTTGGAACCCTGAAACGGAAAACAAGTTGCTCAAGGAGCAAGTAATAATCTTGCAAAACAGTATGGAAAGAGGACAGCAGAAGCTAATCAATATAAAACAAGAATTAGAACAAACAAAAGCAACAAAAAAAGAGCTCAGAGACAAAGAAAATAAGTGGCACAACACAGCGGGAAGAGTTTTAATCAGCAATTGCAAACATGGAACTAAGAGAAAATAAACTAAGAGAACATAGAAGAAGCTAAATCCTGGGCACAAGTTGCAAATGGACCATCAATCGAGCAAAAAGAAATCATAGAGAAACAAATCAAAAGGAAAATAAGAGAAGAAAAAACCAAACAGGACAAGACAGTAAATATCATCATCAAAGGTTTGAAGGATTGGTGAGAAGAAAAGAACTGATATTTTAAAAGAGACTTTCTTAAGGACAAGATGAAATGGACAAGGTGTATACAACAAGCATATAGGATTGGAAAGAAATCAAAAGAAGGAAGAAATAGGCATGTAAGAGTTTCCTTAAGAAGCATGGAAGACAAGATTGTGACCCTAAAGAATAGGGGATTGCTTAGAGTGTTAGTGTTTCTTAGATCAGATTAAACAATGAAATCACTTAATAATATAGCAACACATAAGACAATGAACACAACAAGATACCCTGGGAAAACCCTCCTCTTGAGGGAGAAAAACCCAGCAAATGAATCTCTTATATAAAGTAGAACAAGAGCAGAAATCTGCTTACAACTTAGGCCCAACAATGGCCAATACTTGATACAAAGAAATCACCCTTCTCCTAGATGCAAACTATGTAATAAATATGAGATCTTCCTTAAATCCAAACTGCTGCTATGAAGGTGCGAATTCTGCTCTTAATTGCGAACTTGCTTGAATTGAATGGATGATTACAATGATAAGTAAGACCTTGTATATATACAAGAGAGGCGCCTCTTCAAGATAGGTCGGCCCTCTAAAGTAATATAATAAATAACAATTTACAAATAAGGTCGGCCCAAGTGATAATCAATGCAAGCGAATCATATAGGGTCGGCCCTCTCCATTTATTAAATGTTATAGTCATGAATTAAATAGCCGAATGGCTACTCATTTAATTCATGCTTTCTTCTTGGAATTTGTCCAAAGGAAGTGCAGCCCTAAGCTGCTATAACATCAACACTCCCTCTCAGCTAGGGATGAACTTCCACTTGCACAAGACACATCATATCAGAATGAAAACAAAATAGAATATCACCTCATCGTGATATCAACCATCATGGCTACCTCCATAGATGGTATGAACAAGTGCTCATCACTTAATGTGATGTTGTCACCTCAATGTGACTATCACCATGGCTCCTCCAGAGGGTGATACATAAGCACAAATAAATCATCACGGATTCCCTCACGTGATGCTGTCATGGAGTCACACACATGACATCCACCATGGCTCTCCCAGAGGGTGGAAACAAGGGCTTTCACCTCAAGTCTCAAAAGAGAAATGCACTATCAAGGACTTGCACCTCAAATCTCTCTCAATAGAGAAATGTATTATCAAGGACTTGCACCTCAAATCTCTCTCAAATAGAGAAATGTATTATCAAGGACTTGCACCTCAAATCTCTCTCAATAGAGAAATGTATTATCAAATATAAGGATCACTGATACTGAGACTCTTTCTCAGTCAAGGCTGCATTCTCCACCATACCAAGCTTATCTCGAAAGTACACAAACTTGATCCTGGAGAGAGGCTTGGTGAGAATGTCTGTCGTTTGCTCGTCAGTGCTGATATGCCTCAACTATATAGCTTTCCTTAATACCATATCTCTAATATAATGGTACTTGATCTCAACATGCTTTGTTCTGTCATGAAACATGGGATTGACAGAAAGATTTACACAGCTCTGGTTATCACAGTGTATAATGGTAGGCTCCATTGATTGTCCAAACAATCCTGCAAGGAGCTTACAAAGCCACACTGCCTCACGAGCTGCCACACAAGCTGCTATATACTCTGCCTCAGTTGTACTCAAAGCCACTGAAGACTGTTTCCTGCTACACCAAGAAATCATAGCAGTACCCAAACTGAAGCAACAACCAGAGGTACTCTTCCGATCTGAGACACATCCTGCCCAATCAAAATCAGTAAAACCATGCAGCTCTAAATCCACACCTGAAGAATATCTCAACCCATATCCAATTGTGCCACATAAATATCTCAGGATATGTTTAGCTGCTACAAGATGTATTTGCTTTGGTTCACACATAAACTGGCTAAGTGCACTCACTGCATAGCAGATGTCAGGTCTAGTGTTAACTAGATACATCAATGAACCAATCAACTGTCTATACATCGTAGAATCCACTGGTTCTGAACTAGCTGCAGCCTCTTTCAACTTATCTAGATTAGTCTCCATGGGTGTAGACATAGGTTTGCAGTCAATCATACCAAACCTTTTGAGAATGTCAACAGTATACTTGCCTTGACTTAGAATCATCTCATCTAGCTTTTGCCAAACTTCTAAGCCAAGAAAGTAATGCATGAGACCTAGATTCTTCATCTCAAACTCTGAAGCTAACTCCTTGCATTTTAGAATTAGATGTTCTTCACTAGTGATAATCAAATCATCAACATATAAAACTAAAATCAAAGCTTCACCATTTACTACCTTGAAGTAGAGGTTAGAATCTGCATCATTCTTTGAGAAACCCAGACTTAATAGATACTGATCAATCCTTTCGTACCAAGCACGAGGAGCTTGCTTAAGACCATACAAGGCCTTCTTCAGTTTGCAAACATGAGACTCCTTTCCATGCACCTCAAATCCTTCGGGTTGCTCAATGTAAACCTCTTCTTCTATTACACCATTTAGAAAGGCTGTCTTTACATCCATTTGGTGAATCTTCCATCCTCTAGATACAGCAATGGCAATGATGGTTCTGACAGACGTATATCGAGCCACAGGAGCAAAAGTTTCTTCATAGTCAACTCCCTCTTTTTGTGAGAACCCTCTAGCCACAAATCTTGCCTTGTGCTTCTCAATGCTCCCATCAGCTGCATGCTTGATCTTGAAGAGCCACTTAGAAGACACCATAGATTTGCCCTTGGGTCTAGGAACAATATCCCAAACATCATTCTTAAGTATGGACTGATACTCTTCAGTCATGGCATCTTTCCATACTTGCTGACTAGAAGCTTCTTCGACACTTGAAGGTTCTGACTCAATAATCTAACTCATCAAGGCGACATAACTAGAGAACTTGTGAGGTCTCTTGCTTTCTCTGAAAGCTCCTCTTGGAGCTGCAAAACTTTTTGCTTCCTGCATTGTCGTACGAGCCCAATGAGGTCTTTTCTTTCCAATCACAATATCTAGAGGCCCATCAATGGGATCCAAGGGCTCAACTAGATCAACATCTTCTTTAGGTTCTAGAGCCTCCTTCAGGTTCTCTGGAATATGATCAACTTCCATATCTTGAGGAGGTTCTTCTTCATCAATCTCCATAGGAGTGCCCTTGGACCTTCTGAAAGCAACATCTTCCTCAAATGTGACATCTCTACTGATCTCAATAGACTTTTGACCTGGTATGTATATCCTGTAGGCTTTTGATGTCTCACTGTAACCTACAAGAATTCCTTTCTTCCCAGAAGGTTCTAGCTTTGTTCTCTTTTCCTTTGGAATATGAACATAGACTAGACAACCAAAGATCCTCAAATGACTAACTTTTGGTTTCACCCCTGAGAATGCTTCTTCAGGAGTTTTATTCTCCAAGATCTTGTGGGGACTCCTGTTTTGAACATAGACGGCAGTCCTTGATGCCTCAGCCCAAAGAGAGATTTGCAGATCTTGATCATGGATCATAGCTTTCACTGCTTCCACAATAGACCTATTCTTTCTTTCAGTAATACCATTTTGTTGTGGATTATAGGGAACACTGAACTCCCTCTTAATCCCTGCTTCAATACAAAATTCTCGAAAGGTGCCAGAGGTGTATTCTCCACCATTATCGGATCTCAAGACCTTGATCCTTTTTCCAGACAGTTTTTCAGCCTGTGCCTTGAATTCTTTGAATCTTTCTAATACTTTTTTAGATTCTTTAGATCTTAAGAAATAAATCCAAGTCTTTCTAGAGTAATCATCAATAAAAATAATGTAATACAGAAAACCACTAGAAGATGCAATAGACATTGGACCACATAAATCAGAATCAATGAGATCAAGAATACATTTAGATCTACTTTCACTAGAATGAAACATACCTTTTGTATTCTTGCCTAGAGCGCATCCTTTGCATGTACCTTCATGTTCCTGGTTGAATTTTGGAAGACCGGTGACCATCTTCTCCATGATAGGTAATGCCCGAAAGTGAATGTGAGCCAATCTTCGATGCCAAAGATCGCACATGCTGGAACTGTTATGCACGAGTGCTTGAAGAGGACGAGTGCATAGCCTGTAAAGACATTCATGTCTAACTCCAATTACTTGAGCAGTTTTGAAGTTGGAGTTCTTTGCCCATATAAGAACTTTGCCTTTAGAAAAGGCAACTTGATAACCCTTGTCTTCTAATGCTGAGATGGAGACAAGATTCCTCTTTATCCCTAGAACGAACAGTACATCATTCAACTCCAATGAAATCCAGGAATCCAGGTGAAGAGTGGAGTTTCCAACTCCTTTCACAGAATATCTAGCATCGTCTCCAATGACGACTTGATCACTAGAGTTACTCTCCACTAAGTTTGAAAGGTGACCCCTGAAACCGGTGATGTGCCTGGAAGCACCACTATCAATCAACCAAGTGTTGGCGTCAGTAGATACATTGCTTGACAAGGCTGAATAGAACAGATAATCACTGGAGTTGCGGAGCAACTTCTTCAACATTTGCAGTGGCAACCTGCTGCTTAGGTCTAGTAGGACAATCCTTTGCAAAGTGACCATACTTATCACAACGAAAACATTAAGTCTTGGACATGTCTCATTTCCTTTTGAAGGCAAGAGCACCATCATTTCCATTTTCTCGATTCCTCTTGAAGAACCCTTTCTTAAAGCCTTTTCCTTTCTTTGACGAATGAGAGGCAAGAACTTGTATTTCTTCATTCTTTGAACTTTGACCAATGCCCCTAGCTGTTAGTCTCGACTCTTCTTGAATGCAGTCAATCCTCAATCGATCAAACTTGGGAAGTTTAGATCTTGCACTTATTCCTTGAATAAACGACTCCCATGAAAGCGGAAGGCCATTGAGAGCAAGCATAGTCAAGTCTTTGTCATCAATCATGTGACCAATTGTGGAGAGCTGATCTCTTATCTCTGAAATCCTCATGAAGTATGTAATTACAGATTCTCCTTTCGCCATTTTAACATGATGAAGTTGTTGCTTCAGTGCAAGAGCTCGACTAGTGTTGTTGATTTCATACATCTCTTCCAAGGTTGTAAACATCTCTCTTGCCGTATCTAACTTCAAGACGATCGGTACAACATGATCCTTGACGGAATCAACCAACACTTTCTTTGCCCTAGTGTCTTTCTTCCTCCACTGCAACTTCTCTTCTTCCTCCTCAGGTTCGGGAACTTTTGTTTTCACAAACTCAGCCAAATCATTCTCTTCCAATGTGAGCATGATCCTGAACCTCCATGATGTGTAGTTCAAAATTCCTTCGAGTCTATCCTCGATTTACAGACCGTTGACCATTTTGAGAAATTTAGAATGATAGACTGAAAGAGAATTGAGCGAGTGTAGCAAACTAAATCTGATCACGATCTTTTTCACACCCGCTCTGATACCATGTTAGTGTTTCTTAGATTAGATTAAACAATGAAAGCACTTAATAATATTGCAACACATAAGACAATGAACACAACAAGATACCCTGGGAAAACCCTCCTCTTGAGGGAGAAAAACCCAGCAAATGAATCTCTTATATAAAGTAGAACAAGAGCAGAGATCTGCTTACAACTTAGGCCCAACAATGGCCAATACTTGATACAAAGAAATCGCCCTTCTCCTAGATGCAAACTATGTAATAAATATGAGATCTTCCTTAAATCCAAATTGCTGCTATGAAGGTGCGAATTCTGCTCTTAATTGCGAATTTGCTTGAATTGAATGGATGATTACAATGACAAGTAAGACCTTGTATATATACAAGAGAGGCGCCTCTTCAAGATAGGTTGGCCCTCTAAAGTAATATAATAAATAACAATTTACAAATAAGGTCGGCCCAAGTGATAATCAATGCAAGCGAATCATATAGGGTCGGCCCTCTCCATTTATTAAATGTTATAGTCATGAATTAAATAGCCGAATGGCTACTCATTTAATTCATGCTTTCTTCTTGGAATTCGTGCAAAGGAAGTGCAGCCCTAAGCTGCTATAACATCAACAAGAGGCACTCATATATATTTAGATGAAGACTTGACATTTTCCCAACAAGAAGACCAAAGGAGGGAATGAGAGAAAGTGAAAGCACCAAGAAATGCAGGAAAGTGGACATGGGTGAAAATTGGGAAAGCTCAAATTTGCAAGCGATTATCACACAAGAAATAGGGATTTGTGGCCCCACGAGAGTATCTACACATGGTAAGTTGGAATTGTAGAGGTCACCCACCGAGAAGAGGACTAGGGTTGGGGTCCATAGCAAAGGGGGAAGACATTATTATTCTTACATAAACACATGAGCATGATGGATGCAAGGTTCCAGACTTTGAAGAATACAATAAAATCTCGGTTTGGAATGAAAGGACTAAAATAGGTAAAGGGTGTGAGGCATCAAAGTTCTAATAAGAGAAAAATGGGATGGCATAATAAAAGTCGAAAAAGAGAACCCAAATAAGCAGTTCACATGGTTGAATATAATAGACGATGAGGTAACTATAAGGCTGGTTGCTTGTTACTTTGCTCCTGAAAGTTCGAAGTTCTACAAGAACAAAAACCTAGATAGCGAAGCCCCGAATGTTGCATTAAAAAAAGATCTTTGTTTTCAGCACCTCATGAGAAATAGTTCTAATTGGTAATTTTAATGCTATGACAGTAAACAATCAATCTATTCAATTGGGCAGCAAAGAAAGAGGGGATAGCAACCCTCTATGGCTAGAAAAAACTGGAGACCAAATGTGGGAAAGGGCTTCACAAGATGGGAATGAGACTGTATCGCACTTTGGAGTTGAGTTGCTCGATCTATGTAGCTTGTATGGCATGGTTATCTATAATGGCATGAAAACTTGGCCAAGATCCAACAGTATCACTTGTAAAACCTACAACGGCAAAGTGTGATGGATTATGTAATCTTCTCTCAGAGTTTTATTTCCAAGGTTTTGGAGTTCAATATTGGGGGATGTTCTATTGAGTTTAGTGTCCCCTTCTTGCACCTAATCAGTTGGGGAGTTCCATTAGCCTATTCCAGGGTTCTTATAGGCTAAGTGGAGTTGGTTAGGGGACTTAGAGCCTGTGTTGGGCTTTGTGGTGGTTTTCGGTGCTTTTTGGCAAGGGTTACTATTTATAGCAGTGGTCATTTTCAATACTTACTATTTATAGTAAGTGATAGTGCATCTTAGATTGTGCCAATTTGGTGTTTGGGCACGGGCACACTTACTATTTTTAGCAGCTGCTATTTTTAGTAAGTGTATTTTTGGCAGCTAGTCCCGGCCTTTGTTCCTCCAACAGTGAAATATTTCCTGTTTGGGCGTTGGTGGGTTCTAAGGGTAATCAAATTAATATTTATATTTTCCATCACTTAAATTATATTATAAAGTTACTTTAAAACTTAAGTGAGGTCATGTGTTCATTAAAAGGACCCCTTGTCCCACGCCTAGGAAAAGGCGAAATTAAGCTTTTGAAAAGCAAATATGTAGCCTCCAAAAGTGGACGCCAATCTTGGGGAGGCCTAAAGAATTTAAAATAAATTAAAAAAGCTCATGAAGGGGGACGTGGAGCTCTTGGAGGGAAAAATAAATTCAAACTTGTGTTGCCCTAATTCCCTCCCCTCATTTATACAATCACCTCTTGGGCTCTCATTCGGATATCTCTCTTTTGGCAACATAACAAGATGTTGCTGGAATACTTCCAAGTTTTCATTTCTGTGAGTTGAGGATGAAAACCCTCACTATTAGTAGCTGGTTTCGGTGGTGAGTGATCCACCCTAACTAGAAAGAGTGGTTCTACTTCAGGGATCATCGTTGCACTTACAGTGTTTCTAGTTTTCATCATTTTAGAGGTAGAATAATGAAGATTTTCTCAGTGTTTTGATGTGGGATTGAATATTTCGGTGTGCTTGTTGATGTGCTTCATTTTGGTGGTGTTTGGAGGTGTTATAAAAGCATTTTCAGAGGTCTGATATTCATTTCCAGAATTCTGGAAAAACATTTCTCACAGTAGCTGGAAGTGATGAATTGTTTGTAGCTTGGTTGGTGTTCAAAGATTGGTTATAGGTAATTTTCCAAAGGACTCCTCATAGTTGGATGCCTCATTTCAAGTATTCATTTGCAATTTTTGGAGGAGTATTGATTTTTAGGAGCAAATCGCCCCTCCTAGAGAGCCAGGCCAATTTGAGGTTGAGCAATATTCAGGTCTGTTGCTACAGGAGTCTGAAACCTGCACTTCTGGGGTTCGTAATAGCTGCCATTCGAAGGGAAAGTGCTGGAGATGGTTCATGTATGAACATACCTTCTATGTGGCGAAAATTTGCAATGTAATGGAGATTATATGTGACTCTAAAGGCTTGGTTCAGGTCTGTTATCAGGTCTGAAACACTTATTTTAAGTCTGATTTTTGTTGTAGTTCATTGCCAACTGATATGTAATGAATTCACTATTGAAGTGGTGGGACAGTCAAGTGAACTAAAAGCCTGATCAAATCTTTCTGAAGAATTCTTCTTGAAAAGATCATATGTCCTCCAACTTGATGGCATGTTATTGAGAATCCTTCATCTAGTAGTGTTACCCATATTGTAAAGAAAAATTTGAAGATATAGCATTTATGAAACAACTCAAGTGAATTTCTAACGAAGGATTTAGAGTTTTTGCAATCCTAGTAACTAGAGGATTAAATCTTGCAACAAACACCCTTGCAAGTCTGCTATCATCTTCCTTGGAATTTGAGAGTTTTTGAGAACAAGATATGACTATCTTCAACTAGTTGAAGCATGAAAGAAACTTCTTGCTCCTCAACTCCCAACTAGTGATAGAATCGACAACTAGGTAGTGAAACCAATCAGCTATTGCACATTGAAGGTTTCTACAAACAAGAAAACAGCTACATGTGCAACATTCAAAATTCCACATGCAGTGGCAAAAGCTAAAATGTGTTCATTTGGATGTTGCTTGCCATCAGTATAGGAATTTGGAAAATTCTTCCTTGATCTTCAAGAAAATTTATGAAAGCCAATGGGCCAATCTGATATCCCATGGTAATAATGGAGGTGAATGATTATTGTTGATGTGATTAGCCCCTAATTAGCCATTGATTGTATTGGTCCGTCTTCTAAAGTTGAAAGTAAAATTCTAGTACCTCTATGCCAAGTTTACAATCTCATGATGGATAAAGCAGTAGTCTTATGTTGTATCCCTAGCAAAGTCACCAAAAAAATTTAGTGTTTTAATCGTGTTGTACACCAAATTAAAAATTTTGCTACACTTAGGCATTTTGAAGAAATGAGTTAAAGTCTTGTCGAAATCTGTCAAACAGGTCAAAATTGGGGTTTTTGCATGTCTTGCATGGGGGTCAAAAACTTGAAATTTTCAAAATATGACAATCTAGGTCAGTTCAGAAGGACCAAATCTACAAAACCCAGATGTCAGTTTTTCGTCCCTAAATTTTAGGAAATTTTCTATTTTTAGCAGTTTTCTAAAAATAGAAACTTTTTTTGGGTTTTTTTGGGTTTCTCAAGAAACAGATACTAACAAAATTTTCTAAAAATAGAAAGTTTGGCTTCTAAGGTTGAGACTGATTTTGATTGGCTCAAAATACTTCCTCATCGAGCTGGTGCGGTCAGAATCACGAAAGGATCAGTTTTGCCCTAAAAGGTCTATTCTGCTTTTTCATAAGCTTCTTTTGGAGAATCAAGCTTATCAATAGAGGTTAGTCGACTGCTAGGTGTTAGAATCAGACGTTCAAGCATCAAACAGAAGTTGTCAACAATGAACGTGCACATAGAACGAGGAAAGAAGAGAGGAAGCTGAAAAAGTTGAAAAATGCAAAAATTTGTCTAAGGTTGGTGAATCCAGGCGCCCCTACTCAATTTGGGCGCCCAAACTTCTATGCCGTAGAATTTTTTCTGTTTCTGACAGTCGAGACAAGGAAGGCACGTCAATCGAGGGAAGAAATTGAAAACTGCGAAACAATTTCTAAGTCTACTCAACATGGGCACCCCTAGACAAGAAGGGTGCCCATCTTTTTGAAGGGTCAAATGATGGAGTCAGAGATTGGCATCCCCAAGCAACGTTGTTCAGTTTCTCGTCAGCTTCGCAATAGATGTCTTCGTCAGCTCGTCCGATCATGCAATCAACTAGAATCTCAGATCAAATAGGAGCCATGGCGAGAGGTGTTTTGAACTCTGAAGGTAAAAAATGATAAAATTAGCTAAGTCTGGTGAATCTGGGCACCCCAAAAGGAGAAGGGTGCCCAAGTTTTTGAGGTGTTAAACGAATGAATTTACATCTGATGCCTCCAACCTGACTTCATCAGACTTGATCAAGCTTTCCAACGCAATCACCAGCACGTCCATCGGAGCGGGCAGACATCAAATGTCGCAGGCTGAACAGAGGAGAAAAAGTGAATAAAATGACAAATGTCAAAAGCAACAGTGAAAAAATTCAGAATTAAAAAACTAACTTTGGAGAAAATGGGTGTCTCTAGTCAAGAAAGGCGCCTAGGGTTTAGAGGTGCCAGATGTCAGTTTTCAGAGGTGAAGTATCCAGGAGACCCCTTCCAGAATCTTCTTAGCTATCCAGTGGACCTGACAGCCAATCAATCTGACAAGTACAATGCCCGATATCATGAATTCATCTGAAGATCATAAGACGAGCATAAATTCGAAGATCATGAAAATGGCTAACACTGGAGAAAGTGGGTGCCCCTGGAGGAGAGAGGTACCTGACTTTTTGAAGGGTCAAACGAAGTTTTCATCAGAAGTCGCCTCCAAACAAACTTTGTCAGATTCAACCAAGCTCCACGATGAATCATTCAACACGTTTGTTGGATCAACCTGGAGGTCAGAAATTAGAATCAAACTAGGGTTGAAAATTCAGGAAAAGTTGAAAATGATGAAAAAATGGTTAAGTCTGAGTGAAATAGTCGCCTCCAGCCAAGAAGGGCGCCCAACTTCCAATGCCTTAGTCAATTTTTTTATAAGTTCATTGCACAAACTTGAATAAGGGTTTTGAAAAATTAGGGCAAAAGAAAGTTGTTTTCTCAAGGCAAAGCTTATTTAAGGCACCTTTGCATTTCATTATTCATTATTTTCTTGTAGGTGGTCTTCAAGGAGAAACATAGCAACAACTTCAAAACCCTTATTCTCAAGATTCAAGAGTTTAACTTGTTGGTTTTTCAATAAATTTTCAGATCAGCACTCAAGAAGGCTTGCTTTTTCATATTTTTTTCTCCAGAACATCAAATCTTTGAAGGAGGCCATTACTTTCAATTTTCAGCGAGCTGGTTTATACTAGTTCGATCTTTTGGATAATTTTTGAAGAGTTTTCTCAAGGTTGCAGCAATTGCTTTTTATTTTGCATGTCAGAGAAAACTTCAAATTTTACGATTTCTAATCTTCTGGGTCTATCTCAAATAATTTTCTGGACAAAACCCATATCACAGCTTTTTCAGAGAAACTTAAAGTGGTTGTTTTTTCAGTCAGAAGCCAGGGTTTACAATTTTAAATCAACTGGGTTCATCCAAAATATGCTCATGAACAATACCCAGATGCCAGTTTTTTTTGCTTTTTTCGGGGAAAATTAGGGTTTTTTTTTTCAGTCTTCACTCCAAATTTTCAAAAACGGACGATCTGGGTTGTCTTGTAACGAAATTCTAATCAAAACCCATATCTCAAAAAAAATTCCAAAAAATTCATCCGTTTAACAAAGAAAAATCAGCAAGCTATAAATAGAAAGTTGTGCAAAACTTGTCAGAACATAGGCGTGTTCACAGTCAATCTTTGAGTTTTGTAGAACGGAGTACACTCCTATAGAGTTTAAGAACAACCTCAGACAATGTTGAGAAGGCTTTGAGGAAAAGGACAAGTATTGGGAAAAGTTGTAGAATACTCTTTCGTGGGAGAATCAGGATAAGTTGCAGAAGCATAAAGTTGCAAAGCCGTCAAATTATCAATTAGTGAGTCATCTTTTGGGGCAGCGATGTTTTTCAAGAATAGAACTCATAAAGAAGCTGAAGATGTCAAAAAAATTCTAAGTTTGATTACAATAGGGGAGAAGATCTTAGAAAAGCGGAATATGGCTATAGATAGTATCAACACTCCTGATAGAGAGACAGTTTCCCGCTTTTTGGCGGGTGTGAGAGATTTAAAGCGGCAATCTTCTAGAAGCTTTCTCCAAGCTTTCTTTCCATTCTCACCTCACGCTTTCTTTCTATTCTTGTCTCAATTCTTATCCATTCTTTGAAGAAGAAGGAAAACAAATGTAATGAGTTGGCATTTCCTATTTTACATGCTTTCTTAGGTGTTAGATATTCTCTTCTTTAGGTTTAGAAATAAAGCTTGCATGTTGGCAAGTATTTGTTGTAAAAGCAAGGAGATTTTAGGGTTCCCTACTCCTTTGCTTAGTTATAAATAAGAGCAGTCTTTGCTCATTTTTCTTTAACCGTGCTTGTGATAACAGAATCGCTGAGCCTATGCCTTCATGTTTGTTATCGATTAGTGTTAGTTCACTTTGTGTAAAGAGCAAGTTTACATGCCTCCTTAGCTGCAAATCCTTGTTTAGTGCATGTGTTTTGTGTCAATCGTAATCTAGTTTGATCACATGTTGCGTGTATTTTGCCACAACTTGTTGTCTCAAAATTGTAACTTTGTGCCAGAAGTTTGAGTAAATAAAGTCTTGAGCGGTCTTTGCTGTCCCGATATAAAAATCTCATATTTTCGTTTATTGTTTTGTGCCTAGAAGTGTGAGGAAATAAAGTCTTGAGTGTGCTTTGCTACCTTGATATAAAGTCTCACATTTCCGTAATGCTTTTATAATATCTTTTTCAGCTTGCCTTGAAATTCAGTAGATGTATGTTGAAGAAAGTTTATTTAAGTATCTTCATCAGAAAATCAATCTCGTTCATTTCTAACTCTCTTGCTCGGCGTTTACTTGAGAGGCTAGAAACGTCAATAGCGTAAGTTAGTTGTAGTTGTTAAGTTTCATTAAAGGGAAAACCTCAATTGCAACATCTAGAGTTATATAACCTTGTGTTCTCGCAGCTAAATCAAAAAGATAGGCAAAAATTAGTTTTAGTTTACTTTCTTTATGCAACTCAGCAAAAGAGGGAGCTTCCCCTCCTAATTAGAAAAGCAGTTTACTGCACATTTCTATCCGTTTACAAAACGCATTCCAGAGGTGCGATTTGAAACGCCAACAGTTTTTTGGCGCCCATCATGGGGCACGAGGCATAGAACTTGAAGAAAGCTTACGCTTTATTACACGAGATGACCATCTGGCACCCTATTGCGTGATCCAGCCAGGAGCAATGGGTGATAACAATAATACTAGTAGGAATCTAAGACGATCACTCCCATTACCTTAGGGTAACATCATTGGACCTTTGGCTTTGCAGGAATATCATGAATTACCTAAGGGGTCAAGGAAGCACTTTCCACGGTTTCACGGCGATGGAACTCAACATCCCAATGATCATATTTCAGCCTTCTCAACGACTTACGGCGTTTTGCATGTGGCTCATGAAGACATTGTAGTACGTCTCTTTGTGGAGACTCTTGTTGGGAATGTTGTTGATTGGTTCAATCACCTGGAGCCAGGCATTATCACAAGCTGGGCAACTATGAGTGAGAAATTTTTGGTGAGATTCAAGCCCACTGAAGACAGTCATTGGTTGTTTGCCCAACTTGCAAATTCAAAGATGGAGCACAACGAGCACATGAGGGAATTTGTAGCAAGATTTAATCGTCTTGTTACACGACTTTCTTCTACACTTAACCCATCACCGAAGATTCTGATGAGTTGCTTCATAAATGTTCTTCCATTGGAGATAGCCTTCTTCCTCAAGGCGGAGAGACATACAGAATTGATGGATGCGCAAGAACACGCCATCGAGTTGGAGGATAATATGATTACTTCCGGCTTGATGAAAACAAAGTCTATCAAATATCTAGATCAGCAACCGTACCAGCTAGAGAGAAATAATTTTCAGGCACGGTTGCCAGCACCTCCACAAAGAACAATGATTGAAGCTGCACAAAATGCGGTATTTTGTTCTTTCCATGACACTGATGCATATACCGGCTCTACATGTCCTGAAAATATAAGAATGAATCAGATCATGTGATATGTTGACGCTGCACCCAGTTCCAGTTTTGTCCCTATATCAAGTTTGAATGTTGTCTCACCACAGACGGACAACTTCGATGGCGACTCCACAATGGGATATTTTGAACCCATTACTGAAGGAAAAGAAGACCTTTGCCACTATTCTCTTGAAGTAAATCATAGAAGACCTTCAACGCTTGTGTTTACACATGCTCCGCTCTTGAAAGCGCAGAAGGAAGAAGAAGAAAGGCCAAGAGCTGAAGAACAAGCTAAGGAAACAGTTGCTCAGGACCCATCCTTAGCAAATTTTGACATTGTAAACTCCATGATGAAGACCAAGGTGCAGATTTCACAGTTGGAGTATCTTCGTGATCATCCTGAGCAGCTGGATAGAATAATACAACATGTAAAGAAAGAAGCTTCAATTCAGCCTACATTTCTCGAGTCATCTGTTCTAGCGAAAGAAAAGCCTAAACCTTTCTATATAGGAGTGTTTAAATTGAGCAATTGTATCATTGATTCAGGAGCTTCAGACAACATCATGCCTCTACAAGTGATGAATGCATTGGGACTCTCATGCACAAAAACTCAAAATGAGTGTTATTCACTTGAGTCTAAGTCGGTGTTGTTGGTTGGACAATTGGAAGACGCTCAAGTAAGGTTGGTAGCTTGCCCAGAGAAAAAGATAAAGATGAATATTCTAGTGGTTGATGTCCCAGCAAGCTACAGGATGTTATTGAGTCGGAGCTTCTACAGAGATATTGGTGGTGCAATACAGTTAGACTGGTCGTCCGCGACCATTCCTGTGAAGGAAGGCAAAATCAAGATAGAACCTGAGCCCAGATCACAGTTCATAGTGGTGAAAATTCCAACCCTCCCAGCCCAACTATATCAAGAAACAAGTCTTGGTAATTGTGTAACGCTGTCAAAAATAGGAATTGAAGACTAGAACACTACTTGTTCTGAAAGAAGGCTGACAGAGGATACAAAGTTATGGACAATGCATTTAGATGGGGATTGTTCAGCTGTAGGGTCAGAAGAAGGGAAAATGATCATCTACCCTAAAGAATTGCTGCAATTGGAATTCATTGAAGCTGAAAAAGAGGTGCTTTTGTTAGGCCTCAAAAATGCCAAAGACATGGGAATTGAACTCCTATGTGTTAAAAGGGGATGTGGAGTTGATCAACAAGCCAATCAAAGGATATTTCCAAGTCAAAAAGGATCATCTACAACATTATAGAAATCGGGTTTGGAATGCGATAGATTGGTTTGAAGAGTTCAACATCAGAGACATCCCGAAGATCGACATCAGAGATATCCCGAAGATGAACAACAACAAAGTTGGTGACTCAGTGGAACCTGCTTCCCTCTTTGCACCATATTTTGACTTTTGTCAAAGAGCCTTCGCTTGGGCGTATGAAGATATGAGTCAAGGTGCCTCTGCCTGGATATATGAGGATCTGAGAATCTTAATCCCAGAAGAGTTGTCTCCTGCAATTCCCATGAGAAGAGAAGTAAAGCCTTTCAGGCATAAATGACAAATTCTGTAAATAATTTTCCTTTTTGTTTTCGTAATGTGTTTCCCCTTTCTGTAATTTCTCCCTTCATAATGTTGTGTTTCCCCTTTCTGTAATTTTTCCCTTCGTAATGTTGTGTTTCCTTTCTCGTAACAGTTCCATCGTGTTCTAGGTGATTAGGCGTCTTGTTTTAGGTGATGCTAGGAAGTCCAGTCATAGGTGACTTAGGGAAAGTCTTGCAATAGGTGATTAGGAAATGATGTTGACTCCGCTACCCAATGGACAAGGCACTGGTCTAAGCTCAAAATCCAAAGATTCTACGGTTCTCCTATGCTGAAAGTATCCAACATGGTCCCCAGACGGAGCCAATGTTGTACCCCAAATTAAAAAATTTGCTACACTTAGGCATTTTGAAGAAATGAGTTAAAGTCTTGTCGAAATCTATCAAAAAGGTCAAAATTAGGGTTTTTGCATGTCTTGCATGGGGGTCAAAAACTTGAAATTTTCAAAATATAACAATCTGGGTCAATTTAGAACGACCAAATCTACAAAACCTAGATGTCAGTTTTTCGTCCCTAAATTTTAGGAAATTTCTATTTTTAGCAGTTTTCTAAAAATAGAAACTTTTTTTAGGTTTTTTTTGGTTTCTCAAAAACAGATACTGGCAAAATTTTCTAAAAATAGAAATTTGGCTTCTAGAGTTGAGACTGATTTTGATTGGCTCAAAATACTTCTTCATCGAGCTGGTGCGGTCAGAATCACGAAAGGATCAGTTTTGCCCTAATGGGTCTTATTCTGCTTTTTCAGAAGCTTCTTCTGGAGAATCAAGGTTATCAATGGAGGTCAGTCGGCTGCTAGGTGTCAGAATCAGACGTTCAAGCGTCAAACAAAAGCTGTCAACTGAATGTGCACAAAGAACGAGGAACGAAGAGAGAAAGCTGAAAAAGTTGAAAAATGCAAAAATTTGTCTAAGGCTGGTGAATCCAGGCGCCCCTACTCAGTTTGGGTGCCAAACTTCTATGCCGTAGAATTTTTTCTGTTTCCGACAGTCGAGACAAGGAAGAAACGCCAATCGAGGGAAGAAATTGAAAATTGCGAAAAAGTTTCTAAGTCTGCTCAACATGGGCGCCCCTAGACAAGAAGGGCGCCCATCTTTTTGAAGGGTCAGATGATGGAGTCAGAGATTGGCTTCCCCAGGCAACGTTGTTCAGTTTCTCGTCAGCTTAACAGTAGATGTCTTCGTCAACTCGTCTGATCATGCAATCAACTGGAATCTCAGATCAAACAGGGGCCATGGCGAGAGGTGTTTTGAACTCTGAAGGTAAAAAGTGATAAAATTGGCAAGTCTGGTGAATCTGGGCGTCCCAGAAGGAGAAGGGCGCCCAAGTTTTTGAGGTGTTAAACGAATGAATTTACATATGATGCCTCCAACCTGACTTCGTCAAACTTGATCAAGCTTTCCAACGCAATCATCAGCACGTCCGTCGGAGCGGGGAGTCATCAAATGTCGTAGGTTGAACAAAGGAGAAAAAGTGAATAAAATGACACGTCAAAAGCAACAATGAAAAAATTCAGAATTAAAAAACTAACTCTGGAGAAAATGGGTGCCTCCAATCAAGAAAGGCGCCTAGGGTTTAGATGTGCCAGATGTCAGTTTTCAGAGGTGAAGTATCCAGGAGACCCCTTACAAAATCTTCTTAGCTATCCAGTGGACCTGACAGCCAGCTAATCTAACAAGTACAACACCCGATATCATGAATTCATCTGAAGATCAGAAGACGAGCATAAATTCAAAGATCATGAAAATGGCCGACACTGGAGAAAGTGGGTGCCCTTGGAGGAGAGAGGTACCTGACTTTTTGAAGGGTCAAACGAAGTTTTCATCAGAAGTCGCCTCCAAATAAACTTTGTCAGATTCGACCAAGCTCCGCGATAAATCATTCAGCAGGTTCGTCGAATCAATCTGGAGGTCGGAAATCAGAATCAAACTAGGGTTGAAAATTGAGGAAAAGTTGAAAATGATGAAAAACTGGTTAAGTCTGAGTGAAATAGTTGCATCCAGCCAAGAAGGGTGCCCAACTTCCAATGCCTTGGTCAAAATTTTTGAAAATTTCAAAAATTGAAGATGAAGAGAAAAGTCTAAGTCCATTGCACAAACTTGAATAAGGGTTTTGAAGAATTAGGGCAAAAGAAAGTTTTTTTCTCAAGAAAAAGCTTATTTAAGGCACCTTTGTGTTTCATTATTCATTATTTTCTTGCAGGTGGTCTTCAAGGAGAAACAGAGCAGCAACTTCAAAACCCTTATTCTCAAGATTCAAGAGTTTAACTTGCTGGTTTTTCAATAAATTTTCAGATCAGCACTCAAAAAGGCTTGCTTTTTCATATTTTTTTATCCAAAACATCAAATCTTTGAAGGAGGCCATTACTTTCAATTTTTAGCAATCTGGTTTATACTAGTTCGATCTTCTAGATAATTTTTGAAGAGTTTTTTCAAGGTTGCAGCAATTGCTTTTTATTTTGCATGTCAGAGAAAACTTCAAATTTTACAATTTCTAATCTTCTAGGTCTATCTCAAATATTTTTCTAGACAGAACCCATATCACAGCTTTTTCAGAGAAACTTAAAGTGGTTGTTTTTTAGTCAGAAGCCAGGGTTTACAATTTCTGATCAACTGGGGTCATCCAGAATATGCTCATGAACAATACCCAGATGCCAGCTTTTGCTGTTTTTTTCGAGAAAAATTAGGGTTTGCTTCTTTTTCAGTCTTCACTCCAAATTTTCAAAAAAGGACGATCTGGGTTGGCTTGTAACAAAATTCTAATCAAAACCCATGTCTCAGAAAAAATTCCAAAAAATTCATCCGTTTAATGAAGAAAAATCAGAAAGCTATAAATAGAAAGTTGTGCAAAACTTGTCAGAACATAGGCGTGTTCACAGTCAATCTTCGAGTTTTGCAAAATGGAGTACACTCCTACAGAGTTTAAGATTAAATCAGTACTGTATCATGACTTCATTGAAACAGCCTCAGACAATGTTGAGAAGGCTTTGAGGAAAAGGACAAGTATTGGGAAAAGTTGTAGAATACTCTTCTGTGGGAGAATCAAAATAAGTGTCAGAAGCATAAAGTTGCAGATCCGCCAAATTATCAATTAGTGAGTCATCTTTTGGGGCAGCGATGTTTTTCAAGAATAGAACTCATAAAGAAGCTGAAGATGTCAAAGATTTTCTAAGTTTGATTGCAATAGGGGAGAAGATCTTAGAAAAGCGGAATATGGCTATATATAGTATCAACACTCCTGATAGAAAGACAGTTTCCCGCTTTTTGGCGGGTGTGAGAGAGATTTAAAGCGGCAATCTTCTAGAAGCTTTCTCCAAACTTTCTTTCCATTCTCATCTCACACTTTTTTTCTATTCTTGTCTCAATTCTTATCCATTCTTTGAAGAAGAAGGAAAACAAATGTAATGAGTTGGCATTTCCTATTTTACATGCTTTCTTAGGTGTTAGATGTTATCTTCTTTAGGTTTAGAAATAAAGCTTGCATGTTGGCAAGTATTAGTTGTAAAAGCAAGGAGATTTTAGGGTTCCCTACTCCTCTGCTTAGTTATAAATAAGAGTAATCTTTGCTCATTTTTCTTTAACTGTGTTTGTGATAACAGAATCGCTGAACCTATGCCTTCATGTTTGTTATCAATTAGTGTCAGTTCACTTTGTGTGAAGAGCAAGTTTGCATGCCTCCTTAGCTGCAAATCCTTGTTTAGTGCATGTGTTTTGTGTCAATCGTAATCTAGTTTGATCGCATGTTGCGTGTATTTTGCCACAACTTGTTGTCCCGGAATTGTAACTTTGTGCCAGAAGTTTGAGTAAATAAAGTCTTGAGCGGTCTTTGCTGCCCCGATATAAAAATCTTAGATTTTCGTTTATTGTTTTGTGCCTAGAAGTGTGAGGAAATAAAGTCTTGAGTGTGCTTTGCTACCTTGCTATAAAGTCTCACATTTTCGTAATGCTTTTATGATGTTTTTTTCAGCTTGCATTGAAATTCAGTAGATGTATGTTGAAAAAAGTTTATTTAAGTATCTTTGTCAGAAAATCAATCTCATTCATTTCTAACTCTCTTGCTCTGCGTTTACTTGAGAGGCTAGAAACGTCAATAGCGTAAGTTAGTTGTAGTTGTTAAGTTTCATTAAAGGGAAAACCTCAACTGCAACACCTAGAGTTCTATAACCTTGTGTTCTCGTAGCTGAATCAAAAAGATAGGCAAAAATTAGTTTTAGTTTACTTTCTTTATGCAACTCAGCAAAAGAGGGAGCTTCCCCTCCTAATTAGAAGAGCAATTTACTGCACATAGCTATCCATTTCCAAAACGTATTCCAAAGGTGCGATTTGAAACGCCAACAAATCACAACTTTCAATGTGATACAAATCAGAACTAATGTGCAATAGAATTGCTCTTCAAATTAGAAGAGGAAGCTCCTTATAAACCTAAAACACTAACTTAAACAATATTAACTTGTTTATTTACAATATTTATAGTGCTTTTCTAGAGTGGTTCACGCTCATGCTAAATAAAATTAAATGTGTGACTTTTTGGATTCACCCAGGGCAAAATGCTAAAATGCTCTTCAACTCAAGGCTAAAAATAAATATACTTTTTGACTGAAACTAAATCCTACAACTACATAAGAATTGGATAGGTAAAAAACTTAAAACACAAAGACACAAATCCTTAAATAAATTAAACTGAAGGATCCGTACAAAGCCACAATCTTCAACTTCAAGCAAACGTACAATACCAAGCTTGCAAAACTTGGTGAAAGCAATTGAATCTATCTCAGCACACATAACAAAACATCTCAATCACGATTTAGAAGAAAGGATAGGCATGATAAATGCCACCAAAAATGCTGAATTTTGGATTAATAATAATGAACACATGGTGAAAAACAATTTTAACAAGAAGCATGAAAATTACCATTGTAATTTAAGTCCATGTGGCACTTATTTATAAGGTTTACAAGATATTGCATGAAAATAAATGAAAGAAACTACTCTTCAACGCGAGCTACTGATTACTTGCATGACATTCAAGTTTTACTACAAAATCCTGTCTGCTATAATTAAAAATGCACTCTAGCAATCTCCAGTAAGCTATTGATTGAAATTATTACAGACAATCACTTAAAACTCACATCTCTCACATGACAAGAGATTTAAAAATATATGATCTACTAATAGTTAGCTCCTAGAAAAGCTCTTTGGTTTAAAGACAGTCATTGCTAAAAATAGCATGTGCTATAAATAACTGTAACTAAAAATAGCAAATCTCGTTATTTGCTCTTGCCCCTAAAAAAAGATGATGGCTAAAAAGAGCAAATTTGGATAGGCAGCTCTGAATGAAAACTTTCTCGTATTCATGCTGAAATTATAAAAAAACACTCTTAAACTCCAGAATTCTGACTATCTTCTTGACTTTTTGAATCTAAAAGCCCTTTCTCCTTTGTGGATTTTTATTAAACCCTTTCTACTATTCTCACAACTTAGATATGATGATAATAGTTCACTAAAAATCTGGTGGAAATGATATTAGATGTCTTTGATGGATTTTGATGAGAAATTCGCTTGACATGTAATAAACCATGCAAAGACCTCTAGAGATCACTAAATTTCTGATGGAAAACCTATTGTAGGTGATTGATAATTGATAAGAATCTTTACAAATCTAGTCACTTTTGCAATAGACTGATAAAGAATTCGCTGAGGAGTAAATAATGAGGAACTATGATAAATTCATTGTCAATATGGCTACTACCAATAAAAACTCTCTTTTTTAATCAAAAAGCATCTTCAATGATGAAACATAATTGCCAGAAAAGTATGAAAGAAATACTTTAAACCAGGCACATCTATAGCTGATGGGAAACAAATGAAGTGTGAAGGATACTATTTAAATACAAATCACTCCTACTTCCAGCAATAATCTTTTCTTTTCTCCTTCGAATGCTATTTAAAACCAAGCTTTTCCTCTTCGTGAAGACAAAAACTTATGTTGTACCCAAAATGAAATTTTTGGCATTCTGTTTAAATTGAGCTAAACAATGTAAAAATGTCGTCGAGAGTATGTTTTAGGTCAAACCAAACATGAAGTCTTTGTGGGTTTTTGTCAAGAAACTTATGGTTAAAATTCTGAAAAATCTAAAAATTAGGGTTTTATGCCCCTATTTTTAAGGAAACCCTTAAAAATAGGACCTTCCCGGAAATGATTGAAAATGATTTTGATAGGGTTAATTGACTTTACAATCACACTAATCAAGTCAAAATCATCAAAAGACATGTTTTACTCTAGTGGGTCTATTCTCATTTTTCAAGAACAAAGTTAGGAGCTCTACAGCCATTAATGGCAGATTGGCCAGTACCAGGTGTTGAAGGCTAAGCTTCAAGAACTCCAACGAAGAAGATATGGCGGAAAAGGATGAAAATGACGTCGTTCAACGAAGGAGATTCTCAAAACGAAAAAGGCCAAAATTTGGCTAACTCTGGAAGGGGCACGTTTTGCTGCCAAGGCAAAACACAGTCTACAGTTGAAAAAGGCGCCCCTCTTGAAGAAAGGTGCCCTTGGATCTCATAGGGAAAATTCAGTCACCTAACACCTTCAGATCAGTCGTCTCCTTCACGTTCATGCTGGCTCGACAACACAACTATCAGCAAGATCATCTAATTCAGGGATCATTGGCCAATCGTCAACGAAGTATGGAGAATCTATAACAATAAAGATGCCAAAGCAAAGAAATTCAAGATAAAAGCGCCCCTGCTAGCCAGGGGCGCCCCTCAGTTCAAGGTATCAGATGAATCCATCAGCAGTTGCTTCATACATGACATCTTTTCAACTTCCTCCCAGCTACGTGATCGATCTGACAGCAGGTTCATAGGACACGCCAAACGATCACACATTGAGATCAAGCAGAAAAAGCCAGAACTGGAGACTGAAAAGACAACCCAAAAATTAGCTAAGGGCAGAGGAAAAGCACCCCTCTTGTAGAAAGGTGCCCTTTCTTTGAGGCATGCAAATGCAGCCTGAATGCTTACTGCTCTCCGGAACAACCTTCTTAGCTATGATCAATCTCGACAACAAGACTGTCAATGAAAGGATCCGACAACTAAATCATCTAATGACAGAGATCAAGGTAGGCAGTTTTCAGAGTAGACAAAACCAGTCAACAAGCTAAAAGCGCCCCTGTTGAGTTTGAAGGACATAAACTCACTGTCATCAACTGAGAAGTCAGTCATCCAGTGCAGGACCGAGCTGGTTACCCAATGCATCATCAAGCAGAGTCATCCGACTTATCCATCAACTGGAACGTCAGATCAAAGCACAGAGGGTCTGAAAAGGCCAAAACGAAGAACAGTCAATGAAAATTGACTAAGGCATAGCCAAAAGCATCCCTCTTAAAGAAAGGCACCCTTTATTTTGGAGGCTCAAACTCAGTTTTCTGAGTTAATCTCTCCCAAGCATATCTTGTCAAGTTGATCCCATCTCAACAACGGATCCGTCAACAACTGCCAAAGATCAATTGAGCAGCCAGGATCAAAGATCAAACAGAGGAACTTCAACCTGCAAAAATGATCAAAACTCCAAAAGGGATGCCTAAGAAAGTCAAAAGCAAATGTTGACTTGAGTTAGCAAATTTTGGAGGCAAAAAGAGGCCAAACACTCCACAATCAGTGGAAATCACCTTTTTGAACTCCAAATCAGGCTCAATCATGAGTTGGATGCCCAATTGATGCTTGCAACTCCAAATTGACATATCCAAGCATCTAGGCATCCATTATTCATTATTTCTTTGCAGGTTGAGGAGCTCAAGAACGGATATTTTTCTTCTCCAACATTTTTGAAGATCTGACAGAGGGGTTTTCACCGTTCATATTTTTGAAGATCTGTTGCACAGAGGGATTATTTATCAGAGTTTGCATCAAAAGGCATAATTCTTCCAAATTGACAGCCGATAACTTCCAATCCACCTTTTGTCTACTTCCTCTACTTCTGTCTAAAATTCTTGCATGTCTGAGAAAACGGCAGATAATCATAGATCTGGCCAACTGGGTATGATCAGCATAGCTTTTTCAACAAAACCCACATGTTGGATTTTTCCAGAAAAAGTAGCTTTGCTCCCCTATTTATTAGGGTTTCCGAAAAAAGTCTTAATTTTGAAAAATAGACAAACTGGGTTTGTTTAGCTCTGAAGCACGAACAAAACCCATGTGTTGGATTTTTTTGAGAAAAATCACTTTCTAGTGCCTCGCTGCCTCTGCCACCGAAGGGCTCTTGCATGTCATGGAAAAACATGTTTATTCGAATTTCTAATGAACTAGGTTTCTTTAGAGAATTATTCTCAACAAAACCCATGTCTCAGAATTTTTCGTAAAAATTACCCTAGGCAAGGCTATTTTTAGCAGTTCCAAAAAAAGTTGTCTGAGCAACATCGTGTGCATAGTCAATCTTCAAGGTTTTCATAACGCAGTTCTCCCAAGATGAATACAAGACCAAAATGGTCTTACTCCATGATTTTCTGAAAACGACTGGCACCGATCTGCGTCAGGCACACCCAGAGGTCAATCTGGACAAATTGACAAACATAGACACAAGTCCACACGTTCCATAATGGTTTCACCTCGTATATCTGATTGCCTTCCAAGGCCAGTTTAGAGGATTGTAACCGTTGGAATTTTACACATGCAGCAAGTTCATGTGCATTTCTCACGGTTGGAATGATCGTGGTCAAACTTCGCGGTTTCATCATACAACACTCTTCCATTGAGAAAGATCAAGGAAAACGTCAAAGCTGCAAAAGAACACGGAAGGTAGTCATTCCCAACACAGAGCCGCCATCGGTTAATACTACACCACCTTCCACGTCAAAGTGGAAACACAGACAAAAAGGAAAAGGAGTAACCCTCCTAAGGGAAGCAAAAGGAAGGAGATGCATACATCAAGTTGCTGACAAGTGATAAGCTGACGATTGACAGGCATGTAACGATCTCCGTATGAAGAAGTCAACGAATAAACAAAAGCACCGTTGACCAATGGTGATGAGGTGTCAATCACCTCAAGAAGGACATCCTACCCTCCAAAGTAGCAATAAATATGACGAGTCAACTTGATGCCCCTTTCCAAGTTGACTCCAGATCTCCACAGATCATGCATGTCAGATCCCACTGATCTAGGATGTCTAATTGACTCCCACGATTTGTGGATCTCAGATCTCCTTTAAAGGTGGATGTCTATTTTGGAGACACATTTGTAAGTTAAGTTCACTTTTAGTTAAGTGTCAGTCAACTGAGGTAGACTCCCAGTTTGACTATTGTTTAGTTTCAATTAACTGAAGTAGATTTCCAGTTAACTGCTTGCTCGCCTACTTTTAGACATAGGAATAAATCTTGCTAATTAGCAAGAACTGATTGTTAACTCAAAGAGATTTTAGGGTTGCCTACTCCTTTGAGTTTCTATAAATAAGAGCCTTAGGCTCATTATTTGTTTAACCTTTATTTGCTAAGCAAAATTGTTGCGCCATTGTTGCCAGAGTTAGCTTGTTTATATCTGTTCACTCTTGGATGAGAGTTCGTTGGTTGATCATAATTGTGCATGATTTCGTGTCTTTGCTATCCCGACCTTTGTAATTCTTTGGAGAAAGCTTGAAGAAATAAATCAGATGGCGCATGCTTGCTTGATCTAAATACTTGAGTCTATTCAAGGTCTCGTTTTCAAATAGTGCATTGTTTCAATCTCCTCCTTGGACAAGTGTCGTCACCTCCTTGGATATTTTGTTATCGATCATTATCGTATGATGTTGTTTAATGATTTGTCTTGCAACCTACACTTTGGACAGGTGTTGTCACCTTCTCGGGAATTCTGTTAAACAGGCCATCGTTCCTTGTTGTTTCCAATGAGTTGTTTCCAAGCCTACACCTCGGACAAAGGTTCCTCCTCCTTGGCAAGTCTCAGATCCAGTTTACCGTAATGAGTGTTTACTTGTATCGAGTCTTATCTTGGTATATATCCGAGAGTTCAGAGCCTCGGCCATATTCCATTGAGACGGAGGATTCAAGTAATCCAACCCATCCATTTCGCTCTTACACCCTCATGCTCTGTTTATCTTGAGGAGGTAGGATAGTTTAGAAGCTTAGTTAGTCGTAGTTAAGATTTGCGGAAACCAGAGAAAAGCTTAGCTACGGCGCATTGTGTTTATGCACCCTTGTGTCCTACCGCTGAGTAAAAAAGATAGGAACCTTAGTACACCCTTTTTTACATTAGAAAATCAGCAAAGAGAGATCTTCCTCTCTATAATCCGAAGAGCATGTACTAACACACTTGCAATAGCTGTTTGTTTCCAATAAGCACTCCAGAGGTGCTAATTGAAACGCCAACAACTTATAAATAGAAAAAAAAAAGTCTTGACAACTAAAAGGACACATCTATTCATAAATATGCAATTTTTAACACTCCTTAGTTGGCTCCATACATAAGCACACAGTCATATATATATATGCACAAATTTTCCTTCTCAAACCCTGTCGCCCTATATTAGGCACACACCATTATACACAATTTTTTTAGCAAAATTTTCTACTTGAATTTCTTTACTCAGGTGCACCCTATAAACTATGAATTTAGGTTAAAATTTTCATTGAAGGTGGATGCTTGTGCACTAAGCATTTGACTTTAAAAAATAATAATTTGATGCCATAAGGTGCATAATGCACACTTCATGCCCTAGCCACCTTTGTTAAGTACATTTTATTTCCTATAAATTTTACATGCCCTAAAGCATGCACGGCTGTGTATTCCAAGCACAATTTTGACAAACAAAATTCATTTTTTTATGCCCTAATCTCATACACATGTGATTAATTTTCTGCTGCAAGTGATTGGTTTTCTATAGCACACATTTGTTTTTTGCTACAGTTGATTAATTTTCTATCGCCCACACATTTGGGTACATATTTGCAGACTTGAAATCCAAAATCATCCTGATTCTTACCCTCTTACAGAAACCACTCTATAGTCCTATATGCAAGCTTTTGAAGCTTTAAAAAAATCAGGTATTCCTAGCCAAAGTTGCATGCCTTTGCATGGACAAACCACATTTTTATATTTGTAAGAACCTTGTTATAAACAGCCTGAAAATCTAATGTTTTAAGCACCAAACATGATAAGCAGCATTCTCATCCTAAAAGAAATGTTACTGGTTCAATAATCACTGAAACAACTCTTCAACAGTTTTGAAACCTGCAATATGTTTCCTTTTATCGTTTGCTGTAGCTGATCCTTTTCTATGTTTTTGTACTCCATTCTTCACTGCATTGGATGCACTTGAGAGCTCTATTGTTGATCTGCAAAGATACAAACGAAAAACAACAAAACATGACATAGACCAATAGGGCATAATTTTGAAATATGACCATTTGAAATGCTAGAAAGATGATCTTTTAGCTCAGAAACTTCACACAATATGAAAATTTTGTATGAGTACAACAGACTATAGCAGCATTGCAGATTTGTTTGAGCTATGAGCATAGGACCTGTTGACATGTTTTTTATGACAACACCAACATAGAATAAAATGTCCAACGGTCACTCTATTCCCTCTTGATCAAAGTATTCCGCATGCTAAGATTGCGTGAAAGTTCATGCGTTCAACTCTAAGGTTCCTTTTATTGCGAATAGACTCAGTTGGTTGATGTGAATATGCTGGGTATTCCAAGGGGACTTACGTAATCGTTCAACTTTGAAGAAAGGATTTTCAAATTTCGGGAGATCTGTCAATGAAGCTCAGGTTCTTAAACTAACCAGATAATGCTGAATGTAAAAGGATATAAGGATTAGAGATGCTACCATCTACTCCTAAAGGGTGAAGGGCGAGGATCGACTTAAACAATCTTTAAACCAGACTTTGCTTTGTCTCCCTTCGAACAACTCTGACAAAGTTGGTGCAATTTTCAAAGGATGGGTAAGATGTTCAAATTGTGATTCAACATGTGCACTCCGTCACAATGATGCAAGTGAACACACGAATCACAACCGAAGTTAGATACTGATATTCCAGTTGACCACGCAAGGCAAACTTACCATCAACAAGCCCACTAGTGGTATGGATGAAAGAAGATATGCTCAAACCGCAACGCCACACTCCACAATTAACAACTACTTGCATAAAATAAAGTATACTCTACTCTATCTACTTGAATTGGAAAGACAAAAAAATCTCGTCAACTACCCACAATGCAAGATAGAATCACCAATCAATGAAAATCCTTATATTATGAGAGTCTTACACTACAATCTTTTACAAAAACTTTCAAAGGGAAAGTCTTTCTCTCCTTTCCAAACTAAGCTAACTTCTAAGCTATCTCTCTATCTATTCTAACTTCTATCTTCTATACTCTCTGATCTAACATCTACTTCTAATATAGATTACAAATGAGGGGGGATGCCCTTTTTATAGTTAGCCCATTTCAGTGGACGGCTCAGATTCAATTACAATAAACGGCTCAGATCGAGCCACCTACGCCCTAATTAGGGTTTCTGCCCTAAAATCCGCCACAGAGAGGAGTGGGGCAATGAATGCACAGAATATTCTCCACTCCTCTGCAGGAACCATTATCTGCAATTAATGCCCACTATCTTCTTCTAGAAGATTCTCGTCCGGAAATGCGTTCCCACTGTACTCCTCTGCTAATTCTGTTGCGTTAAGAGGAGGCAACAACACTTGGTTCAAATCCTCTTTGCAAAAAGTTCTTCTTCGTTAAGTCCTCCTGTTGCTTTCATTCCTGGATGCATTTCTCTCTTGTGACTTTCACATTTCTCTAGCCCACTGTCTTGGGCGCATTTGCCTCTTTTGCATCACGTTCTTAGTGCCTTAGACAAATCTTCACTTTCGTTTCTCTTTCCAAAGTTGTAACATTGTCCAGCTTCATCACCTCAAGTCCTTACGCTCAGGCTCCAGTGTTCATCCTGCAAAACAGAAAGAAAAGCATCAGAACACTTATAATATAAATTCACTTTACTTACCCAATTTCCATGTTCTGACCGCTTGATCTCCGGATCTTGATAGAGTTCACCATTTCCAGCAAACTTTTATAACTTTTCAACATCTGAATGCTTGATGTTCTAGCTTCATTCCATCTACAAATTCTCCTATGCCTTGGACAAATTTCATCTCCACCCTGTGAGTGTATTTGACCTCTTGAGCTTTATTTGACCATGCCTTAGAAATTTTATCTATTCGGGCCTTAGGAAATTTGTCAAATGGGTGCCAGGCTAAAATCTTTGTCGAAACAACACGAGCAAGGTGTGGAAGAACCTTAAATCATCTCCCGGTGGCAAATGTCCAATACCCAGAAGAAATTTCCCCTCTGAAATCATAATTTCCATGTGTATCCAGATGAAGGGGTAAGTTTAATTTTTATTATTTTTGAGAAATAATAAAAATTACTAAGGTTTGCTCCATTTTAATTCCGGGCGTACTTCTTACCTGTAGCCTTAACCTTTCAAAATCCTGGTGTTCCTCATATTTTTCTGAAGAATTTCCCCCAACTTATATCACCTTGTATCTAGAAAGATTAATATCAATACCTCCTCTAGGCGCATCCCTTGTCTTTGCCTTTGCCTTAGAAAATAAAAATGTCATCAACTCTATCTTGGGCGCACTTCACAAGGCCTAGTTTATTTTATCCACCTTAGAAATTTCCTTCAAGTCTCAACCACTTAACTCCTACCTTGAGGACGCATTTAGCTAGGCAAGCTTCAATTTTAATGCCTTAGGCATTTTTCCTATCATCTGTCAATCTCCCCAAGGTTTTGGCATATTTTGCCTAGGGAGTTTTCATTTCTCCTGAGGGCGCATTTTACATAGCCCATTCCTATTTTCCATGCCTTGGCAAATTTTCCCAACCTTCTTGTTTGCCTTGAGGGCGCATTTTACTAGGGGGGCCTTCATTTTGACTTAGGCAAATTTGTAACACCTTCATGCTTGCCTTGAGGGCGCATTTTACTCCTTGAACTTCCATTTTTACTTTGAAACTTTTCTCAAGTCTTCCTCCCTCAAGGGGGCATTTAGAGGGGTGAGCTTCTATTTTTCAACACTTGAAGCTTTTCTTCACTCACAACCCTTTGTTGGGCGCAAATAGCTTAGGCTACTTTCACTTTGTGCCTTAGAAAATTTTCCATTTACCTTTGCTGAAGGTGGGCGCATTTTCATGCTTCTACTTTTATTTTCATCTTACTTAGAAACTTTTCCATATTCACCTCCTTTGTTGGGCGCATATAGAAGGGTATGCTGCAATTTTCATGACTTAAATAATTTCTAAGTCCCTTCATCCTCTAGGTTTGGCGCATTTGAAGGGGTCCACTTTTGTTTTGCCTTAGAAACATTTTGAGTGGCTCTAACCCCAAGGGCGCATTTAGCTAGGGGAGCTTTCATTTTCATTACTTAGAATATTTCTTGATGCCACCCTCTTCCTTGGGCGCATATGACCCCTTGTACTTTCATCTCCAATGACTTAGAAAATTTTAATGCCTTGCTACCTCAACCACTTGCCTAGGGCGCATTTAGAGGGGTCCACTCTCATTTCAGCTTGCCTTAAACTTTTTCTCTAGTCTTTCTCCCTCTTGGGCGCATTTTGAAGGTAGCACTTTCATTTTCATTACTTAGACTTATTTCTCACCCCACTCCTTGCTTGGGCGCATTTGGAAGGTGTGCCTTCAAGTTTACATACTTAGAAAGTTTTTCAACTTCTCTTCTCAAGGGCGCATTTTGAGGGTGATGCTTCCATTTCGAAAGTTTTCCAAATCACTTGCTTGCCTTAGGCGCATTTAGAGGGTATGAGGAGGAATTCTTGATACTTAGACATTCTTGATGCTAGCCTTCATTCCTGCCAGCTGGGCGCATTTCATACTTCCTCCCTCTAGTTTCCATTTGTAGACTTGAAAATTTCTTCAACGCCTCAGCTACCTTTGCCATTTATTTTTAGTAATTTCTGGAGAAGTGAGACTTTTGTGGCCTTTTATCTTCTGACTCTGGAGCTGGTGTGATATGTTTCTCGTGACCTCGCTACCATGTTTATACCTGTTGCCCAAGCTCATTCTCTATTTTTAGCCCGCCTGCTATTTTTAGCAAACCCTAAAATTGCTTGACTTCTGCAGCTCCATTTGACTTGAAATTTGCTAGGCATGATCCTCATCGCCTACTTGACCCGTTCACACCCGCCTCTTGTGCTGACCTGCAATTTATAGCCCTGTTCTAGAGGTGACTTACTATAAATAGTAAGTGCTCGGATTTTGCCCGAATTTCACCAGTAGACTGCTTGAAGGATGCTGATTGTAGTGGGATACCTTCATTTTTCAAAATTCTGGCTTTTTATCCCTCTTTTTAGGCATCGAAGCTGGAAACCCTAATTTGATATGCATGTGCCCTGAATGGTCTCCGTTCGACTCGATTTATGTTGCATGCCATTCTACTTGCTGAACTGGAGTGTCGGGCGGCTGTCTAAGTGTACCTGCTAAAAATAAAAACTTTCTGAAAAGTGACCAATCCACTGTCGAATGATTTTGCATGTTACATCGCTCGTGGGATCTCAAAAAACCCAGAAAAACCCAAAAAACTAGTCTGCATGCATGCACTGGATAAAAATAGTAAGTCTTTGAAACTTGATCTTCTCTGCTTGCATGTCACACTGCTGCGAAGCTCTCGAAAAACCCAAAAGGAATATCCGGACATGCGTTGAAGAACTATGTATGCAAACCCTAAAAATAGCCTCCGAAGGTTAAACTCTGAAAGTGATCGTCTCGGTTTGCATGTTACATCGTTGCGAAGGTCTTGAAAAACCCAAAAGGAATATCCGGACATGCATTTGAAAAGCACGTGTGAAGATCCTGAAAATGGCTCCTGAAGCTTGAACTGCTAAAAATAGCAAGTTGTCTGAATCTGTTAAAATTTCTCGTGTAGGCACCCTGAAGTTGCCTGGATGCGCTGAAGTAGTCAGAATCTCAAAATCCTGAGGAAAAGACCTCGTTTTGAGCACTTACTAAAAATAGTAAGTTGTCAGATTTCAATGAAAACTCAGTGGGAACTTGCTGGAAGCCTTCTGAAAGCAATGTCAAGCTCTGCTGCCAATTTACCAGTCTTGATTTAATCTCAATCCAGCCTGAAGAAAAAAACCCTAATTTCACAGATTCACTTCAGACTTAGCCAAAATTTCAAATTAGGTCAAAGAACGGGGACATCCCCGGAAGGACAAAAGATCAGAAAGAGAGAGACGCAAAACAAAAGCCAAAAGACCAAAATGGAGCAAAATTAGGGGGTCCCCATCTGGCATGGGGTGATGTGTGAAAAGGTCACAACAGGACCCTGCATAGAGCTAGTGATGATTAGCTGATTGATACAAGCTCCTCTCTACCATAGTCCATAACTCCATGTTGTGATTTTTAATTTTTGATACCATGGATATCATAATCCATGATTTTTGTACACCTAAAACACATGAAAATATTTATATAATTAAAAATATTGTATGCTTGTGCATGTGATCAAAGTACCTTCTAGTTGATAAGTTTATTATGTCTTTCAAATTGATTTATTGAAGGGTGCATAGTAAAAGCTTTAAATCTTTTAAAAACCTAAGTTACCGGTTCGGGTTCGGGTTTGGGGGTTCGGTTCGCCAGTTCGGCTAAATTTTTTGGGGGGTGGGTTCGGTTTGTTTTGGGTTCGTTAGTACAAAAACATGTAAAAATAAAAATATATATATATATGCAGCCTAGAAGCATGAATTAGGATTAGAACATCACATAACATCATATAAACAACAAAACCACCATAAACTTGAATATCATTTAAAAGTTAAAACATTTAATTTTTTAAACATGCATGATAAATATAAATATTCATCGTTCAAACTTCAAACTCAGAAAATGCTTGTTTGCAAAACAAATGAATAAAAATAAGAACTCAGCCTCTTGGAATGAAAATGCTTGTTTGCAAAACAAATGAATAAAAATGATGTAGTTTAGGTGTTTAAAGTGTTTTAGAGGTCACTTTTAGGGTTCCCTTGGGCGTGGGTCAAAGTCACACTGCAGAAATAAATTAAAAAATGCAAAAAAAATGCTTTTTAGGCACCCAAACCCGTGGGTTCGCCTTGAGTTCACCCGGGTTCGACCTGGGTTCTTCTCGGGTTCACCCGAGTTCTTCACCAGCGAACCAGGACTCCAAATACCGGACCTTGGTCAAACCCACAAAGGGACCAGACCAAGACCGGTACCCAGAGCGAACCTGGACCAGGACCCTGAGCTAGGGAGCCGAACCCGGTAACTTAGTTAAAAACCTATATATTTCATGGTTTTTCAATTTGCTGAGTATAAGTGTCAAGTCTGAGTCTGAGTCAAAAATCAGCATACCAAATCTGAGCTTAGTAACTATGGGGTGCATACAAGACCCTTGATCAGATAAGGGAGAAGTTCCATCAACTAATGTTAATTACACATTCAAAGAATGCAACATGACTAATGATGTACTGTGCAATCCTGATCATTAGATAGAAGAATTTGCATATTCATGTTCAGATGTTAGCATTTTTACTCAGCACCATATGACTTCATGAGAAACCAAAGAAAGATGAAGAGGTAGTTGAATTATAAATTTTTAAAATGCATTTTTGAATTTTTAACATGTACTAAGATGGTGATATTCATACACAAATATAGGTCAAGTTAGAAAATAATAAAGGTCAATGACCCTTTTGTAGATCAAAACTGTTCACATAACAGGATGAGTATTGATTCCATAAAATTTGCAGAATGTATGGAGCTGTAACTCCCTTGGTCTGTTACCTGACTATTTGTCTTCTTTTACAAGTTTCTTCAATGTCAAACCAATCTTGGATCTTCACTTTGAATTTTTAAGTTCAAAAGTTTACAATAATTTCTTTTCCAAGTTTCTATTTTCAATATCATTTACATCACATCAATTTCGCTTTGCAGGTGGCTAGTTTATCAACAAGCAAGAACAATTGGTCCAAATGTTCACACATCTGTCTCAAAGCTTAATATAATAGGTTGTGTAGTGTATTGCATTCATTAAACTGTGGGATTATAGATGAGACGATGACAACCAGATATGCCTTCCGAAGTATTTGCATTAGAAAGTAAAAGATACTAGTAGGCAAACTAAATCAAAAGAATGTCAATATTGGTCAAAGAAGTGGATTTGGGTCTTTTATTATAGATGAGAAAATAAACAATAAGCACAAATGTTCTGTGTCAACTGATGCCAGATCACGCTAACCTTTTACACAAACATTTCCCATCTCTGTACATGTATAAAAGTACAGAGAAGGCAATCTGTAAGAAGATTATTATCCAAAATGATAGCCAAGATCTATGCAAGAAGCTAGATACACAAGGCATGTCTCTCACCTGGAAGAAACTATCCTTCACCTTTTCTCCACCAAGGAAACGAAGGATCTAATATGCAAGTGGCCACAAAGGACGTCTAAGAGAGTGAAGAGAATGGCAATATGCTGAAGGTATTGAATAGAATAAGAATGGAAGAAAGCAATTATTAGGGGAAGAAAAAAACCTTATCACAGCAACAAGAGTAAGAGTAAATGAAGAAATAGAATCCACCACATTAGTGGTGGAAGAGAGAAACAAGACTTTGGAATAGATAAAAGTACAAGATGCCACATAATAAATGTTCCTGACATACAACTTACCTACAAAGACCATGGACAAAATAACTGTAGCATTTCTGAGACACATAGCATGGTTGGTAAATGTAGATCCAGATTAGGAGCCACAACTTGACCTAAAATAAAGTTGAGGTCTCCCATGTTTGAAAGGAAATGTGTAGAGTATGTGATAAAGTGTGGCAGGGCTGGTGAACAATTTATTTCTCTAGAATTATAGATGTTCCAGTGTATGTGGTCAAACCTATCAAACATGGTTGAATTTATTATTAAATAATTACAACGATTTGGATAACTAGTCTGTTTTCACTTTTCATTGATTTTCAAATCAGTAGAGATTGTAAACAAAGCAGAATGTTGAGTGAGTCATAATTAATATGAATCTCACATCATCCCAAATTGCCTGAAGACCATTTTTTCAAATGGAAAGAATGAATAATACCTAGGAAGATAAGGGTAACAGTTACTCCCTTGACCAGCTCTTTGAATTCGTCAAATTTAAATTCAATGTGTCGAATCTTCCATGTGATACCAACAAGTACAAATGCATAAAAAAAGTGCAGCAGTGCCAATGATATAATCCACTGATTTCTCAGATGACAATAAATGTTGAAAGGTCTTGTTGCCTGGACACCTGTTCAAAAAACAATGAATTAAATGACACTGTCAAAAAGAAGATACAAGTGCCCCACGGTATAATACATTTTCTACATCTAAAATCTCTCATGAACGTAAAATTGCTTTATTCTCCTACAACTGTCAATTGTCTACATTAACATCCATTACATAGGAAAAATCATATTAGACCTTCAGGTGATTACTTGTCAAATCAACAAAAAAATCATCAAAAGCATGTTGTCTAGAAGGCTATTACTGATTGCTAGGATATTAAAAATACAAGTTGCTATTCAGCATATTGAGAGCTAGTAAACATATGGAGGAAAAAAAATTGGTCAAAGAAAAATCTAGAATAATCTATGCTTTCATCTATTTCTAACTCTAGTAAATTTAGGCATGTGACAGTGTCATTAGGTCTGCAAGAGCTAAATAATAGGTTTCATGAGAATAAACATTACCATTTTCAATGGATAGTATAATTGTTCTTAAAAAGTAAATGTTCAGCTAGGCAAATGATTG
Source organism: Sequoiadendron giganteum (assembly GCA_007115665.2). NCBI lineage: Eukaryota > Viridiplantae > Streptophyta > Pinopsida > Cupressales > Cupressaceae > Sequoiadendron > Sequoiadendron giganteum. The sequence continues at coordinate 472,018,893 of CM021102.1, read as the reverse complement.
ATGATCATTGTAGTAGTTTGAAAAAAAAGAAGCAAGAATCCTTCTTCCAATCATCCAGAAGAAATAAGCCCATAAACAGCTCTTAACAGAAAAATACCCATAGAATAGACTAATAGAAGTGTCAATAGTCTAAGTCATATCCATCCAAAAAACTTTAATTGTGAAGGCTAGTCCACAAATTATCACTTGATAGAAATTTCAATTTCCCTTAAAAAAATCAATACTAAGCTAGAGTAAAAGAAGCAGAACACTATGAAAGAATGTTGTACCCCAATGAATTTTTTTATACTGGAGGCCTTTTCATGTGATTTAATAGGTTTTCTTGTTAGTCTAACAAAGGAAGTTATTAAATATAATCGTGTTCCTTCATCCCTTTTAAGTCAATGGACAAGTGTGAAATTGAGAAGCCAATATTTAAAGCAGAAAGTTGCGCACAGAACAAGTGTTTCAAGTTGGGGACATGATTTTGGTGTGAAGTTTTCAGTGATTTTGCAATTGATGGTGATATAATAATATTATTGTGTATTTATCAGTCCTTTGGCGAGTCCGATATCACTTTGTAATGTCCCCAATTTTATAAGTCAGCTTTGCAAGTAAATAATTAATTTAATGTTGTCGGAAAAGGCTAAATTAAGGAAGACAACCTAAATTAATTACTTAAGTGGAGCAAAAGTAACTTAAGATTAGAATAGTTAAATAAATTAAATAAAGTTCTTTTGATTTTCAAATAGAATTCAAATTAAAAGTGAAATGAGAAAAGAGGAGAAGGCAAGAAGACACAACAAGAGTTATGAAGTGGAGAAGAATAAAAGATTTTTGGAAGCTCATTGCAGGGAGGCTAGATTTTGGAACAGGTTCTTGTTGGTGAACGCAATTCACAGCCTTTCTGAGGTGGGGAGACCTCTGAAAGAAGATTGACTTTGGCAGTGAAAGATCTGCCCTAGCTGATCGCTAGAGAAGACATTCAGTTTTTCTTGCTTGGTTTAAAATCGATTATTGAAGTTTTGGTTTTAAAAGAAATTTTGAAGACTGTGTAAAGACAAGTGTTCTGATTTCGGAATAATCGGATGAGAATTAAGAAGAATTCAGTTGTATCTGTAAGTTCTTTTTTTGTATAAAAGAAATTGAATATTCTTTATAATTTCTCCGGCCATGAGATGGACTCGTAAAATATTTTGCCACTGAGACAAAATTATTGTAATAAGATGATTGCATTGAAGCAGCATGAAGAAATTGTTTCTTCAAGAAGCGGTGGCAATATTTCTTAAGAACGTCGATGTCCAATTACTGTGATATTCTTGTGGTGATTAATATTTTTGAGGCAATTCAATTCATGAATATTAACATTAGCATACAGTTGAGAGTGAAGCAAGGAAATCTGAAAGATAAATCTTTATTTTCTTCCAGGCGTTGTTTGTATTGACAGAGTTATTATATTTGAATTTTGTCAAATTGAACTGTGAGAATAATAGACAACTCCTTTAGTGAACAAGCATATAATCTGTGTCAAGGAATGTGAAAGGCTATCGCTATTGAAGGAAAAGCCCGACATTATATTCTTACGGGAGAAAATGACAATTTTTGTAACCGTCACAACTTCCTAATGCAAAGAAGAAGTCATTGGGTCAATGAATTAAAGAAGGAAGAAACGGATTGAATAGTGGAAGCCAAGAGAGTCGGGTCTAAGCGGCATGTTTGGTAACCGAAGCTCTTAAATTAGCCACATCTTTCATAAGCACTACACATTATAATAAATCATCACAACCTCTTAATGGAATCGTGGCACTGAAAACAGGCGATTCGTTCTTTACATGAAGATTTTACAAGTTTGGAAATATGAAGACTTTACATGAATCGTTGGAAATAGGAAGTGAGGGATAGATTCTATCCAAGAAAATGTTTCATTCTTTGAACCGGCTTAATAACAAACTCCTCAGTTTGTTTGGGAATCGGGAGTTCTAGGAAGGTTGTGATTGGGAGCTTGGGCGTTGAGGGTGATAACGTGGGACTGGCATCCATCTTCAAATCGAGCGTTATCTTTGAATATCCACAGCCTTAAGTGTTAAGAGTGATGCATATGAGTATAAATTTGATATTGCCCTGTGATCATTAGCACTATAATTTAAAGTATTGACATACAATGTTAAGAATAGCCTTCATTGTTGCATCGTGGAGGATATGAAAGATATACTGGGTGCACCCTTTAAAGTGTCATATTTATTAAGTTAGATTGCAATCAAAAGAGTTAAGGGGTCGCTCTGTTAAAGAAGGAACTGTTAAAATTAAACATCACATTGATAAAAGTGCGAATGGGTGAAGTCATGGCAGTTATAGTATTTGGTCTCCTTCATAAGGGATACGTGGGTAGTTAAAAGGGGAGTGTAGTATTATTTTTGTAGCGCCAGTTTGGTCTAAGGGAACGTGGATGATAAGGTGATGCCTCAACAAAAATGGTTGTCAAGTCATCTGATGTGGAGCTAGTGTGGGGTCCACAGGCTCGAAAAAAGCAAACAACTTGGTGAAGCAAGCGATAAGTCATGCTACAATCCAGATTCACTCAGTATGTAATATTCATTGTGGATGTTTGGATATTAATGAACAAATATTTTAATGCTTTTTCTCTGGCCAGGTTATATAACCATTTCTTACATATTTATAAAAATAGTTGTGTAATGTCCCCATTTTTAGCACTACCCTTTCCAATGACTGTTAGCCTATTTTCGGATGCCCGTACGCTAGTCAAAGGTAGAATTAGGGTTTCCTATTTTCTAGGAGGCTTCTTTTGTGGATTCAGGGGTTTGCATGCAAGAGTTTGGCAGTGTGTTTTCTAGATCTTTTTGGGTTTTCAAAAAGCTTCGAAGAGATGTGACATGCATTTAATGAAAGTGACATGCATTTCAATCAGGAGTTGCATGCAGGATTGGTTTTTGGATTCTTTTTGGGTTTTCAAAGAGCTTCACAATAGTATGACATGCATCTGCATCTGACAACCTTTTCCAAACTTACTATTTTTAGTAAATTACAAGGACTACTCAGTTTGTGGTTACAATGCATTTGAAGTCACTATTTTTAGCAGTATGCTATTTATAGTAAGTGTTATTTTTTGTAGTTCTATTCCTAGCAATGGTGGCAGTTGCGGTGGTTGGCATCTTTCTATTTATAGCAGTGGCCGGTTTTTGATGTCTACTATCTTCAGTTGGTCACAATACTCTTCAGTGGTCTTCATTTTTGCTCAGTTTGGCATTTGGTGTACACTTACTATTTTTAGCAGTGCTATTTATAGTAAATCATTTTTGGGGAGTTGGTCCCAGGCCAGTATGTACGCAGCAGTGCTATTTCTCATTTGGTTTGGAGAGCCTAAGGTTGCAGTACTTGATAATTGTTTTATCCAATCACTTAAGTTGAGGGGGTGAGAGGTCATTGAAAAAGTACCTTGGCCTAGGCATATAACTTAAAGTTGTTTTTAAAAGGCTTTATTAATATTATTTCCTCATGTGTGGGACGCCTAAAGGAGAAAAGAGAAATTAAAATGTTTTATTTTCGAAAGAAAGGAAGGGCGTGGGTTTTAGGAGGGAATTAAGAAGTTTTTCAAGTCCAGTCACCCTAGCTCCTTTATCATCTCATTTTGGCTCTCATTTGCACATCTCTACTTTGGCAACATAACAAAATGCTGTTGGATTTCTTCCAGATTGCTTGGGCTGCGAACTAAGGATGGAAACCCTCGTCGTTTGGGCTGATTTCGGTGCTGAAATATCCACCCTAGTCAGATTGTGAGTGATTCCACAGTAGAGATCATATAGAGCTTCACAAAGTTCAACTTTTAGGGGATTTTGGTGATTAAAAAATGAAGATTTTCCAGTTCTTTGAAGAGTTTTTTGGTGTGGTTTGTTTAGCTTTCAATTTGGTGTGATTTTATGAAGGTTTGGGTGTGTTTCAAATCAATTTCAGGGCAATACTTTTATGGACCTGAACCCACGTTTTTGCTCATAGCTCTAAGAAGGATTGAGATATCAAAATGGGTATTGATTCATTGAAAGACTCATTTCCAGCCAATTCCAATGAGTGCAAGTTTGTATTTTTTGAATGAGTCTTGGAATTTTAAGGGCAGATCAAACCTTTGCTGGGGACGCCCTTGTTGATGCCCAAAAACTTCTGTTATAACCTGCACATGAGGAGACGCCTGTTGCTGTGTATTGAGGTCTATTTGCTAAGCATCTGGTGTTTGAAAACAAGGAGTTTGAGCCCAAAATATATTGCTGCAGTTCGATTTACTTTGGAAGCTTAAACTCTACCTTATGCTACTTTGCCCAGGTCTGAAAAATGCTATCTATTTCTGATATTTGTCTTGTAAATCTGAATTTAATGATAATGAAATCAGAATGTTAAATAAGGCAGAAATCTCTCTTTCTTGCAAGTTATCTAGTTGTTTCTCTTTGAAATCTGTTATGTATATCTTGGCATGTTACAAACTTGAATGACTTATGATAAACATTAAACAAGCAAACTCGGAAAACATTGAATCAGCAATTGGAGAAAAGAAAAAAAAATATTTAGGGGTGTATGTTACAGTGGTATCAGAGCCGGTGATCTTGCCAACCTATTGGTGAAGTTAACACTTGTTGCAAATTCTCAATTGCATGATAGAGTTTCAGAGGCTTCATATCTCTTGTGTGTGGGTGACCAGCACCTACATGTCCATTACCTTTCTTCTTTGATAGTTATTGAGGCGGAAGGATAAGATGACTACAAAGAAATCTATATTTGAGTTCATACAGGAACTGACCACGCTAATGAGGAATTATGACATAAAAAGGGCATACTCAAGGACGGTTGGGAAATCTAAAAATTTGGATGGAAAAGTGCACAGGACACATCAAGATGACCATGAGATTGAAAAAGATACCTTGACTAATGAAGAGAGTGTGGACTTGCATGTGATTGGTGGGGATGAAGATCAATTTGGCAATAAGAACAAAACAGCGGTCTTGAATCCTAATTTGGATTCATCCAATGAAGGTCTTGAGACTAATGATTTCACAGAAGATATTAGTAGAACTGTTGTGTGGGTTGAGTTCACTAAAGAAGAGCATGTTAAGGATAATTTGGGTGGCGTCATTGAACCAACTTATGACCATTGCCAAAGTGATGATGTTGGTGATGATTCCAATGTGTTTGTACCTAATCATGTTGAAGATTTGGTGATAAATGGTCCTCCTCTTGTTGCTGACCCAACTTCCCAAGAGTTTCCACAAGAAGAATTTATGATAGGTGATCAAGAAGACCTCTTTGGTATGCATGTGACTATTAATGATAAGATCAGAAATATAACTACTCTCGATGGGCTCATTGAAGGCAAAAAAGATAGAATTTTCCAAATAGCTAGCATTGATGACTCTTTACTTCATTACACTGTTGGTGACATGGGTAGTCTTGGGTTTGACTATCAAACTAAGCCATTGGAGAGAGATACTTATGAAGATATCAGTTTAAGTGAGTTGGGAGGTGACCTATTCAAAGAGTCAACACCCCAAGAGGAGTACAAAGAGCACTTTTCTTCTGATCAAAATAATCAGCCCTTTAGCATTTGGGATCCGGGTGTGAAGGCACCTAAGGATGATGGGGAACCTGCGTGGGATGAATTTCCCTTTGATCCTCATTATGTTCAAAATTCAGATTTCAATGCAAGCTATGAGATTTCCATTGGAGGAGATGATGTCTTTGATGAAGAAGCTTGCTTGGCAAAGCTCCGTAATGACCCCTTTGAGATGGTTGCAGCCAGTAAGGAAGAGTATGTTGCTACTGAAGCTTTCAGAACAGCGATCAATAATGATTCATTGATCGAGTTTGGGGCTACCTTAACCTTTGATCAAGGAGATAGTGAGGAGGAAGTAAAGCTAGAAGACCATAGGGCTCTTGATGATGAAAAGTTTAAAGGTGTTCTTAAAAGTAAATCTGATTTACCAATTCATGAAGCTGATCGTAAGCAAAGGCTCGAAGAATTTGTGGAGTTTGATCCTCTTAATGATATTGAGCATTTTCAACTAGTTGGTGATGAAAGACAAGAGTCTTGGGGCAACTATGAGGGCATCAATGACAAGAAACAAATTTCTGATTTTTATTTACAGTCTATCAGTAGTACACCACATTTGCATATTCATGAGTGGGAAGGACAATTCAAGGTACCGTTGAAAAAGAAGTGCAAGCTCTATCCCAATTTGATCACACACACGGTTTGATTGAAGAACTCTACATGAGGGCTCAGATTGAAGAGAGACAGAAAGGAGTTAAGGATGAAGTTACTCTCCCTAATCTGCAACTTATCAAAGACTCTTTGGAGACATTGAAATCGGATTACATACACTTGATTGAAGATCGAGATTGTGTCATCGAACTTGCAAGGAAGACCATTTGTGCATTCCAAGGAAAAGAGATAAAGGTTGATGAGCTTACTCGTGAGCTGGAATCAACAAAGGTAATGTTAGAAGATACTCGGGTGGCACTAAAAGAGGCAAAGGATCAGCTTGCTGATTACAACTTTTCAAGGAGCAAGAGAATGAGCAAAGAGCTAAAGAAATCAAGCAAGTAATTGGTGAGCTCGATAGTCTTTGAGAGGAGTTTGATTTTGAAAGTTTCACAATAAAATCAGAAGTTGCATGTGCAGATTTGGACCAGCAAGTTGGGCTTGAACGTGAGAAAGGAAAAGATTTTCATATCATGGATAACCCTCTCTTTGAAGTAAGTTCCAAGGAAAAATATGATAATCCCCTCTTTAAGATGGAAGATTAAGTGCCAAGGTAACATATGATAATCCCCTCTTTAAGATGGAAGATGAAGCATCAAGTGACAATAGCACGAAATGGGGATCTTGATGAAGTTTCCAAACACAATATGGAACGTGGTTTTCAGCTTATTGATGACTTGCAAGCAAATCATGAGGGAGATCCGATCCCTGCAATTGATAATCCTCCAAGAAGATTGTTTGATCAAGAATGCTTAAGTGGGATTGAGGATGTAGTTTTCACATGGGAAGCATTGAATCATGGTGACTTCCATGATTTAGACATCAACGTGTTAACAAGACTTGGTAGTTGTTGGTAATTACATTATAGCAGCAAGGAGAAACGGTTTCAGACTTGTTACTCATGAAGTATGGAAGAAAGAGGGGCCAAAACAGATTGTTTACATGCTTGGCAATCCTTCCCTTGGGTTGAGTGTTGCTTTAGCTCATCCTAGCCCTTTTGGGGAATTGGATTTGATGACAACAATTGTTCCATGCTTCATTGTTGTTGAAGCTTTCATGGTTAGACTTCAGAGGTTCACTAGAGGAGACACCAATTTCTTGAGTATGCACTTGGTTCTTACTGCAACTTGAGGATGTGTTGAGTATTCTTTCTGGTGTGTTGGTGATCACTTTCAGTTGGGTATCCATGCTTGGGATCCTCAACATGGTTTGATGAAGCTTATTACATATGGAAAGAAGGATTTATGGAGGGATACGAATCAAATTATCAATTTTTTTGGTGTTGTCCCCTTCTTTACCAGCCATTCGATGGTTCCTTTGCTCATCAACTAGTGGATTGGTGTAAATGTAATCAAATCTTTTCTAATGGGATCCTAAGAAACACTAAGATTTAAACTAAAGTCAGAAAATCTGTATAAGAAAATTTCTAAGTCAAATAATATTTAACTTCTATGTTCAGATTTTCGATTTCCAAATTTGAACTTCTTATCAAATGTGCTAATTGCAGAACATTGTCCGATTTCTATATTTGCATATCGAATGAGGAACCATCATAAATAAGGGAAGAGTCCGCCCCTAAGAGGCACGCCTCATGAGAGGACGTGTCTCCACGAGTGGAGACACGTTCACTCATGGGACGCGTCCTTTAGGGTGCAAGCTGTTAACAGTTTTGTTTACCATTTGTTATGTATACATTAACACGTATACACCCTTCTACATGATGGCGGTTGTCTAAGAGGATTCCAATTTCAAATGCAGAATATAATATCACGTGTGAGATCGTATTTTATATGTATGCTCATGGATTCAATCTGAATGGTTCTTAGAATTATTTGAATAGAAGAGATGATCTTTGATCACTTATGAATAACGATGATGCTTTACAGCAATCGTCATTCATATCTGACCGAAGCTATCATCTTTAACACTCCCTCTTAGCTAGGGAAGATATTTCAAATCAAATAAGTCAAGATATCACCTTCACACATGATATTAGAGATAAGATATGTTTTCTCAATGTTGTCAAGTCACATGACATTCTTCAAAACACATCTTCTTTATTCAACACTCCCTCTTTAACTGGGAAGGATAACTTCCAAAGTGATATCACCTATCTCGTGATATCAGAAGATATGATATGCTTCTGAAAGTCACATGACATTCTCCGTAACATATCTTCATTATGGTATGTGCACTGACATCAAGTCACATGATGTCTACCATAATTCATGGCATATCCACGGATATAAATATCCACCATGATTGTCTCTTAAGGATCACAATGACCTTCAGATATCAAGTCTCATGATATTCATCAAGGTATCCAAGAGATACTATCATGACATGTCCACAGATATCAAGTCACATGATATCTATCATGATAGTTCATCATTGTAGAGTCGTCACTTTACAATGTCAAATACAAGTGTTCATTATTGAAAGATCGTCACCTTTCGATAATGTACACAGGGGAGTAGGCCCATAAAGTCATGGAGTCACACACATGACAAAAGAGTTTACACATTAAACATCTTTATATATTAGTACAATTTATAAACAATTTGTATTTCAAACATAAATAACAAATTACATTTCAACCATACCAAGATTCTTCCTGAAGTGCTCTACCTTGATCCAGGAGAGAGGCTTGGTGAGAATGTCTACAGTTTGATCATTTGTACTAATATACTCCAACTAAATCACTTTCCTTTCCACCATATCTCTTACATAATGATAGGGGATCTCAATGTGCTTAGATCTGTCATGAAAGACAGGATTCACAGAGAGTTTTATACAACTCTGATTATCACAATGAATAATCGTAGGATTCAAGGGCTCACCAAAGAGTCCCACAAGCAATTTACGAAGCCACACTGCTTCTCTTGCTCCCATCGAGGCTGCAATATATTCAACTTCCGTTGAGCTCTGTGCAACTGAAGATTGTTTTCTGCAAATCCAAGAGATCATAGCCGATCCCAAACTGAAGCAGCATCCTGATGTGCTTTTTCGATCAGTTACACATCCAGCCCAATCTGAATCAGAGTACCCATGTAGATCTAGTGGATCATTCTTGTAAAGAAGACCATATCCAATAGTGCCTTGAAGATATCTAAAAATATGTTTTACAGCCATCAAGTGAATTTCCTTGGGTTCACACATGAACTGGCTGAGAACATTTACTGCATAGCAAATATCAGGTCTAGTGTTAACCAGATACATTAAGGATCCAATCATCTGTCTGTAAAGGGTTGGATTTGCACATTTGGATTCTGCTGCTGCTTCTTTCAATTTGTGAAGGTTGGTTTCCATAGGTGTAGACATCGGTATACAGTCCAACATTCCAAATCTTTTCAGAATGTCAATAGTATACTTCCCTTGGTTTAGTATGATGCCTTCTGATTTCTGCCATACTTCCAAACCGAGGAAGTAGTGTAGAATACCCAAGTCTTTCATGTCAAATTCAGAAATTAGATCCCGTTTCCCTTGAGCAATGAGGTGATCTTCTCCTGTTATTAGCAGGTCATCAACATATAAAATAATTATAAGCATATCACCTTTAATTACCTTGAAGTAGAGATTGGAGTCAGCATCATTTTTGGAAAATCCTAAACCCAAGAGGTAGCTGTCAATTCTTTCATACCAGACCCTGGGAGCCTGTTTAAGTCCATAGAGAGCTTTCTTCAGCCTGCACACATGTGAATTAGATTTATGTATCACAAAACCTTCAGGCTGTTCCAGATAGACTTCCTCTTCAATGGTTCCATTCAGGAAGGCAGTTTTCACATCCATTTGATGGATCTTCCAGCCTTTAGCTGCTGCAATGGCTAATACTGCTCTCATTGATGTATAACGGGCAACAGGTGCAAATGTTTCTTCGTAATCAATGCCTTCCTTTTGAAAAAAACCCCTAGCCATGAAACGTGCTTTATGTTTTTCTATACTGCCATCAGCAGCATGCTTGATTTTGAAGAGCCATTTAGAAGAAACAACAGATTTCTCTTTTGGTCTAGGCACTATGTCCCATACATCATTCTTTAGTATGGACTGATATTCCTCTGTCATTGCATCTTTCCAGGCTTGATGTCTGAAGGCTTCTGTAACATTGGCAGGTTCAGAGTTTATGATGTTGTTCATTAAGGCAACATAGCTAGAGAATCGTTTGGGTCTTTTACTCCCCCTGAACGTTCCTTTAGGTGTTGCATGATCCTCTGCTTCTTTGATCATCTTCCTTGCCCAAAGTGGTCTCTTTCTGCCGATGTCATTTGTGTCCTCATTTGAAATGGTAGGAGGTTCAAATGGCATTTCCTCAGGATGCTCCCTCTGAATCTCAGGAGCAAGTTCCATTTCAGGTATTCTAGGGAAATAGGTTTCTGTCTCACTAGTACTTCTTGCCCTCTTGAATGCAATGTCTTCTTCAAAGATGACATCTCTGCTCAACTCAATTTGTTTCTACCCGAGTATGAATATTCTGTAAGCTTTGGAGGTTTCACTATAACCCACAAATACTCCCTTTTTTCCAAAAGGTTCTAGTTTGGATCTCTTCTCTTTGGGTACATGAATATAGACAGGACAGCCAAAAATCCTAAGATGGCTAATGTCAGGTTTTATGCCGGTAAAGGCTTCTTCAGGAGTTTTGTTATCAAGATGAGAATGAGGACATCTATTTTGGATATAGACAGCAGTCCTAGAGGCTTCTGCCCAGAAAGATGTTTCAATGTTTTGGTCTAGCATCATTGCTTTAGCAGCTTCTACAATGGTTCTATTTTTCCTCTCAGCAACCCCATTCTGTTGAGGGTTGTAGGCGATAGTGAATTCCCTCTTAATTCCGGCACTCATGCAAAATTCTTTAAAGATCTCAGAGGTATATTCTTTTCCATTGTCTGTCCTTAAGATTTTTATTTTCTTTCCGGAGAAGTTCTTAGTGAGGGCTTTAGACTCTTCGAACCTTTTGAGGATTTCTATTGACTCTTTACACTTAAGGAAATAGATCCAGGTTTTCCTAGAGAAGTCATCTACAAATATGACATAGAATAGAAATCCTGCCTTAGAAGGTACAGACATGGGTCCACAAAGATCAAAGTGAACCAGTTCTAATACATTAAGGGTTTTACTTAGACTATTCTGGAAGGATCCTTTAGTATTCTTTCCTAGGGCACAACCTTTACAAGTTCCCTCATGAGATAGTTTTAGCTTGGGTAAGCCTAAAACAAGTTTTTCCATAGAAGGTAGGGCACGGAAATGGAGGTGACCTAATCTTCTATGCCAGATTTCATTTGAATCAATAGTGTCAAGGGTAAGGGCTTGTTTAACCTCAGTGCACAGTTTGTAAAGGTACCCTTGTCTTATGCCTATGGTATGGGCTTTCTTGATAGTTGAGTTTTTAGGCCACACTAGAACTTTACCATCCATAAATGTAACTCTGTAGCTATTGTCTTCAAGGGCAAAGATGGATATAAGATTTCTCTTAATTCTAGGTACAAATAAGACTCCAGTGAGTTGCAGAGAAATCCCAGATTCCAATTTGATGGAACATGTTCCAACCCCTTTTACAGGGTATGCAGAATCATCCCCGATGGTTACTTCTTCATCAGTCTTTTCAGTCATCGAGTCTAAGTGTTCTCTGAACTCTGTGATGTGTTTGGATGAACCACTATCAATTACCCAATTTTGAGTGTTGTCAGATACTTGATTAGAAAGGGTTGTATAGAACACAAGGTTCTCAACTTTCTTAGGTTCAGCCTTTGGTTTCCTAATAGTTTCTCTCATAAGTGAGTCTAGTTTATTCTGTTTTAGGATCATCATGATTCTAGATTTCCATGATGCAAGGTTATTTGCTTTTGCAAGACGATTTTCAAATCTGATCACAATTGACATTATGAAGAATGTGATGTGAATTCGATTTTTAGAAAATATGAATTTCTTGAGCAATCTGATTTTAGATTTGATTTGGATTCACACAACGTGGCTCTGATACCATGTAAATGTAATCAAATCTTTTCTAATGGGATCCTAAGAAACACTAAGATTTAAACTAAAGTCAAAAAATCTGTATAAGAAAATTTCTAAGTCAAATAATATTTAACTTCTATGTTCAGATTTTCGATTTCCAGATTTGAACTTCTTATTAAATGTGTCAATTGCAGAACATTGTCCGATTTCTATATTTGCATATCGAATGAGGAACCATCATAAATAAGGGAAGAGTCCGCCCCTAAGAGGCACGCCTCATGAGAGGACGTGTCTCCACAAGTGGAGACATGCTCACTCATGGGACGCATCCTTTAGGGTGCGGGCTATTAACAGTTTTGTTTACCATTTGTTATGTATACATTAACACGTATACACCCTTCTACATGATGGCGGATGTCTAAGAGGATTCCGATTTCAAATGCAGAATATAATATCACGTGTGAGATCGTATTTTATATGTATGCTCATGGATTCGATCTGAATGGTTCTTAGAATTATTTGAATAGAAGAGATGATCTTTGATCACTTATGAATGACGATGATGCTTTACAGCAATTGTCATGTCCCCGAAATATAACATTAAAATAATTAAGTGTTGAAATACAAATAAATAAAATAAATGACAAATTATGTATTTACAAATATTAACAAATTAATATTATTATAATCATTATATAATATTATAAATATTAGCAATTTAAATACTATTATTATAATTTTCATATGATAAAATTATAATATAAATATTAAAACAATACAAATTATTAATTATAAATATCATAAGAATAATGATAATATTCAAAAGGAAAACAATATATTTTAATAAAATATACTAATAGCAAATGAAGGGATCCAAAGGCATCGATCCCTAATAAGAATCTGAAAGTATTGATTCCTATGAAAGGATAGGAATCACTCTTAAACTGCAGCCATCACCACAGCCGTAAGCCACGATTAGTTAAGGGAAGCAATCACCAACATAACCAAAAAGACACGATCAAGGAGTGGTCTTACATGTCCCTCCAAAACAGCACGGTAAGACACCAAGGGACATACTCCTTGGCAAATGAGCGGTGGTGTCTATTAGCATACCATAAAATAGAGATAAGTCAAAAGCACTTGGTACAATGGAGGGAAAAAAGAAACATGAAAAGGGGAGATTTAGAACAGTAATATGAACAAAAAGTAAAAACAGAAATAAAATAAATAACTCAGAGATAGCAGCAAATATATTAGTATACGGATACCATTATCAACGGAATAGGAATATGGAATGAAGGAAAATACGTAAGAATAAGGAAAGAGAATATATTCTGTCAGGGAATTATATTCTTTAAAATCTGATCACAGAGGTAAGTGTTATTAATTATTGATGTAGGAAATAAGAACTATCAACTATAGTTATGAATTTAGTTATTAATAAGGATCAATATATATTAGTAATTTAAATAATAATTGAAGCTTTATAAGCATATAAACATATTATGATTAACAAATATATTTAAATATATTAGGGTTGATAAATATATAATCAATGGTTGATAAATATCTAAATAAGGATATTTGATAAGTACATTATGTATGTGGATAACGAATATATATATTTAGATATATATATGCAACAATGATGCTTGCAACTATTATTGAGCCTTATAAGTAATTATGATCTTAATATAAAAATGAATAAATTAATTATGTATGTTTTAATCCTATGATCAAACCATCATGAATATAAAGTTGAAGGAGGACTAAGGAATCAGAAAACGTGGAGAGATACAACTCCTCAGGTGTTGTATTCACTTAGCAATAATATTTAGCATATTTTGAATATAAGAAATAGATATGGCTGATCTAATTATTGATAAAATGCTTTTTTTTAATCTTATCATAATGAAAATTATTCTAAGAAATGATGAACTTAGAGAACCCTTGATAAATGAAAATATATTTGATGATAGGCATGAAATAAATCTTGAATAAAGGCAAATGTATTCGATTGCTAAAAGATTGTTTGCTTTGTGCCTGTACCTATTAGGTAAGAGGAACCATGGATGAGTGGTGCCTAAAAACCCCACCTAAGGATTCCGCTGCGGCCATGGAGGGGTGGGGGTTCCACTTAAGGATTCCGCTACGGCCATGGAGGGGTGGTAGGCCTTGAGACCACTATAGAACCTATGATTCCTTTTTCCCCTAATAGGATAAGTGTCTTTAGAGGTGTCGTTGTGAATGGGAGATGCAGCTACTAAGCCGTTCAGAAAGGAGGATTGCAGTAGACAACCTCCCGTGCCTAACATGAGGGCTTCGGGCAGATCCATCCATGATACTCCTCTTGCTTGCTAAATTACATTTATGATTATGCTTATATTTTGGATATCAAGATATTAATGCTAACATATAAATGTGTATGTGGAAATGTTGTTAATATGGTGAATACAAATTTCAAACCAAGATTACTTCATTAAAAAGAACATTCATTTGGAAAGAAGAAACCCTAAACCTAATTAACAAGTGAATTCTAGGACAAATCGGGTAAGGGACATTACAGTGGTATCAGAGCATCTTTCCTACCATCCTGTGTATGTTTGAGCTAATTGCTTACTTGTTTGAGCTACTTGTTTGCCTGCTTGAGCTACTTGCTTGCGTGCTTGAGCTGGCTACTTACTTGTTTGAGCTGGTTGCCTACTTGGTTGAGCTGGTTGCTTGTATACTTGAGCTACTTGCTTGTCTACTTAAGCTTACTTGTCTACTTGCTCAAGCTGGTTGCTTGCGTGCTTGAGCTGCTTACTTGCCTACTTGAGCTAGTTGTCTACTTGCTTGAGCTGGTTGCCTACTTGCTTGAGCTACTTTCTTGCGTGTTTGAGCTACCTACTTGCCTACTTGAGCTGGTTGAGTTGGTTTCTTGCGTGCTTGAGCTAGCTACTTGCGTGATTGAGCTACTTGCTTGTCTACTTGAGCTACTTGCTTGTGTGCTGGAGCTACCTGCTTGTCTACTTGAGCTAGTTGTTTACTTGGTTGAGCTAGTTGTTTGCTTGCTTGAACTATTTGCCTATGTGTTTGAGCTAGTTGCCTACTTGCTTGAACTGGTTACTTGCGTGCTTGAGTTACCTACTTGTCTACTTCAGCTGATTGCTTGTATGCTTGAGCTACTAGTCTATGTGGTTGAGCTACTTGTTTGCTTGAGCTCCTTGTTTTCTCGGTCGAGCTACTTGTCTACTTGGCTGAGTGACTTGGTTGTTTGCTTTAATTTATGTGGAGCTCATCATTGTTATGCTTAAAAACTATGAAAACATTAATGTTTGTCAAAACATTTATGGAGTTTGAAGGCACTAACAAATTAACTTATCTAAGACTGAATTATTATCCAAATACAATATTAAAGAGTTGTGACTATGTGTGACTCCTTCAAATTGGTGATACAAAAGGGGGGCACTTCAATTAAAGAATCCAATTAAGAATGGAACCTTAGTTAACGTGCATAAGATTTAAATTAAGCTCTTAAAAGATAGTGAGGGAAGATGTGACCCCTAATGTAAGAAGTTGTTTGGAATTGTGATTGCTTGAGGACAAGCAATATTGGGCGGGAAGGACTGTCATGTCCCCGAAATATAACATTAAAATAATTAAGTGTTGAAATACAAATAAATAAAATAAATGACAAATTATGTATTTACAAATATTAACAAATTAATATTATTATAATCATTATATAATATTATAAATATTAGCAATTTAAATACTATTATTATAATTTTCATATGATAAAATTATAATATAAATATTAAAACAATACAAATTATTAATTATAAATATCATAAGAATAATGATAATATTCAAAAGGAAAACAATATATTTTAATAAAATATACTAATAGCAAATGAAGGGATCCAAAGGCATCGATCCCTAATAAGAATCTGAAAGTATTGATTCCTATGAAAGGATAGGAATCACTCTTAAACTGCAGCCATCACCACAGCCATAAGCCACGATTAGTTAAGGGAAGTAATCACCAACATAACCAAAAAGATACGATCAAGGAGTGGTCTTACATGTCCCTCCAAAACAGCACGGTAAGACACCAAAGGACGTACTCCTTGGCAAATGAGCGGTGGTGTCTATTAGCATACCATAAAATAGAGATAAGTCAAAAGCACTTGGTACAATGGAGGGAAAAAAGAAACATAAAAAGGGGAAATTTAGAACAGTAATATGAACAAAAAGTAAAAACAGAAATAAAATAAATAACTCAGAGATAGCAGCAAATATATTAGTATACGGATACCATTATCAAAGGAATAGGAATATGGAATGAAGGAAAATACGTAAGAATAAGGAAAGAGAATATATTCTGTCAGGGAATTATATTCTTTAAAATCTGATCACAGAGGTAAGTGTTAGTAATTATTGATGTAGGAAATAGGAATTATCAACTATAGTTATGAATTTAGTTATTAATAAGGATCAATATATATTAGTAATTTAAATAATAATTGAAGCTTTATAAGCATATAAACATATTATGATTAACAAATATATTTAAATATATTAGGGTTGATAAATATCTAAATAAGGATATTTGATAAGTACATTATGTATGTGGATAACGAATATATATATTTAGATATATATATGCAACAATGATGCTTGCAACTATTATTGAGCCTTATAAGTAATTATGATCTTAATATAAAAATGAATAAATTAATTATGTATGTTTTAATCCTATGATCAAACCATCATGAATATAAAGTTGAAGGAGGACTAAGGAATCAGAAAACGTGGAGAGATACAACAACTCAGGTGATGTATTCACTTAGCAATAATATTTAGCATATTTTGAATATAAGAAATAGATATGGCTAATCTAATTATAAATAAAATGCTTTTTTTTTATCTTATCATAATGAAAATTATTCTAGGAAATGATGAACTTAGAGAACCCTTGATAAATGAAAATATATTTGATGATAGGCATGAAATAAATCTTGAATAAAGGCAAATGTATTCGATTGCTAAAAGATTGTCTTCTCCATGCTTATACTCTATTAGGAAGGGCGAACCATGGGTGAGTGGTGCCTAAAAACCCCACTTAAGGATTCCGCTGCGGCCATGGAGGGGTGGGGGTCCCACTCAAGGATTCCACTACAGCCATGGGTGGTAGGCCTTGAGACCACTATGGACTTTATGGTTCCTTTCTCCTAATAGAGCGAATGTCTGCTGAGGTGTTGTCATGAGTGGAGAATGCAGGTACTAAGCCGTTAGGAAAGGAGGATTGTGGTAGACAACCTCCCGTGCCTAACATGAGGGCTTCAAGGCGGATCCACCCATGACACTCCTCTTACTTGTTAAATTGCATTTATGATTATGCTTATATTTTGGATATCTAGATATTAATGCTAACATATAAATGTGTATGTGGAAATGTTGTTAATATGGTGAATGCAGATTTCAAACCAAGATTACTTCATTAAAAAGAACATTCATTTGGAAAGAAGAAACCCTAAACGTAATCTACAGACGAATTTTAGAGAAAACCGGGTAAGGGACATTACAGCAATCGTCATTCATATCTGACCGAAGCTATCATCTTTAACAATTGAAGAGATATTTTGAGCAAAAGATGATTTTATTTGTTGTTGGAGTCACTAGAGAGGATGTTTCCAGCCTTGGACATGAGCAGATGTGTTATTCTAGATGATAATTTTCAGTGTTGTTGCAGCTGTTCATCTTCTTGGATGTTGATTATCCTTAAATCTGATCTCAAGTCAGCCATTTCAGACTCGATAGGCAGCGGGTGTACTCACTTTCAGACTTCACAGCCTCCTAGCAAGACTGGTTTATGGTCTCAGATGAGAGGTATGTTGAGTTGGGGCAATTAGTATCTATGTTTGGGAAGTGTTCAAGCTCCAACCAGAGACCTTTCCTATACACTCTCTTGTACTTATGATTGGGGCAGCAAACCTCTACTTGCTTTGGTTCATCATTCTGAGGCACTTGAAGTGGGAATTGTAAGAGTTTTCAAAAGTCTTCATGGTTGTATCAGAATAATTCAGAGGAAGCATAGTAGATCCATGTGGAGTTATGAGGATGAGTTTGTTGAGCTCTTGCAAAGGATTACTTTCCTCTTTGCAAGAAGCTTTGGAGAAGTCACATTTGCAGTCGTGGCTCTGCTTGACACCTTGAGGAGATATGCTGAGGAGTACAATTTTGAGTTGAGTAGACTTTCCTTCCTATTGCCCAAGATTGAGATAGATAATGGCATTGTTGATATAGACTTTTCAGAGTCGTTTGGGCAAAAGATGCTACGAGGTATTGATTTCAGTCCTTCCAGGTTTTTCAGTTTGAGTTTCATGGATGGTAACATTTTGTGGTTACATGGGAGGACAGTGCAAATTTATCACAATGGTTTCACTGATGTGATCAAAGTGTTGCAACATCATCATGGTAGGTCCTTTCTGTGATGGACTTGGGACCCTGGGATCGTATTTGGTTTGGTATGGATTAGTTTAAATCTCTATTGCAGGGTTCATACCCATAGGCCCCGAACCCGATTTGGGTTTGTCTGCGAGTATGTGCGGGTACTTGCTGGGTGAACATAGACGTATATGATATCATTGATATGGCTTATTTGAATATTTTTCAACTATCAATTGGCATTTAATATTTATCTTTGGCATTTGGCATTGATCAATGATCAAGTATCATACTAGAAATGATTTCGTTTTACAATTTTGTATATGTCTCTTATTTTTTTGTATATATATACACACACACATACCCATACGTACCCAAACCCCTAAAAAACATTTTCATGTACCCACGTACTGGGTTCTCATACCCGCACCTATCCCCGAACCCGAACCGATAACTTAGGTTTAAATTTTTCTTGAGATGTGGTGGCATTGCTTGAGGACAAGCAATTTTGGGAAGGGCTGACTATAATGTCCCCATTTTTAGCACTACACTCCAGTGACTATTAGCCTATTTTCGAATGCTCGTAGGCTAGTCAAAGGCCGAATTAGGGTTTCCTATTTTCTAGGAGGCTTCTTTTGTGGATTCAGGGGTTTGCATGCAAAAGTTTGGCAGTGTGTTTTCTAGATCTTTCTGGGTTTTCAGAAAGCTTCTGAGAGATGTGACATGCATTTCAATCAGGAGTTGCATGCAGAATTGGTTTTTGCATTCTTTCTGGGTTTTCAGAGAGCTTCGCAATGGTATGATATGCATCTGCATCTAACAACCTTTTTCGAACTTACTATTTTTAGTAAATTATGATGGTTGCTCAGATTGTGGTTAAAATGCATTTGAATCACTTACTATTTTTAGCAATATGCTATTTATAGTAAGTGTTATTTTTAGCAGTGTTATTTCTGGCAATGGTGGCAGTTGCAGTGGTTGGCATCTTTCTATTTATATCAGTGGCCGGTTTTTGATGTTTTCTATCTTCAATTGGTCACAGTACTCTTCAGTGGTCTCCAACTTTACTTAGTTTGGCGTTTGGTGTACACTTACTATTTTTAGCAATGCTATTTATAGTAAGTTATTTTTGAGGAGTTGGTCCCAAGCTAGTATGTACACAACAGTTTTATTTCTCATTTGGTTTGGAGAGCCTAAGGTTGCAGTATTTGATAATTGTTTTATTCAATCACTTAAGTTGTTTTATAAACTTAAGTTGAGGGGGTGAGAGGTCATTCACAAAGTACCTTGGCCTAGGTGTACAACTTAAAGTTGTTTTTAAAAGGCTTTATTAATATTATTTCCTCATGTGTGGGACGCCTAAGGGAGAAAAGAGAATTTAAAATGTTTTATTTTTCAAAAGAAAGAAAGGGCGTGAGTTTTAGGAGGGAATTAAGAAGTTTTTCAAGTCCAATCGCCTTAGCTCCTTTATAATCTCATTTTGGCTCTCATTTGCACATCTCTACTTTGACAACATTACGAAATGTTGTTGGATTTCTTCCAGATTGCTTGGGCTATGAACTAAGGATGGAAACCCTCGTCGTTTGGGCTGATTTCAGTGGTGAAATATCCACCCTAGTCAGATTGTGAGTGATGCCACAACAAGGATCATATAGAGCTTCACGGAGTTCAGCTTTCAGGGGATTTTGGTGATTAAAAGAAGAAGATTTTCCAATTCTTTGAGTTTTTTTTTGGTGTGGTTTGTTTAGCTTTCAGTTTGGTGTGATTTTATGAAGGTTTTGGTGTGTTTCAAATCAATTTTTGGGCAATACATTTCTGGACCTGAACCCACGTTTTTGCTCATAGCTTTGAGAATGATTGAGATATCAAAATGGGTATTGATTCATTGAAAGACTCATCTCCAGTCGATTCCAATGAGTACAAGTTTGTATTTTTTAAATGAGTCTTGGAATTTTAAGGGCAGATCAAACCTTTGTTGGGGACGCCCTTGTTGATGCCCAAAAACTTATGTTATGACCTAGGTGCACATGAGGAGACGCATGTTGCTGTGTATTGAGGTGTATTTGCTAAGCGTTGGGTGTTTGAAAACAAGGAGTTTGAGCACAAAAAATATTGCTGCAGTTCAATGTACTTTGTGTTAATTTTTAGATCAGAAATGAGCAATAATCATAAGAAACAACAGAGTAGACAACACAACAATTTATCCTAGGAAAACCCTCGTACTCGAGGGAGAAAAACCCAACAATTTATTCACTTATAAATCAAAAATAGAAGTGCAGAAATAGCACTCAAGATCAGGCCCTAGAAAGGCCGAATCTCATACATTGGATTTGCACTTGAAGATAGTGCTATTTCCTTGAATACACAAATGTTAACTCTTCTCCTTAATGTGAATCTGCTGCTCTTGAAAGCGAACCTATTGTTGAAGGAATTCAAATTGAAATGGAATGAATTGATGATAACTGTGGAGACTCTATCTCCCTTATATAGCAAGCTAGGCGAGCTCTCTTCTAGGGCCGACCTAGAAAATATAATATTTGTTTTACAATGCAAAGGCCGACTTGCCTTTAGTCAATTATCTTTAAAAGAAAATACCTCCCGCCGCTATAAAACACTAACACTCCCTCTTAGCTAGGGAGGTATTCTCAAGTATCTTTGTCATGGAGTCTCTCAACATGACGTCCACAATGGCTACACCCAATTGTGGAAACACAACTCAGTCTCAGAGGTGCGATCTTGTACAAGGGCTTTCACCTCATATTTCTCCATCTCAGAGAAATATACACTACAAGGGCTTTCACCTCATATTTCTCCATCTCAGAGAAATATACACTACAAAGGCTTTCACCTCATATTTCTCCGTCTCAGAGAAATATACATCTTAATGAAGTTGCAACTCCCTCTGGAGTTGGATTGCTTTCCTCAGCACCAGAACCTTAATCCACTTCCTAGACATAATCTCAACTCATGCCTAGAATTCTCGGAATCTAACTCCCTCTAAATATCATTTCCTCCTCCAAGAAGTATTCTTTAGATCTCCTAAAGGTTTCCTCCTCTTCAAAGTAACTGGTCGTAATGACAATCTATATAGGCTCTCCTAACAAATACCAATCACATGAACTGAATTTATGCTGGAGTTCTTTGGCCATGCAATAACCTTTCCTTCAAAGAAGGTAACCTTGTACCCTATGTCCTCCAAGGCTAAAATGGAGACAAGGTTCCTTTTTATCCCAAGTACGAACAATACATCACTCAATTGAAGAGGGATACCCGAGTCTAGCTAGAAGGAAGTGGCCCCAGCTCCCTTTACGACATAATGAGCATCATCTCCAATTATAACCTGTAAATTAGACACTTTCTCTACTAAGTCTGTAAGATGCTCTTTGTGGCCTGAAATGTGATGTGAAGCACCACTATCTATCAACCAAGTATCACTGTCAGATTGTACATTACTTGAAAGAGCAGAGATGAATAGGAATCCTTTTGAATTAACTTTAGAATGACTTGACTCCTTCTGAGATGTCTCTACGTCAATTTCTGCAGTAGAAACATGTTGCGATATTTTTAATTTGCAATCTCGAGCAAAGTGTTCATACTTGTCACACCTATAACATTGAATGTGAGAGAGATCCTTCTTCTTCGGTTCTGGAACAGAATCTGAATTTTTGTCTCTATTCCTCTTGAAGGAGCCTCTTTTTCCTTCTCTTCTTTGCCTCTAGTAGCATGTGCAACAAGAACTTGATTTTCTTCATTATGAGAGTTTCGCCATTTCCTCTTGCTGCCAATCTGGTTTCTTCTTGAATACAATCAGCTCGAAGGCGATCAAACTTGGGCAACTTGGATCTCCCACTAATGCTCTGAATAAAAAGTTCCCAAGATTGGACAAGACCATTTAGTGCCAACATAACAAGATCTTTGTCTGCAATTATAAACCCAATAGTGTTCAACTGATCACTCAAAATCTGAAATCTTCATAAAGAATGAAATGACTGAATCTTCTTTAGCCATTTTTACATGATGAAGTTGTTGTCTCGCAGTAAGGGCTCTGCTGGTATTGTTGATCTCATACAGTCCTTTTAGAGTATCAAACATTTCGTTAGTTGTCTTCATCTTGGAGATAATCGGTACTAGGTGATCCATCACGGAGTCTATCATGATCTTTCTAGCCTTTGTACCATTTTTCTTCCACTGGATTTTCTCTATGTCTTCAGACGGCTCAGGCATGTCATTTTCTACAAATTCTACAAGATCATTCTCCTCTAAAGCAATGAGTACCCTAGGTTTCCAAGAGTTGAAGTTTGAAGCTCCATCAAGCCTATCTTCTATCTTGACACTAGTCACCATCTTCTTTTTCTGAGTACCCTGGGTTTCTGCTGTAGATTTGCTCCTCCAAATATCTGATTTTTAGATCTGCACAATTCACCTTCAAAGTTTGCCCTTAGGTCTGCAATAATTCGCCTTCAAGGTCTGCCCTTAGGTCTACAATAATTCGCCTCCTTAGGTCTGCAATAATTCGCCTTCAAGATCTGCTCCGAATGGGAATGATATTCAATGAAGAATGCTTAGTCAAATCTGATTAGATCTTCCCTAAACCTGCTCCGATACCATGTTAATTTTTAGATCAGAAATGAGCAATATGCAAAAGAAACAACAAAGTAGACAACACAGCAATTTATCTTGGGAAAACATCCTACTCGAGGGAGAAAAACCCAGCAATTTATTCACTTATAAATTAGAAATAGAAGTGCAGAAATAGCACTCAAGATCAGGCCCTAGAAAGGCCGAATCTCATACAATGGATCTGCACTTGAAGATAGTGCGATTTCCTTGAATACACAAATATTAACTCTTCTCCTTAATGTGAATCTACTGCTCTTGAAAGCGAACCTGTTGTTGAAGGAATTCGAATTGGAATGGAATGAATTGATGATAAATGTGGAGACTCTATCTCCCTTATATAGCAAGCTAGGCGAGCTCTCTTCTAGGGCCGACCTAGAAAATATAATATTTGTTTTACAATGCAAAGGCTGACTTGCCTTGATTCGATTATCTTTAAGAGAAAATACCTCCCGCCACCATAAAACACTAACACTTTGGAAGCTTAAACTCTACTTTATGCTACTTTGCCCAAGTCTGAAAATCGCTATCTATTTTTGATATTTATCTTGTAAGTCTGAATTTAATGATAATGAAATCAGAATGTTAAAGAAGGCAGAAATCTCTCTTTCTTGCAAGTTATCTAGTTGTTTCTCTTTGAAATCTGTTATGTATATCTTGTCATGTTACAAACTTGAATGACTTATGAGAAACATTAAACAAGCAAACTCAGAAAACATTGAATCAGCAATTGGAGAAAACAGAAAAAAAAATTCAGGGGTGTATGTTACAAGCTGTCATGTAGTTGGACAGTAATCTGAAGTAAATCTTTATGGCTGCTATTCCTTGGACTTATTATGTGTATTGGCAATACATGAATTTATATTTTGTATCATTGCAATATTGAGTGTCAATATGATAGATATATGAAAACAATTACTAAATGTTGAAACTCAAATCGGAAGCAAACTTAGAACAGCAAGGAGATAAGTGTTTGACGAAATGGTTGAACAAATGAATTGGTAAAAATCGAAAAAAAATTGTAGACCAACCAGGGTAGGCTACTACACAAGCTATACCATTGCAGAGAAATTGTAGTTCATTAAATAAGAAGCTTGGCCATATCATTTGGGTTTATCAATTCTAGCTCTAATGTTACACCCGGATTGTATAACTACTATTGCATAGGGCAATTGATTGTAATGTTTGAATCTTTGAGATGAATAAAACGTGTTTTTGTTATCAAAATGAATGTGCTCTATTTAAATGATTGTCCCATTTGATTGATACTTCTATCAATGTTATCCTTGATGAATGTTGCATGCATAGTATTGAATTATGAATATTCTAATTTAAGATGTTTTGTATACTGTTGATGTTATGAACAAGTAACTACCGAGATTGCATGTCTATGGGTGCAAGTACCTGAACCATTCCTCCAGGCGGAGGGGAGACATCACTCAGGAGAGGGGCTTGGTCAGGTAACCGGTTAAGTAAATCAATTGAGCATACACACACTCACCTTAGACTGAGTAAACCAAGTCAGTTTTGTATGAATATAAGGTAAGTCATCCACAGCTTGCATGTTTTGCAAGTAGAGGTCTTGACTGTTTCTGTATGTGAAGTTTATCCTTGTGCTTAATTGTGAGATTATGATCGTCATGGCGGTATCATGTTTGGATGTGAACGTCAGAAGTAAGCATATAAACACATGTATAGTATATATACGTATTTGTAAGTATAAACATATTGATACAAGCGTAATTGGCTAATGGACTTGCCATACGGATGTATCGATATGATATACGTACGTATACGTGTACATAGAGGATTGTACTACAATATATATGTGTTTATAAGCGTACGTCCGATAATGTGGAATATTAATATTTGCCTGGAATTTTTATATACATACACATAGATATATATTTTGAAAGTACGCTGACTGGCTCGCAAAATATATATATAATCGACAATTATATATGTATATGTATATTTATATTTGTTAAATATATTTATATATGTAATTATATATAATATTATTATAGTTATATTAAAATATATAAGTATATTAAATACTCGGGTATTTTAATATTTAAAAGAACTATAATAATATTTATATATTAAAATATGTAAATATATCTAGCTAAATATTTTAAACCTCTAAGTGTAAAAAAATTAAAAGATTAAAATCTTTTAATTTGAGTTAATTTTATATAGTGAATTTTTGGGAAAAAATATTATATATGAATTTATTTACGTTTTAAATAAATAAAGATCTTGGGAGATTAAAGACTTCAATAGTCACTTGGTAATAAAATATATATTCACCATGAGTAAAATAAATAAATGACTTTTATAGTCTTTTTGGCTAAAATCGTATGAAGTTTATTTGGTAAAATAAACATATTTTACATTGGACAAGGTTTATCGAATACATTTCATAAACTTTGAGAAATGCTTATATTTCGAATGTCATGGAAAAATACGTGAACTCAAATGTTTTAAGTCGAAATTATGAATGGAGGAAAATCCCGCGCAACTGAACTCATGCGCGTACGTGGCTGCAGAACCCACGCCAGGAGACTAGGTCGCGATTTGAAGAGTCTCCATTCTGGAAATGCGTGAGGAATAAGCTAGGTGGGGCGTTTTCCACCAGTGACGTTTTCTGCAATGAACTTCATCCGCCATTTTGGACGCCTAGGCTATAGGTGTCTTTCATTCGCATTTTACCATATGTAAGTTGAAAATTTCTCCCAGAAATAAGGTCGAATCATCTCTAAGTTGTTGAGTAATTTGCTAAATTGCTGCCACATTTCATTTTGAATTTTTCAAAGGATAGTTCTGTCATTTTACATGCCCTCAATAGTGGAATTTGTTGCAATTTCGGGCCTATAAATAGATGCCAGCCTTTCTTTGTTTAAGATCATCATTGTGCAATCTGAGTCTTGCAATTTTGAGAGCTCCCATATCCATTCATTTGAGTTGCTGTTTTCTTTTTATTTGCTGCAATTTCCTATATGCTGAGTGTGAGAAATACAGTAAGCATTTACCAGCAATTATCAAATTACTGTGTTAAATCCTTCTTGAGTTTTGAGTGAAGTGAAGCCATAGTTGAGAAAGCTTTTATTAGAAGAGTCCAATTTGTGAGAAGCGATTTGAGAGACCACCACAGTTTGAGAAACTTGAATAAAAGCCATTTTCATTTAAGATTTTGGAAGTTTGCTGAAGGAGTGTCGAGAAGAGCAGTGTTGGGAAAAGGAGCTTTAAATATCAGGCATGAATCTATTTTATTGTGATCCTTTGTTTGATATGCTGCATTCTCTTGGTCTGGTGATTGTTGTTTGCAAATAGTTAAAGATAATTAGTTATGTTTGTTAAACTTTCATAAGCAATGCATTTAAGGGTAAATGTATAAAGGATTGTAAAAAGGGTAAATAAAGCATTCTAGAAAAATAAGACTAGAAATTGCATATTGTGTGATTGCATTGTTGAATGAACTCCGTATGAGGAGACTATGTCTTTACTAGTTAATAAATGCTAGGATCGGAATGAGGACAGGAGTCAAGTATATTCAAGCAGCTTAGAGTTTTAGATTAACTGAGATAGGCTAAGGAACTCCTAGGATAAAGATTTCCGAAACAGGAGAGAAAGAATGAATTACTTGTCAAGCTGGATTATTTCTAGTAAGTTAGAATGTCGTAGGTTGGTCTGGGATGATTGATAATCCAGTGAAGGACTTGAACCTATATTTGTTGTCTTGGATTAGATTGAAGTAGGATAGTCTGGGATGATTGACAATCCAGTGAAGGACTTAGCCTACGCGTAGTGTAAGATAGCCTTAAGTCAAATCGGCCCTGAGTAGTGTATATGATAGATGACCTTCATTCGAAATACTGAATGTGAATACTTTGGCCAAAGTAGTGGAAGGTACGACATCCACTTAGATGTGAGATAGTCGAGACTACACTGTCAGTTCATTGTGATCCATCATGCTAGTTCGGGATTGTGAAATAGCAAGTTCTAGATGTATAGGACACAGCACTATGCTCAATTGGGTTGTTGCAGCCGGTTACTTTACCAATCTCTTTGTTCGAAGGGAGGGCCATCTATCGAATGATAGATGTGCGGGGGACCGCATTAACAGTCTGTGGTTGGCGGAAAAGCGCCTGAGTGATGTTTCTCCTCCACAGCAGGCGACAGATACACCAAGATTTGAAAGGAAAGGAACCTGGACCGTCTTACTACTATTTGTGCAAAAGCTTACGAGCTATGTATGTAAATGTTTTACTTTTGTACTCTAATTTATATTTACAATGAAAATGGAATTTATGTGGAAATATATATTGTAAACTTGCAAGTATTTATCAATAAAGAAAGGAAGAATTTTATTGTAATGTCTTTGTTAATTGTTACTTTTATATGTTTGAAATGAAATGTTAGAAAAAATTTATTTACCCGGTTTGGGGGTTGTTACATCTAATGTGAAGTTTAGAACTAGTTTGCTAAGTTTATTCTCCAATAACCTAGCCGATTCATTTTTCCAAGGATCCATACTATTTGAGGGACAAATGTTTATGTGTTGAAGGGTCATACCAAATATTCGATTGGTCATACAACATCCATGTTTAATTGCAGCCCTTTTGGGGTATTTTTTGGTCATTGTACCAAACCCTACAAGGTCCATACTACTATGGAATAATCAGCAATAGCAATTGATCTGATTCTTATTGACTTCTTTTATAATGCCAATTTCACAAGCGTAGCGACTAACTGAGATCCTTAACCTATTTTAATTCCCGTAGGATAATTGAGAGGTAAAAAGGGAATAATTAATTAATTAAAATAAGTTGTCTATATTTTGAATGACTTACATTTAATTAATTATTTTTATAAAGTTGAATGGTTTAAATTAAAAAATAAAAAGTGACTTTTATGGGGCCCAAAATATAAAATTTAATTATAACGTCACTTAGAGCGGGAAATTAAAAGGTTATGGTAAATAATATTTTATTATTTCTGAAAAATGTAAAAAGAGGATAATTGAGAAGAGAAAGTTCATTCTTGGCATTTCAATTTATAAAAGCCCAACTTTGGAAGTGAGCAATTATTCATTTTTTGCTCTAGGATGGAAACCCTACAGCAAGATTGGTTTCGAGGATGGAAACTCTCCTAGCCAATTTACAGATGGATTCATACAGGATTCAGAGGTGTGCATAATATTTGGAGATTAAGGAGATTTGTATCTAGGTATTAAAATAATATTTTCTTCGGTTTGTGGTCATGCCTGAAGAGAGTTTGAAAAATATTTTTGTTATTATTTGCAAGCAAATCTTAATAGAATATCTATGGAGAGAGTCTTGAAATTGGTTATCAATAGACTGTACAAATTGGAGCAAGAGTATGGAGTTCATGGCAAATTTGAGGCAGATCAATGAAGATATTGTTAAGATTTTCTAGTGTGCAGGCTACCATAGTCTGACAGGGGGCATCAAACCAAGGAGGAGTCAGTATAAGGAGTCACAACTATTTTTCAAGTGTTTAAACCCCTATACAACCTACCGCCACCCTTACTTTAGGAAATATCCACTAAAACTCCTGGACACAGCACTATATTTGCTGACCTTGCACATAAAGAGGATGTGAGGGTGAAAAGAAGTTATGAAGGAAGTCGTTGTTGTATATATAGGGCATTTTGGAACCCTACA
Source organism: Sequoiadendron giganteum (assembly GCA_007115665.2). Lineage (NCBI taxonomy): Eukaryota > Viridiplantae > Streptophyta > Pinopsida > Cupressales > Cupressaceae > Sequoiadendron > Sequoiadendron giganteum. The sequence goes on along the minus strand of CM021102.1, from coordinate 471,989,967 downwards.
CTTCTAATACAGTCTATGTGAATGATTATTACTTGTATACTGGACGCCATTTCTTGTCAAAGACAACTCAGGTCTGCAGCGATTACAACAGCTGTGTGGATGTGACTGTAGCAGCAAAAGTGGAAGAATATTAATCTGAAAGAGGTATAAATCAGTCTATTTGTTGGCAACAGCGAGCAACAATAGATCATTGTATGATTTCTCCATTTAGAGGTCAGATTACTCTCTACTAATCTGTAAATGTAACGTTTTCGTCCTCAATAATGATTTAATACATTATATGTGCAATTTATGCTAGTAACCTGCTGAATGAAACATATATATGCAATTTATTTCAGTTTGATCAATATATGCATTTTATTAAACATTTAGAAATTTCACCACAAATTTAGAAACTTCCAGTATTGGCATTCCGTCGAACATTTGTAAAAATCCAAACAGCTTGACAAATTACATCTTTGTTGGTTGTACCAATCTTCCAATTGGCCATAATTCCTTCAATAGGTCATACTTTCCCTAATCAGTCCATTTACACCAAACAGGGCCATACAATTTGCTTGCAGCCATTAATTATCAGTTCCCAATTGGATTTTAGCTCATTTTCCAGAGCTATCAATTTATTTTCACTTTTTTGAGCAATGATTTCAGTTATTTGGGTTTTACTAAATAACCAATTGAAGTACAATTATTTTGTCAAAAATCCAATATCGTAATATTTGGACAGTTTTTAGCCAGAAGTTTGATTATTACTATTAAAATCTTAGATGATTCACTACCAGATCTCTACTATCATTGTAAAATATCCTGGTTGGTTTATCTACTAGATCAATTTTATTTTTACATCTTTATCCACCAACTTGACATGTATTGGAATTGGATGATATAGTCTATCATTTTAGCATTGACACATTTCCACTTATTATCTACCAATTTGGTATGACCAAAATTTGCATATCATTATTGGCCATTTTAGCATTAATCGATTCTATGGTTTGATATTATTATAATTTGGTTGGCTGGCCGCCAATTAGTTGCTGATTTAATTTATCGTCTTCATTATAGTCTCTGTATGCTCTCACCTTGCCCACATCAAGAACTTTGTGATCAAAAAGAGCTGGGATTTGAATAATTATAAACAAATTTGGTGGATATAAGCTAACCGTCCTACCAAGGACATAACATTTTTTCTCCTAGCCTAGGCACTCCATTGAGATAGGGATTTTTATTGTAAACCAGAAAGTTCTACAAGGAACATAAAATAGAGGTTTTACACACTTCCAAAAAAATTATACTCCGGCTACTACTCCTTACAGATTTATATACAACAGTTGATAGCTTGCCTATTCTGAGTTACTTGCATCATTGTATTTAGCAAAGCTTTACTGGCTCTAAATCAGAAGCAATTCATGGCATCTGATATGTCTTGTTTCCATCAGCAGTTTCAAATCCTCATAAAGTAATCAATCTGCTTATATCAATTAATCCATTTGCATATTCCTCCAATAGTTCTAGTGCTTCTCCAAAGCTATGCAGAGTATACTTTATGGGTGAAAGAAAAACCATAGGAAAAACTATCTAGTGGCAAGCAGTCACTTTTATATCTAAGTCTAGGATCTTTTATTAAGTTGTCTTATTCAGAAGTAGAACAGTTAATTAAAATTTTGGGAGGAAGTTGGTCTTTAAATTTTCAGGGGATTCTTCTATAATATGCTGCCCTGTTCTGCCTTTATTTTTTTTGTTTTGATGTATGTTTTGTGATATATTTGCAATGTTTGATACAACAATATAATGCAGCAAAATGGAAGATATTGAAATAATATTTTCAACTCAAAACTGAATATTACATCAAGATTACACAACTGAAATTACAAATTTTTATATCAGCAAATATACTCAATTTTCATCAAAATAATTACAACCCAGTTCATAAAATAACATCTTTTATCCAAATCCAACATACTCAGAAAGTGCAACAAACAAAAAGATTGAACTGGTGAAGAAATCTTCAAACTAGAGTGTCACCAATCATCAAGGACAGCAGCAATAATGAAACAGCAATATAGATTGATGTGTGCAGGTCTAGACGCCTCCAAACAGCCTTTGAACCACACCCAAAACCCTAGTGACCAGCAATGAGAGTCTTCATTGTTTCCCAAAAGTGTACAGCCAACCCAAAGAAGCATAACAATAGCAATAAAAAATCTTCAAACCCTTGCTCCAGCGATCAGCAACTGATATTCAATGAATCTTCAATAATATCTTAACAATAGGAATTCCAATCTGCTCAACTATGTTTCCTGAATAAAAACACCAAGAATCCTCCAGACTGTGTCTTTCAACAACGTGAAGAATGTTGCCTATGAGGGTTTTTGTCCTCACAAACCAAGAAGCAAATTTCTCCAGAGAGAATAGCAATATCAAGTATCATCCAGCATAAAACAAATGAGAGCCCCACACCTTCTTTTATAGCTTTTTCGTTGCTTTTTCAAAAAAGTGTTTTTTTTTTTGCTTTTTTGCTATTTTTTGGAAAAGTGTTTTTTTGCTTTTTCGTTGCTTTTTCAAAAAGAATTTTCTTCTTTTTGCTATTTTTGGAAAAGCACTTTTTGCTTTTTGTTGCTTTTTCGAAAAAGCACTTCTTTGCTTTTCCATTACTTTTTCGAAAAAACACGTTTTTGCTTTTCCATTTCTTTTTCAAAAAAGCACTTTGTAATAACCTTAGGTCCCCAATTAAGTTGCACAAAGATTTTTTTTTTAATATTTTCCCTTATGTCTCCCTTGACCCCCTTTTATAAAAGCAACTTTATAAAATAAATAACATAAGTTAAATATTTAGTTAAACTTTAATATTTTTGTGTTATTTAAAATAAATGTGTCGGACCATTCAAATATTAAAATATTGATGTCAACTTCTCCCAATGACACTTCTAAAAATAGCAGGATAGACCATAGATGCAACAGGGAGCACACCCAGGGTGCTGCCCCGGGACCCTGCAAGGGGCGTTGCCCCTTGACCCCACTGGGGGCTGCCACCCCCAGACCCCCGCTTTCAAATTTAAAAACAAAAGAAGAATTTTGTGGGGGAATCACGCCAACAAAAAATGATATTTTTATACCCCCTCTACATAAAGAATGCAACTTAGAATATATTGATCTTTCATCACCATTGTCACATCCATCTACAAATCTTATTCCTATAGATGAACAAGAACATATCATTGATGTATTTTTAGGACAATGGATTTTTGAAAATGATGCGATTTTGTATCTAGTTTTCTTTCAAATCAATCAAATATAACTATACTTAGCTTGTTTCTTCTATCTACTCATTTTATTGACTCATTGGACGCATCTTATCATTGAATTTTGCCAAAAAAAAATGTGTTTTTAATGAAGCTTAAGCAATTTTTTAAGTTGCCGAGTTTTTGCCGAGTTTTTTCCGTACCGTATTTTTTGGGCTTGGCGAGTTTTTGAAATTGGCGAGTTTTTCAACTATGGGATAGACAACTAGCACTGTTGGTGCCCAAGATTGACTTGCCAAAAATAGTAAGTATGGGAGAAATCACCAAAAACACTCCAAAAAAAGGGCGTTACACAACTCTCAACCATATCATGCTTGATAAACTGTCACCAAAGTTCCCTAACCATAACCCTGTTAGCCTACAGGAACTACTGAATAGGCTAACTCTACAAAACTGTTGAATAGGTTAGGAAGGGGACAGTACATCTTCCTAACAAGAAGACTTAGGTGATCAAGCAACTCAATGTAGAGATTTGAGAGAAACATTTTTGGATGATAGTATTAGTTCCGAGAAGTATTCATGATACGAATTTGATTCCCATGTACTAATCCAAAGATTCCAGACCATAGTCCATACTACAAAAACATGCAACTTAGAAAAATTCAGCAAACTCAATTTTGACTTAGCACAACAACTTGAAAAAGTTCAAAACTAAAAAGATACTTGAATTAATTAACTCGGAAAAACTTTCCAAAACTTGTCAAAAACTTGGCTAGGTGAGTTACTAGGTGATTTACTAGACTGCAAAATAAAATCATGAGTTAGGCAAGTACTTGCCAAGTTTTTGATCTATGATTTGGAATATAGTAGCAAAAAGTTTTCTCAGCATTCTCTTGAAAAAACAAAAGAAAGATTTTTTTCAATTAATTGGGATTTACTTGAGATAATTTTGGGAAATTAAAAATGCTGAAAATTTCATTAAAATAGAGGAAAAAACTTTTTTTTCATTGAAATATAAAGAAGGGCTTTCACCTCATACTTCTCCGTCACAGAGAAATATACACTGCAAGGGCTTTCACCTCATATTTCTCCGTCTCAAAGAAATATACACTGCAAGGGCTTTCACCTCATATTTCTCCGTCTCAAAGAAATATACACTACAAGGGCTTTCACCTCATATTTCTTCGTCTCAAAGAAATATACACTACAAAGGCTTTCATCTCATACTTCTCTGTCACAGAGAAATATACACCACAATAGATCTTCATGATGATGTGACTCCCTCTGAAGTTCCAAGTACTTGCATCAACCTCCTGACCTCCTCGTCCAAGGTTGCCTCAGATGGTTTGTCAGACTCCCTCTAAATGTTATTTCCTCCTCTTCGAAGAAACTGATCGCAATCTGTATAGGTTCTTCCTCTTCGAGAGATGTCTCCAGTGAAGTTTATCTCTTCAGCCTGCGTGAATTCCTCACAGGATGCTTCAAGCTCTTCCTCCCTTGAATTCCTTAGGCAGTCTCTCATCATCCTTTTGCTCCTTGATCCGTCCTGGAAGCATTATAAAGAGATTATTAATAGTTCATAGAACTAAATTATCCCGAAGAGAAATACCAATGCTAGAAGCATACTGTAATGTTCCCACTCTAGTCAGTTTTCAGGAGCAGTTGAGTTAGCCTATTTCTTGGACCCTCGTGGGCTGACAGGATCTGGTTAGAAGGTCAGTGACCGTTTTGGTGGGTATTGTCATTCCCACTCCTTCACTTCAGTATTGGTTTTAGTACAAGCATTTGTAGTTCAGTGTTCGCCAACTTCTGACGGCACGGAAAAATACTGAGTTTGGAGGGAGTTATGAATATTTTGGTGGTTAAGTTAATTATTTAACTTAATGGTAAATTATAAAGTCAAATTGACTTTATAAAAGTTAAAAGCCGCTTAAATATATTTAAATGGTGACTTAAGGATTATAAAGTGATAAAATAAATCACTTAAGTCAAATTAAAGGTGCGCTCACTTCATAAAGTGGGATAAAAACTATTAAAAGGAAATTAAATACATTTTTTGTGTATTTTAAAAGCAAAAGTGTGGCTTTTTGAAGTGTGTGCCTTTTTGGGAGATATAAGGAAGGAAAGGCAATTCAAGCTCACTTTTAGATCATTTGACATTGCTTGATATTTTCTTCTTTGTGGTTTTTGTTTGAGTACAAGGGTTTCAGGAAACTTCTTCATTGGAGAGCGAAAATTCTTCTTTGATGTGTGATTGTGAGACTGTGGAATACCAGTTGAATGATTGCAACTGTGGGAACTTCAATTCAGGAGTTCATCTGTGCTTACAGAGCTATTCTATTCAGAAGTTTACAAGTTAATAAGAAGAGGGCTTACAGATTTGGGATGCCATCTTCACCTTTTGTTGTTTTCAATAAAGAATCTACATTCCTCTTGTTGGTCGTACCTCTCTTTGGGGTGGCGTGTTTCTTGAAGAGGCTGAAACGCGCCTCTCTTTTTGGCCATCTCTTTGTTCCTTCTTGGGCACCTACACCTCTCAGCACATTTTCTACAGATTTTGCATTGGAGAAAGTAGATCCAAGCTCCAGGCGTGCTATTTCACCAGTTTCAGCCATTCTTGCCTGGCAAGTGCAAAATTTCTTTATTTAAATAATTTGGAGGGTTTCGAGTATGTCTATTGTTCATGATCTATTTGTAGTAGTTGTTTAACACTTGATACATATGCAGTTTCTCAGATCTAGCTTAAATTTCAGTTTTATGTACATTTATATGCTAGACGCCCCTTCTACTTTTGTCTAGAATTCTTCTTAAAATCAATCAACACATAAAAAGATAAGCAAAAAACTACAAGGTTTGAGTTGGAACCAGTTGGGCTCTTCACAGTAGTACCAGAGCTTTGACCCTACCAGCCTGTGGTGTTAGCGGGTGCTTATCAGTGTTACATCCCAAATTGTGAGGTTACTATTACTAGTGATATAAAAGGTAGAAATGAATGTAATGTGAAATTTGGAGATGCTTGTACCTTGTTATCAATGTTATGTTAGCTCATTTGACGTTGTTTCATTTGATGTTATTTCAATTGATGTAATTCATGGTGAAATACTGCATATATGTGAAGAGGAGGATAATGAATCTTGCTTTTTAAACTTGATATAGTTGTATAAGTACTCCAAATGTTATGAACAAGTAACTGTCATGGTTTTATGGCAATGGACGCAGGAACAAGAACCATTCCTCCAGGCGGAGGGGAAATATCACTCGGGAGAGGAGCTTGGTTGGGTAACCGGTAAAGTGAACTATTTGGGCATACAGACACTCACCTTAGACTGAGTAAACCAAGTCAGTTTTGTATGAGTATAAGGTAAGTCATCCATAGCTTGTATGTCTTGCAAGTAGGGGTCTTGACTGCTTCTGTGTGTGAAGTTTACCCTTGTGCTTGATTGTGAGATTATGGTCATCATGGTGGTATCATGTTTGAATGTGAACGTCAGAAGTAAGCATATAAACACATGTATAGTATATATATGTATCCGTAAGTATAAACATATCGATACACGCGTAAGTGGCTAATGGACTTGTCATACGGATGTGTCGATATGGTGTATGTACATATACGTGTACATAAAGGATTATACTGTAGTATATATATGTTTATAAGCATATGTCTAATAATGTGGAAATATTAAATATTTGCCCTGGAATTTATATATACACCTATACATAGATATATATGTTGAAACTATGCTGACTGGCCCGCAATATATATATTCGACAATTAAATATGTATATGTATATATATTTATATTTGTTAAATATAAATATATTTATATATGTAATTATATATAATATTATTATAGTTATATTCAAATATATAAGTATATTAAATACTCGGGTATTTAAATATTTGTATGTTTAATATATTTAAAAGAACTATAATAATATTTATATAATAAAATATATAAATGTATTTAGTTAAATATTTTAAAACTCTAAAGTGTAAAATTAAAAGATTTAAATCTTTTAGAGTAAATATTTTAAAGTGGCTTTTGGAGAAATAATATTATATATATTAAATATATATATTTGGAATAAAGAAGAAATTAAAGACTTAATTTTATTAAGTCATTTGGTAAAGTAAAAGACTTAGCATTTTAAGTCATTTGGTGAATATCGAATATTTTTACCATAGGACATAAACTATGATTTGCGTTGAAATTTATGAAATTCCTTTCACCGTGGTAAAGCTGGGAATTAAAACTCCAAACAGCAAATATTTCATTCACCGATATAGTGAACTTTTGAAAATAGAAAATGAAGGTGCGCTGCTGCAAAATACGCGCGCACGGGAGAGACCAGGTCGCGGGATTGTGAAACGCGATTCTGTAAATGCGTGGTGAAGCCTAAAATCTAGGCCAGGTGGGACGCATCTGTTCATGGACATTTTCTGCTATGGAAACAAACCCGCCAGTTTTGGACGCCATTACAGAGGACGCCTGTAGGTGTCACTCAGCCACATTTTACCATGTGATGTTTGAATTATTCTTCACAAATGGAGGTCGACTCACCTTCTAAAGTTGAATAAGCTTCTGCAATGCCGCCACTGTGAGTTTAACACTTTCAAATTGGTAGAAGTGTCGATTCTCATGCCAAAACTGTAGCTTGGCATGAGAATCCGAACTCTATAAATTGAGTTCATTTTCTTATCATTTTACCAATTCACAACTTGCCTTTGCTAATTCCGAATTTGCTTTTGAGAGCCACAATTCACCGTTGCCATTTTGTTCAAGCCTTGAGAATTTCATATGCTGCATACATACATGTACGCACCTGTTGTAGAAATCAATTTTGAGGAAAGTAATAACCAGCATTATCAGAAATTATACTCCAGTCATTCTGAGCTTCAGCTAAAGGATTAGTATCTGGAAAGAACAGTAGGAGAGAGGGATTAATTAAAGAAAGGAACAAAGGAGCTGCTACTAACTGAATCAGAAGAATTTGCAAGTAGCCACGAGGCCAGCTTAAGGAAACAGGCATGAGTGTCACATTCTTTAATATCTTTGTTTTTAGTTTATGAATAGAAGAAAAACCATATGTTTATTTTATGCATTAAATTGTATTATAGCATAGGTGGATCAGTCAACTAAAAGAGAAATTTTGTTTCCTATTTATAACTGCATAGACTAAAGGGAATGGCTTGTCTACAATTTAAAATAAAAAAGAATGGCTTGTCTGCAATGAAATATAAGGGAAAAGGGGGAAACTGTTATTCCACTTCATTTGGAAAAGGGATTACTAAGCATAAGGAAATATGTTTGGATAGATTGCATTTTGTATGTGCGTAGCCTATACTGTATGATCTCCATATAAGGAGAATATGTGTGAAGTAGATACTAGATACTAGGAATGAAATGAAGATAGTTGTCTAGTAAGGCATTTTCAGCTTAAGTTATAGGGATAACTGAGGTAAGCTAAAATACTCCTAGGATAAAGATTTCCTGATTAGGAGGAATGGTATAAGACACTTGTAGACTGTTTCATTTCTAAGTAGATTGTTTGAAGGTAGGTTGTCTGAAACAGGATATACCTCTCTTATGTAACTATTTGAAGTAGATTGTTAAAAGGTAGGTTATCTGAAACAGGATATACCTATCTTGTGTAAATACTTAGTAGATTGATATGTTGTAGGTTAGTCTGGGATGACAGACAATCCAGTGAAGGACTAAGACCTACGCGTAGTGTAAGATAGCCCTAAGTCAAATCGGCCCTGAGTAGTGTACATGATAGATGACCTTCATTCGAAGTACTGAATGAGAACATTTTGGCCAAAGTAGTGAAATGTACGACATCCTCTTAGACTGTGTGATGCTTGAGACTACACTGTCAGTTCATCGTGATCCTTGTACTAGTATGAGATTGTGAAATAGCAAGGTTCTAGTTGTGGATAGGACACAACACTATGCTCAGTTGGTTTACAGTAACGGTTACCCAACCAATCTCTTCGTGAAGGGAGGGCCATCTATCGAAGGATAGATGTGCGGGGGACCGCATTATAAGTCTGTGGTTGGCAGAAAAGCGCCCAAGTCATGTTTCTCCTCTTCCGAAGGCTACTGGCACACTAAGATTTGAAAAGACGGATTCTTGTACCTTCTTACTACTTGTTGGTTGAAAATTTTGTATACTTGGGAAAGCGTACAAAATTGTGGTTTCAGCCACAGTACGTGAGATAAAACTCTCCTAATTAAGGGAAGGCTCCCTCTTTGCTTTCTATTTTAACAATTTAGAAATTAACTTTAACTATAAATCTATTCTAAATCTGGGTGAAACTCTGTCTTGTTCTCTTATTTCAGAAAAGAATCACAGCTGAAAGCATAAATGATTGATGAAGTAAACAAATAAAGAAGCAAAGTTTCCATAAAGGCACAAAGTCCTCCGTTGCTCCTCCGGGACGGAAAAACAAATTGAAAGTTCAAAGTCTTTGACAACTTACTCTCCTATCAACCTTTTTAGATGATTTTTTGGTAACCAAGTACAGTATGTAGCAGCTCAAAGTCTAATTGCATGATGCACTTTTTATGCACAAACATAGAAAATAAAAGCAGCACAAAGTCTACAAGTTACCCCCTTTGCTTGAGCGTTCTACAATAGCTTCAAATGCGATAAATAGCTCAAAGTCTGCAGTATCAAATCTGAAAACCAATCTAAAACTCCAAACGCAATAAGTAGCTCAAAGTCTGCAAAATTCAGCTTGAATCCCTCTTGTATAACACCACAAAACTCACAATCAATATGTAGAAAATGTCGTCACATAACACCTTGAATCAACACAAAGTTTGAAAACAATTTGCCTCTTTTATTGATTGTAATCTGATTTACATCTAAGCTCAAAGTTTTAGAGTGCACATACAAATTGGCAGAGTTTTGTTGCATTGCCAAAAGATAGATACTACAATAGACCCCCTCAAGTATTTATAGGAGAGAAGCCTTGAGAAAAAGGTGGGAGGATCCCAACAAACTTGAGAAATTCTCTCAACCACTAACTAACTGCAATTGACTTATTCAACATTACAAGTCCTATTGTAATTTGACTTGTAATGTAATTACATGTAATTACATTTTACAATTTTGCAAGTGATATGATTACTTGCAATTATAATTTTCCATTTTACATGTAATTTGTCAAAACTAAATTACAAATACATAATTGAAACTATTCTAAGTGTCTGAAGACATGACTTGAACTACATCATCCTTGATTGAATCTTCATGCTGCTGTTTGGAAAACATGTTTTCATCTTTGTCTTGAAAGCATTCTATGCTCATCAAACATTCCTGTCACTTATACACTTTCTTGTATGGATTTGTCACTTTCCTAGCTCTTTAGACATCACTAGGACCGTCTTCATCTTCATAAATCTGTACTGCAACTTGATACAACTGCCCCTTGACATAGAACATCATATTTTCTGTCATCCTCTATCATGGAAGTCCTCATGCTCAGAAATACATTACAAACTACTTCTTAATCAACTGTCTTTTCCTTTTCATAATTCTAAGATGTCTTGATTCACAAATTATAAGTTGAGAAAACAAATTACAAGTTGCTTATAAAAGCAATTTCAGGTCTAGAAACCAACATTGCAAATGATTTCAAAACATACAAGAGATCATGTTACTTGCAATTTCCTTGTGTGGCTTTGTCATGTGGCTGTTATTTCCTTGTATCATTCTCCAACCTTGGAATTTGCTTGAAAAATAAGGCCCATGCCTTATATTATTAGTTTGGTAGGTCATGTGTGCAAACAAGACTAACAAGAATGAGACAAAGGGGTTGCAAAAGTGAGGCCAAAGCTCAATTTCGGGTTTTGGAAGGCTGACTACAAGTTTGAAGTGAATGAAAAATCCCGAAATGCTATTGGATGATAAAAACCCAAAATTAGGTCAAAACCCTATTTTGTAAAAATGGTAATGAGGATTTGATGATTTATCAAAATGGAGGTAAATGGGATGAGTGAAATGAATTCAGTGAAGGTAAAAGAGAAATGGAAAATGGACAAGTGAGGAAATGACAAGGTAATGATAAGAAAAACGTGTTTTCAGCAAACACATTTTGACCAAAAGATAACATGAAAAAACTCAAAACGCATTTTTACTCAATATAAAAAAAGTTTTTGCAGAAATGACTCTTCATGTAATGACATTTGAAACACTAGGTATTTCAGATACAATGTATAAAATATTTCCCAACTGCAAAAAGACACTTTGAAGAAATCGCGGTTTCTCTTCAAGAAAACACGTTTTTTCTGAAATTTTCTCCATACAATGTGAGGTAATGACGATTTCACATACAATGAAAAATGCACGTGACATTAATCAGCTTGGAGAAGAGAAGCTGAAAGTTTAAAATGGAGATGAAAACCCTAGGTGACTTGATGTGAACTCAACAAGTAAAAACAACTTGATTTATTGCAGCTGAAAATCTGATTTCTATGTTAGAAATTAATGGAAACACCATGAAAGAAGGGAGACAATCAAAACCAAACTCAAATTGCATCTTCTCAAGCGTGGCGTCGGGTTTTTCAAACTCTACAACAAAAGAAAATGGCAAAAAGAGACCAAATCGGGTTTTTGAAAGCTTTCCGCAACTTTTCTCTTTACTCATGGAAGAAATAGGAACTTTTTGACAACTTAGCAATTTTTATTTTGTCATTTAAGCCAAATAGGAACTTTTTGACACTTTAGCAATTTTGTTTTTGTCAAATGAGTGAAAATAGGAACCTTTTGATGTTTCAACAATTTCACTTAAAGCACAATAGGAACTTTTTGACACTTTAGCAAAAATAGGAACTTTTTGAAGTTTTAGCAATTTTGCTTTTGACAAAGTAGGAACTTTTTGACACTTTAGCAAAAATAGGAACTTTTTGAGACTTTGACAATTTCACTTAAAGCAAAATCGGAACTTTTTGGCACTTTGACAATTTTTGCTTTATAAAATAAAACTTCCTATTTTTGTTGTATTGTCTTAGAAACCCGAAATTGGCAAAAAACACAAGAAAAATGACTCAGAAATTTACAAAAACAGAAAGGGGAGTTGATGAAAGGATGCCCAAGGGAACCATCAATTAAAATCCAAAGTTTTACAACCTCAACACTTGTAAAACATGCTTTAACACAAAAAGATCCCTACTTGCAATGGTGATCAAAAATCCCAAAATTGGACAAAACAAGGGGAAAAACATGTCGAAATGTTCCCAAATTTCACACAAGGCAAAATTTCATATGGGTTGTCCAATTTTGAGAATTCAAAATTGAGGACAACACTACTATTTGTTCTAAAGCTCATTGGAGCTATGATAGTTAAGGTATGTTTTCTCGTTACTTGTATTTGTGAAGTTATTGTATTGAAATGGAATCTTTATTGTAATTGTAATATGATATCTCGTTCATATATTATCAATAAAGGAAAAAAAAATTATATTGCAAGGACTTGTTAGCACATTAATTTACTCCTTGATGTAAACTGGAAAAATTTTGTTTTTCCGAAGGAACGAGTCGTTACAATCAGACCGGCAGTTGTTCTTCTACATTTAGAACTATGGGTGCATCTACATTTAATGACTATATTTGTACTAGGTTTAATGAATATCAATCTCTTCCTAAGAAAATCCAAGATGTTCTCACTTTCAATCAGTTCTTGGGTGGACCAAGAGAAGAAAACGAAGAAGTTGTGAGAAGGAAAGAAGAAAAGAAAGAAGAGAATGTTGATACTTACAGCGCTCAAGAAGTTGTTACCAACTATGGTAAAAATTCTGATTTTTATGACAGCAGTCATTCTTTTGAGCATCAACATGATTCAGAAGTTATGGCACATGAGGAAAACGTTGTAGAAGAGATTTCTATTGTTGGCACACAAGATATGAGTGTCGAACATGGAGGATGCATGGAAAAAACAAGCCATAACAGTTCAGATTTTTGTGACAGCAGTGAGATTCCTTTGTATCAACATGAGACAACAACTACTTCACATGAGGGCGATGGTTCCATGGAGTTGTCAAAGGCAGATACTCAAGGTTAGGGTATTACTAATGCATTTTGTGTTGTAGATTCATGCCACAACAAGTCCAATTTTTTGAATCAGACCATGGAGAACAAATCAGAAAATCCATCTATCGGCAATGAATCCCAAGATCATAGTATCTGGGATTCTATCAGTGCATTGAGATTTCAGACAGAGCTCGTTGAGGAGTTTCATAGTGTGTACATGGTAAGGAGTGTTCAAAATTTCACTTTCGATTTTCATGTACATGATTTGTTTCGGATGCACAATTCAGATGCGCACGTATTAGATAATTTGTATGACAGCTTATCCTGCGTATGGTTTGGAAGCAAGCATTGTCAGTTTTCAAAGTTGCTTCCAAGTAATGCTCATGTTCTTGCGGCACCTACGATTGAGTATGATTCAGTTTGGCAAGTCTTGGTGATGGTGTTGTAGGAATTGATTGGGAACATTTCATACTTCTACCTATGGGATCCTAGTGGGTTTGGTGGTTTTGTGGTTTCTCTTCAGGCAGTGTCCTGTGCGTTTTTCGATGAGAGATTGCTTGCAGACAAGCAATTTCAGGGAGGGCGGATTGTAATGTCCCCACTCTAGTCAGTTTTTAGGAGCAGTTGAGTTAGCCTATTTCTTGGACCCTCGTGGGCTAACAGGATCTGGTTAGAGGGTCAGTGACCGTTTTGGTGGGTATTGCCATTCCCACTCCTTCACTTCAGTATTGGTTTCAGTACAAGCATTTGTAGTTCAGTGTTCGCTAGCTTCTAACGACACAGAAAAATACTGAGTTTGGAGGGAGTTATGAATATTTTGGTGGTTAAGTTAATTATTTAACTTTAAGGTAAATTAATTGACTTTATAAAAGTTAAAAGCCACTTAAATATATTTAAATGGTGACTTAAGGATTATAAAGTGATAAAATAAATCACTTAAGTCAAATTAAAGGTGCGCTCACTTCATAAAGTGGGATAAAAACTATTAAAAGGAAATTAAATACTTTTTTTATGTATTTTAAAAGCAAAAGTGCGTGGCTTTTTGAAGTGCGTGCCTTTTTGGGAGATATAAGTAAGGAAAGACAATTCAAACTCACTTTTGGATCATTTGACATTGCTTGATATTTTCTTCTCTGTGGTTTTTGTCTAAGGACAAGGGTTTCAGGAAACTTCTTCATTGGAGAGCGAAAATTCTTCTTTGATGTGTGATTGTGAGACTGTGGAATACCAGTTGAATGATTGCAACTGTGGGAGCTTCAATTCAAGAGTTCATCTGTGCTTATAGAGCTATTCTATTCAAAATTTTACAGGTTAATAAGAAGAGGGTTTACAAATCTGGGACGCCATCTTCACCTTTTGTTGTTTTCAATAAAGAATCTACATTCACCTTGTTGGTCGTACATTCCTCTTGCTGGCAGTACCTCTCTTTAGGTGGCGTGTTTCTTGAAGAGGCTGAAATGCCTCTCTTTTTGGCCATCTCTTTGTTCCTTCTTGGGCGTCTACACCTCTCAGCACATTTTCTACAGATTTTGCGTTGGAGAAAGTAGATCCAAGCTCCAGGCGTGCTATTTCACCAGTTTCAGCCATTCTTGCCTGGCAAGTGCAAAATTTCTTTATTTAAATAATCTGGAGGGTTTCGGGTATGTCTATTGTTCATGATCTATCTATAGTAGTTGTTTAACACTTAATACATATGCAGTTTCTCAGATCTAGCTTAAATTTCAGTTTTATGTACATTTATATGTTGGATACCCCTTCTACTTCTGTCTAGAATTCTTCTTAAAATCAATCAAAACATAAAAAGATAAGCAGAAAACTACAGGGTTTGAGTTGGAGCCAGTTGGGCTCTTCACACATACATGATTCACTATTCCAGTGTTATTGCATGAATTAATAACTACATAAAATTCATGAACATTATTCAAGCATGGAATACTTATCTCTTTATGTTGGTCAATTCTATAGATGCAGTTAGGCGCTTGTCTTGCAGTTTCTCCTCAGTTGTTAAATGTTTTCTCCTTTTAGATCATATATCCAGCCCTACGCAAGACCAGAATTAGACAAGCTTCTACTACAATACAACTCCACCTTAAAGACAAAGTTGATAAAGCCAAGGATGATTCGCATGACTCCAGATGATATCCATTTCCTACCATCGAATCCTTTACATCTTTCTCAATCTTCTTTGCTGACTACAAATAATATTTTCATTCATCGACTCAGATGGTTGCAGTGGTATTACAGCTCTAAGTGGACTGGTGTCGATTTATTTGACCAGTCGTGGCACTCCTTCATATCGACTCCACTTTATTATATAAAGCGGCTTCAGTCTTTTCCCTGAAGGAATGACACTATATCCTCCAGCTGGCAGCATGAACAAGACTCTCGATTCTTTGTGTGTTTAAATGTTGATTATATAATAGGACAGATTCTTCAGTAAGACACAACAAGCAAATAGTGGCTAAATTAATATTTCCAGATTTCTTTCTAAATGAGAGGGCATATCATCGAATTTCTTGCACTGGAGAAAATCCGATATTATTTGCTTGGTGTTTATGGTTTATTTCCGGCTTATTTCTCGTCTTTTCTATAATTCCTGACACTCTCCATATCACATATTCGACATGCTAGAAGTTCTTTGATAGAAACGCTCACCAAGAGTAACGGCAGGTAAAGAATGATTGACAATGGTATCGGACAAATATACTAATGTCGTTCCTTGCCAATACTCATTCGTGGTCACCACAAACTAACGGATGGCTTTGTTTCTTGAATACCATTGTCATCTAATACATTTCTTCTATTTCATCGGCTACCTGAATATAGGTGTTTGTTTCTTCAACCACAACCCGATAAGAACCTTTACAGCAGTTACCAGTGTTTTGACAGGTTTGTGTTTGCATAAGTCCTGACTGTAAATTAGCCGCTTCAAAAAGAAACCTATTCCTACAGGCTCAAGATGTAACACAAATGCTATTAAGTTTTCTAACATAAGCCCGAGTCCTTGCAATCAACAACGGTTTTGGGATAAATTTCCTTAATCATAAATGTGTGTCGATTTCCCAAACTTCTCTATGCCCGAGCTCCTTAATTTGAATGCCTTCACTGAATTGAAACGACTCAGAAAACATAAATATTTCCCTCCTCCTTAGATGCGACTCCTGCCTAGGTCCCGTGAAGCTTGCTTATTGCAATTTCCTGATACAAAATAATTTTGTTCTCCTTCATAATATTCAACTACCACGAAGTCTTCCCTTAATCTAAATTGACACCTCTGACTCTTCTCAAGCTTAATATTGAATTGTATTCACAAAACCCAAATTGCTTTGTCAAATCTGATCGGGATATTCCAGAATCTTGCTCTGATACCATGTTAGTTTTAGGATCAGATTTAACATAAAGCAGAAAATGAAACCCATGAACAATAAACACAGCACTTTTACCTTGGGAAAACCCTCCTACTCGAGGGAGAAAAACCCAGCAAAATATATCTCCAATATATTGAATGAATAAGAGCAGAAATTTGCTTAAAAGTCTGGCCTTACTCGAGGCTGAATTATTACAATGAATAATGGCATCACTCCTTGATGCAAAGATACAAATGAATATGATCCTCCTTGATTAGTTCGATCTACTGCTACCAAATGAAGGTCTGCTACTAAGGTGCGAACTTGAAGTTATTGAATAATGATTTTGATGAATCAACTTCACCTTGTATATGTACAAAACAAGGTGTCTCTTCATTTGGGTCGGCTTCTTTTAACAAATAAAAATATAAAATATAATTTGTAATTAAGGCCGACTTGCCTTACTAATTATTTATTATTTAACTTTTGAGAGAAAGATATCTCCCGCTGCTATAACATCAACAAGACGCACACGATGCAGCGAAGAAATCAATTGCAGACTTCTGGTACTATTGCACCATTTCCTTCCATGTAGCCAGGTAATTTTTTTTTGTTTAATTGTTTTAGAATCTAGATGTATCTCATTGTCGAATTCAAATTTAATATTAAAACTTTTCATTTTACAATACTTATCTAAGTAACTTATTAATTTATTTATGACATGTTTTAGGTCTCCCTTTTGGCAAAATATGGTCGATGCCATAACCATATGTGGGGCAGGGTTCAAAGCCCCTAGCGAAGATGAATTAAAGGGCCCACTTTTGAGTCAAAAGGTGGCAGATGTAAAAGCACAAATAGAGGAGCAATGCTTAAAGTGGAGGAGTTTGGGTTGCACCATCATGACTGATGGTTGGACCGATAGGAGAAATAGGACGCTGCTTAATTTTCTAGTTTCCTCTGCAGGTAATTGTACTTCCCTCAATGCATTGATTAATTTGAAATTTGAATTTGATTTAGTGATTAATATGGCTGATTTCTGTTTTTTAATTTATTGAATAATTGGTTTTGCTTCTTTTTTGCTAGTGAGACCGTCTTCATCAAGTCCATTGATGCTTCTGGCCATGTCAAAATTGCCACATACCTTTGTGAGGCTATAAAGGAGGTGATAGCTAAGGTGGGCGAAGAGAATGTGGTTCAAGTGGTGATAGATAATCTAGCAAATTATGTTGCTGCTGGTAGATTATTGATGGAGAGGCACTGTACTATATTTTGGACTCCATGTGCTGCCCATTGCCTTGACCTCATATTGGAGGATCTTGGCAAGCTCCCTTGGATCAAAACATGTGTGGATATGGCAAAAAACATTTGCAAATTTTTATACAATCACACATGGGTCCTTAGCCTAATGAGGCAATACACGGGGTTGAGGGAGTTGGCTCGTCCTGGTGTCACTAGGTTTGCCACAAATTTTATTACATTACAATCCTTGATTCAGTCAAAGGCATCTTTGAGGCACATGTTTGTTGGTGAGGAGTGGTCTTCCTCATCCTATGCTACGACCACTATAGGGATTGATGTGACTAATTGCATTTTTGATGAGCCAGGGTTTTGGGCACCAACAGAGGAGATTGTGAAGGTAAAATTTAATTCTTCATTATGTTTTAATTTCTATTCATATTTTACTTTTATTTGTTTATTTTCGTTCACACTTACTTAAGTTAATGTTTGCACTTTGCAGTTTATCGAGCCCTTGCTAGTTCTCCTACAAGTTGTTGATGGGGATGTAATGTCACCATTTTTATCACTACATCTTCCAGTGACTGTTAGCCTATTCCTGGATGCTCGTAGGCTAGTCAGAGGCAGAATTAGGGTTTCCAGCTACTTAGAGGTTTTCTTTGAGGATTCAGAGGTTTGCATGTTGGAGTTTTGCAGTTTGGTTGTGAGATTCTTTCTGGGTTTTCAGAGAGCTTCGCAGTGGTATGACATGCAACTGAATCAGAGAACTTTTTCGGACTTACTATTTTTAGTAAGTTACGACGACTGCATGTTGGAGTTTTACAGTTCGGATTCTGGATTCCTTCTGGGTTTTCAGAGAGCTTCGCGACAGCATGACATGCAATTGAATCAGAGAACTTTTCTAGACTTACTATTTTTAGTAAGTACGACAGCTGCTCGGATTGTGGTTAAAATGAGTTTGGAACAACTTACTATTTTTAGCAGTATGCTATTTTTAGTAAGTTCTATTTTTAGCCGTACTATTTTTAGCAAGGTTTTTGCAGTTTAGTTCAGTGGTTATATCTGGTAGGTCAATTTGAGCAGTTTGGTCTCCAACACCCTTGGTGCTATTTTTGGCAGTGTTTCAACAACTTGGTATTATGGCTATTTCGGGCAGGGCAATATAGTCAGTTGGTCTCCTGCATTTGAGGTGATTATTTCGGCGAGTTTGATATTTGATGAAAATGTTATTTTAAGTGAAATATTTAAAAGGCTTGTTTGGACGCCTTGGAGAAATAAGTGGTCAATTATATTTATATTTCACTTTATTATTATTTTGGACGCCATAATATACTTTATTGACATTTTAATAAAGTATAATACTTCTTGGAGGAGGACGACTTGGAGAAATGAAATGCAAATGACACCAATGGGCATTGTGAATTTGAGTTTGGTTTTGGCGTCCATTTGGAGGGAGATTGAATTTGAATTTGGAGCAGGAAATGTTATAAATAAGAGCATTGGGCTCTTAGTTCATTATCTTATGTCTACACTATTGTTATGCTGCCGAAATGGTGAGTGAATATCTTCGAGGAAAGCATACCTCCTAGCCTTGGCTTGACTTCTTGCTTGAAAGATAGCAACTAGTTAAGATTATGGTTGTTCCTGACTCTTGAGAACAGATTGAGCACTTGAAATGAAGTTTTCTGAAGTTTTGAGTCTTTTGTAGTTGCTGGTTATGCATAGCTGAAAGTAGTTTTTATTCATAAGTCATAGAATAACTTTTATTTTGTTCTGGGTAGTTTGCATTTGTCATTGTCATCCTTGGGCGCCCCCTTTTGGTGAGTTTCAGATTTTAATATGCAGATTTGGATTTTATTTTGCAGAAGTCGCCCCTCTTGAAGTCATTCTACTTCATCATGCCTGGCAAATGTTTAGATAATTCATTGAGTAGTTGTTGCAGCTATTTCTTGGTCATAAATTGGTCGCCATCTTCCTAGGAGTTCATTGCACTTGGTCCCATGTCATTCAGAGTAGTTATGAGAGAGTTATGAGCATTTTAGAGGGTTGTCTAGTTGCTGGTTTGTGCATTTCCAGTTGCCGGTCTGTCAAAATCAGATTGTAAAAGTTTTCCTTTGGGATTGGGTTTAGTGTGGATCGAGTCTTTTGATGATAGGAAAGATATAATACTTCATTGCAGCATTGAGGCATTTCAAATACAGTGATATTTGCAGGAGAAACTCATATTGTAATGCTGCTACAGTAGTACTGTTCAGCCATTTTAATTCTTGCAATTTCATATTTTCCCACGTTTGTGGAAGAGACTGGCATTGCCTCAGTCTTTCATTTCAGTATTTACTTTCATGTACCACCCGCTAAAAAGTGGAAGAGGCTGGCATGCCGCCTAGTTACTTAGGTATTGCATTTACATATTGTTGATCAGCTGAGCCATCAACACACTCCCGCTGAAAAGTGGTCGAGTTGCATATTTACTTTCAGCATTGTACTTTCTAATTCCAGTCCTCCCGCTGAATAAGTGGTAGAGTGATTGCAACTTCTTTCTATTACTTTCCAGCAGTTTCAATTATGCTAATGATCCCCTTTCGAGTATGCTCTCAACCTTGCCCATATTGGGTTTTGGGTTGATCAGAGGAAAGGGTTCCCTTTCAGTTGGATTGAGGTTTCATTAACGTTAACGGGTGAACTTGGTTGTGAAAAAAAAAAAAATTGCCCGGTATATTCTAGGGGAGAAGCCTGCAATGGGCTACATATATGAGGGCATGCATAGGGCCAAAGAGGCCATTAGATCCGTTTATGGTGGAGTTGAAGCGAAGTATCGTCCCATTTGGGAGATCATTGATAGGAGATGGCACCACCAGCTTCATAGGCCCCTCCATGCAACCATCTATTTCCTAAATCCGTTCTTCCAATTCGACCATGATTTCCATGCAGATAAAGAGATTCTTAGTGGGCTCTACTCGACGATAGAGCGGATGTTGCCTGCTGTTAGTACACAGATAGTGCACGAGATAGATGCCTTCACTAAAGCACAAGGAGACCTCTTTGCACATCAATTGTGCAAAGAGAGTAGAATGAAATTACAGCTAGGTAAAAATATATTTAAGGGCATAATTTTCATCTTTTTATATTATAATTTATTATTAAATGTTGAACTTGAAACTTGAAACTTGAAAATTAAAGTTGGAAATGAGATTGATTTTGTTTCTTTTTCTCATCTCACATAGATGGTGGCATATGTTTGGTTCTAATACACTGAACATTCAAAATATTGCCATTCGTATACTGAGCCAGCCATACAATTCATTTGGTTGTGAGCGCAATTGGAGTATGTTTGAGCACATACACTCCAAGAAGCGCAATAGACTATCAGTGGAGAGGATGAATGATTTGGTATATGTTCATTACAACCTTCGGCTCAGATACAGGAAGATTTTTTGCCATGACACCACCCCAATCAAGCTAGAGGAGGTTGATCCACAGTCTGAGTGGATCATTGAGGCTACAGATGCAGTCTTTAGTGATGAGGACCTTGATTGGGTGGACCAGGCAGATAGAGAGGTTGAGGTTGTAGCTATGGCTGAGGAGGAGGCTAGAGAACAAGGAGACACAGTTGTTGTTGGTGAGAGTGGCATGGAGACACAAGCAGAGACTATGGCTGTAGCTGCTACATCATCGAGGACCCTTAGAAGCCTTTGTAGGAAGGATATAGGCTCCACTAAGCCATAGACTTGTAACCATTGTTTTGATATTTCATATTTGTATGGAACATTTGATGTCATGGATTTCATATTCCATGAGTTTTGTATACATTTGACTACATTTATATATCTTAGTGTGCTATTTCCTTCAGCAGCTCAGCTACAATTTGTGTACTTTATACTTATGTGATCAATGTATACTTGTGTATGTGATCAAATTTGCTTCTATTTAATGATGTTATTGTGTATTTAAGGTTTATTCAATAAAGGGTGCTGGAAACAAGTTTTAAATCCTTAAAAATCTCTAAATTTCTAAGGTTTTTTCATTTTCCCGAGTCTGTGCCGAGTCCGGGCATCAAGTCCCAAGTCCCAAGTCCAGTCACCCTAGCCGAGTCTGAGTCTCGTAACTATGATATATATATATATATATATTATACTCCATCATGATGCATACCACTCACTAAATCCAAAGGCTGCTGCTTTTCTGACAGCAGATTTATTCCTTTTTTCCAATCTGCTGCTTTATCTAGATTTCTAATTGATTTCCATTCATTCCCTGATTGATCTCCCTTTTATATCTTTATATCTTTCATTTCTTGGAAGTCACACCTCTTCATTATTACTGCCCTTTTAGAAGAGTCACAACTATTACCTTAATAGCTAGTCTGAAGCCTTGATTTAATTTTTTTTTAAATATCTTTAATCCCAAGGGATTGCTGCCCTTATAATTTTACTCTCTTAAACCTAAGCACTACCTTATCTAATATCTATTAATTGCTGCTTTCTCTAGTTAAGAATCACTGCTGCCTTTTTAAATTTTGTCTTTTTCTTTAGTTTGTCTAATGTGATTTTTGTCTTTTTCCTTAACTAAAATCATCGCACCTTTTCATTTATTAATTTCTGCCCATCTTTTAATGATATTAATCGCTGCTTTTTAATTAATATCCCTTTCTTGGGCGATAATATTGGTTAAATATATATGGCTTTTGTCTTGATAAGTGAGAGTGAAGTCAGGCACCTTTGGATATTAATTTAATTCACATTGCAATGTAGTCGGCCAGCAATCAAACATAATGAAGTTGGTATCTATTTTGGGGGCATGACAATGGTAGTGCTAGCATTGGGCCTAGCATTCTTGCATCTAGGATAGATTCATATATTTTGCCATGCACTACTCCAAGTTTCCAACCATCACTTGAAAGCATGGGTTCAAACAAAGATAAACATGATGCAGCTAAAAGTGCAATTGAAAACTTTTGGTTCTATTGCACCATTCCATTCCACGCAGCCACGTAGTTCTTTTTTTTTTGTTTTAAAATAGATAATTTGATTGTCTCTTGAATTTTTAATTTTAGAGGTATGTAGAATTCAAATTTAAACTCTCAATTTTACAAAACTTATTTTATTTTATTTATTTGTGTTAGGTCTCCTTATTGAAAAAACATGGTAGATGCCATTAATGTTTATGGGGTGGGGTTCAAAGCCCCTAATGATGAGAAAAAGGGCCCCATTTTGTCTCAAAAGGTGGCTGATGTGAAAGCTACAATTAAAGAGCAGCAAGAGATATGGAAGAAGAAGGGTTGGACGAATAGAAGAAATAGAACATTGCTAAATTTTCTTGTTTCTTCTTCAGGTGATTGTACTTCCTAAAATGCATTGATTTAGAGATTAAGATTTTTAATTTATATTTTATCAAATCATTGATTTTGTTTCTTTCTTAAGTGGCATAGTGTTCAAAAAATCTATTGATGCTTCAGGAAACACAAAAAAAGTTGAATTCCTTTGCGAAGCTTTGGAGGGAATCTTGGTTGAGGTAGGTGAGGAAAATGTGGTGCAAATAGTTACAGATAATGCAGCAAATTATGTTGTTGCAGGTAGACTACTCCTGGATAGGCACCTATCATTATTCTAGACTCCTTGTGTTGCTCATTGCCTTGAACTCATATTGGACGATCTTGGCAAGATTCCATAGATCAAAGTGTGTGGAGATTGCCAAAAATATTTGTAAATACATGTACAATCATACTTGGGTCCTCAAACTAACGAGGCATTTCACAGGGAAGGAGTTGGCTCGTCATAAAATAACCAAGTTTGCAGCCAATTCTATCACATTGCAATCCTTGCTTCAAGCAAAGGGAGTTTTGAGGAACATATTTGTTAGTGGGGAGTAGACTTCCTCATCATATGCTAAGACCAATGCAGGGGTTGATGTGCCTAATTGGATTTTTTATGAGCAAAGCTTCTAGGTACCAACCATGGAGATAGTAGAGGTAAATCTACATTATATTTTTATTCATATTTTTATTTTATTTGTTTATTTTTGTTCACACTTATGTTAGTCTTTCACAATAATTGCAATTCACAGAGCCTTTAGTGGTTCTCCTACGAGTTGTCAATGGGTAGAAGCCCAGGATTGGCTACATATATGAGGGCATGGATAGGGCCAAGGAGGCCATTAGATCTATTTATGCGGAAGTTGAGGATAAGTATTGTCCCATGTGGGAAATCATTGATAGACAATCTAACAATGGCACCTATAGCTTCACAAGCCCCTACATGCAACTATTTATTTCCCAATCTTGCATTCCAATTCCACTTTGATTTCAAGGTGGATGAGGAGATTCTAAGTGAGCTCTACAAAGTCATAGAGCGGATGGTGCCTAATTCTCTTCTTGGAGCACAAATAGTCACTGAGATTGAGATTTTTAAACTTGCACAAGGAGATCTCTTTGCATGATATATATGCAAGGCAACTCAATTGACATTACAACCAAGTAAAAATCTATTAAGGGCATAATTTAAGTTTAAAAATTATAAATTTTCCTTTTTGACATTATTATTAAATATTGAAACTTAAAGTTGCACAATGAGATTGATTTTTTCTTTTTCTCATCTTAGATGCATGGTGGGAAAGATTTGGTGCTAAGGTACAAAATCTTTCGAGGATTGCAATTCAAGTCTTGAGCCAACCATGCATTGCTTCACGTTGCGAGTGCAATTGGAGTATGTTTGCACACATACACTCCAAGAAGCGCAATAGACCGTTAGTGCAAAGGTTGAATGATCTAGTTTATGTTCATCACAACCTTTGCCTTCACCACAAACAGATTTTGGGCAATGACTTATCACCCATCACACTAGAGGAGGTTGATCCACAATTAGATTGGATCACTAAAGTTTAGGATCTTATTTTTAGTTATGAGGACCTTGATTGGGTTGACCAGGTGGATAGAGAAGCAGAGGCAGTAGCCATGGCAAAGGAAGAGGATAGAGCACGAGCAGACACCTTGGATGTTGGTGTGTCACTGAGACAAAGGCAAATATCATGGCTGCATCATCATCCAAGGCCTATCTTAGACACCTACACAGGACTTGTCGTAATATTCGGCCGAGTGATGCAAGCTCCTTTGAGCCATAGACTTTTAGTTTTTTTTTTTTTTTAAATTATATATTTGTTTTGAACTTTTGATGCCATGGATTTCATATTCTATGAGTTTTGTATACATTTGACAATATTTATAATATATATATATCTAAATGTGTTAATTTCCTTCAATTAAAATTTGTGTTTATACTTATGTGATCAATGTATACTTGTGTATGTGATCAAAGTAGCTTCTATTTGATGAGTTTATAGTGTCTTTGAGGTTTTTTTATTAAAGGGTGCATGAAACAAGTTTTAAATCCTAAAAAAATCTCTGAATTTCATGGGTTTTTCAATTTGCCAAGTCTGGGTCTAGGTCAAAAATCAACTTGTCAAGTCTTGTGCGAATCCGAGTCTTGTAACACTGATTATGATGTCATCAAATTGATTCAAATTCAAGGAAACTTGGTGCAAAATGCTTCTAATCTTTCAATTTTGGCATCTTCTTTGTGTTAATGCATTTACAATTATTAGTGAGTCACCTTCTAGTATGATTTTCCTTGCTCGATTTCATATTGCCATTTGGATAGCAAGGGTTGTGGCTAAGGCTTTTGCCTCATTAATTGTGCCCTCAATTAATTTATTTGAGGCAGCTGCAACAACATTTCCATTTTGATTTATGGCCATGCAACCAGCTCTCAATTTCCCCAAATTGCCTTGGGAAGCTCCATCAAAATTGATCTTCTCATAGCCCCACAAGGGGGGAGACCAAGTGGCATCCTGTCTTTTTAGCTTTTATAGGTTCAACCCTAGAAACCCCTTGAACAAGGATCTGAATTTCAACCTTGAATTTTCTTGAAATAGGAGCAATATATAGTGTCAAATCTTAGGGGTCCAATGGTGAACCCAAATATTGAGGCCCAAGATGTTTTGTGGACGGAACTGAAAATGGAAAATACTATAACACAAGGGCAGGGAAAAAAGTTGTTAACCAAGATAAATGTGCTATCTAATCCCTTGTTAAGGTTTGCACATCATACATGCTTTTCTACATTTGCTACATGGTACTACTACTCCCTACTGTTGAGATCACTATGTTGGAAAAAAACTATGAAACACATCTCAATTCTTGGTTCTAAAGAACTTTTGAAGTCAGTTAATAATCCTTTCGAAATGCTAGTCAACACTTGTGATGACCATTATTAATACATTGGCCTTCCTTTAATTGCCAATGTATTGATCATAAAGAATGGCCATAAATAACTAAAGTGCTAAAAATAATTGAAGAGATAGTATTCTACTCTGACTGAAATTTTGTGTAGACCAGGAAATCACTTTTTATGTAAAACCTTTTAACATCCCCAAACACATCAGCCAGTGGCAATACCACTCATGACCTATGCTACTAGATCTCTCTAAAACCCCACCACCCTCCTGTACCTTAAGTACAAATCTGATTCTGATCTTGGGATGAATCTCCTAGGAAATGTACAGGATCCTTTGACAGGGTAGTTTTATATACAATGACAAAGATTTACTAGATAACCAACACCAATTACATACTGCAATAACGCCCTTTTAAGGAGGAGAAAAAATGCTTTCAAAATACAAGCAGAATAGTTACTTTCCAATAATCATTGTTAAATTATACAAGGAAAACAAATGAATAATATGATGAGAAAACTTACCGGCATCTATACCAACCCATGGTATAAGTATTAATGGAACCAGCTGATATGGCTTGATTGGTGGTAAACGCCTCCTATGTAATCAGAATAATAAAATGATGAAGAAAAACAATGCATGTAAAATAGCTAATAATGAACTATAGCACATGTAACCTAAAATTTAGAAAGTGGTAAAAATGCAAAATGAAATATTTGCAGTCAAATGTTGATGTATCTTGCACTATCAAAAATAACCATCAACTCTAACTCCAATCCAAAATGAACAAAGTTATTCAGATATCAATTGGCCAACATCTATTCCATTATACAAAGAGAAAAAAGAAAATTGTGAAATGATAGAGCTGTGAAAGCTTTACTTGACAAACAAATAATAGAGTCGATGTGCCTGAGCAATGCGGCAGCTCATTAGCAAACCAAACCCACAAGGACCTTCCAGCCATACTGCACACATTGTTCAACAGAAAAACCTTCCAATTTAGCATACTTGGTTATTGGATTTTAAAGAGTACATCTTTCAAGCAAAGTTCTGAAAGACAATTCACCTATAGTTGATAAGTGCATATATGATTAAATACAGGAGATCTGAAATAAAGAATATAAGGAAATTGTCAATGAAAAGAGCTGATAAAATCTTTATAGTTTATGGGAATCCTATTTTAACTTTAACCTGACCAAAGATAACAAGAGTGCCAGAAATGTCTGTGTTTGGATTTAATAAGATTGGTTGACATCTGCACACAAAAGATCAAACTTGAACCTGTTAACATCAGTTTTCTAGCAATACCCATAACATGCAAATCAGTATTTCAGATCTCATATTTTAACAATGGAAGCATACCATCACTGATAGCAAAAAAATAATGCTGGCAATAGTTTGTAGAACAAAAAGCTGAACTTGCTTTGTTTTGATCTCTGGGACTCCATGAATCAAGCGAGCAAAGAATGTACCACAAAAGAGTCTGCGACAAACATAAGTTAGCAAATCATTACTATAAGAGTCATTCAACTGCAACCTCAGAACCAAAGGAAAAAATAAATGATTTTTTTGCTACATATTATTGAACCATATTAATGGAAGAATAGCCAGTAAGAATAGTGCATATCTAATATAAAATGCCAGTATAGTAAGTATCCTGTCATTATTACTGTCTGTGAGAACTAGTAGCAAACTTCTCCTGTTGGAAACTAAATATAAAAAATACAAGACATTGATAAGAAACTAGCACACTTGTGATGTGAAAAAACTCTTGTTGAACTGCTTCTACCAGATTTCTTTTGCCTCTGTAGAAAACTAAATGGTGCAGATGTTATTTCTATTTCTTTGGACATAGGAAAAAAACTCCACAACATTTGATGTGCACCTAGGCACAACATAGTATTAGGAATATCGTATCACCTTTTTTGTCCTTAGGCCTGAAGCCTATGTAGAGAAAATATTATGTTATGTTATAGTAAAGCATTATATCATGATGTAATTAGAGTTCTCTTTGTAACTTGACTATAAATTGAGAAAAAAACCCTAAGCTATCTATATTTTGCCATTTGACATCTATTCAATACAAAGTCATCTTTTGGGACCTCTTGTGTGGCTTTATGTGCAGATGCAATTATAAATCCATATTGGTTTGTGCAAGGGATCCATCTTTTACAATTTTTTAGTATTTTATCTTCAAGCTATATTTTGCAGATTGCTTTCCTTTTCCTTTGAGGACACTTGCCTTATACCTTGATTGCAAATTGGTATGCTTATTCTATGGTGGCCAATCTGACCAGACTCAACTCTTCTTGAATACTTCCTGTCAATCCATTGATGTATCTTGCAACCTTCTCTTTGCTTGCCTCACTATGCCATGTCCTAATAATCAATTTGTGAAATTCTTCAGTGTATTCCTTCAAAATCTTGTCCCTTTGTCTCAAACTTTGCAATTCCTTCAGTAAATCCAACTCATAATCCATCGGCATGAACTGTCTTTTCAATTTTGCAATCATCCTCTCCCATTTTGTTATTCTTTCCTTCCCCTTCCTATTTCTTTCCAGTTGTACTTCCACCAAGCAGTAGCATGTCCTTTCAGCTTAGTCTTTGCAAATCTAACCCTTTCAAGTTCTTCAATCTCCTCATACTCAAAGTACTCATCCAACTCATTTATCCAATCAATCAGTTCTTCCAGATTTGGATCACTACAATAGTTTGTAACTTTTATTCTAGATCTCTTGCTGATTTCAGAAATGGCCTTTAACACATTCACTTGCTCTGACTCTTCTTCCAAATCTTCTAGGTCTTGCAAAATCCTCTCAAGCATCTTCCTCCACATTGCTTTCATCGTCATCCCTTAGGCTTCATCCCCTTTTTCTATCTTCCTCCAAAGCCTCCAATTTAATCATGTTCTGTCTTACCACTTTCAAAACCTCATCCAACTTTTTGGCATGTTGACAACTCCCTGGACTCTTCGTAAAAGCATCTTCCTAGATTCATTGCAAACTGCCTCTAGTCGACAATCTATCTACAATCACCCCTTGCAACTGCCTCTCAATCAGCAATCTGTTGACAAGTTTCTTGTAGGTCACCTCAGTTTGACAATCTATTCACAGACGGAACCCACAAAGCAACCACTTACTCTCCTCAAGATTCGAACCTTACACTCTAATACTACTTGATGTAGTCATGATAGAAGGGTCCAATGAAGGACTATCCAGTCATGCAACTAACAGCAATAAACAAACAAAAGAGCATAAGATATACCCTAGGAAAATCCTCAATGAGGGAAAAACACAACCTCCAAAAGATTCCTCATCATTTTATCGAATTCTCAACCAAGTTACAATCTACTGCAATGGCAAATATTCTAGGCCACAACCTAACGACAATTACTGTGTATAATACCCTTAAACTTGAACTCCATCCTGAAACAACCTCCTCATACCTACACTTGGAACTCCAACCTTAGCTAAAATGTTTCCTCTTGCTCTCTGACATACTTTCAATGATCGTGGCAACCAATATATATCAGTCTCCAATCTCCTTAATGATCTGCATCAGCTGCAAGGTGGTGCAAAGTTCAATACTTCTTGAAATGTGTAGTCAGCTAGTGAAAGTTAATTTCTCGAACCAAACCAAAATGAAGGAAAAGAAATTTGTGCAGTCCGCAATGTTTGTTCCCCTGGGTCCAATAAGTCTTCTCATGTCTTCCTTGATTGCCACAAAATTCAAATTCTTTCGCACCAATAGTAACTCTGCAACTGTGATAATCTGTCAGTTTGATACAAGTTCACAAACCCAAACAGGTTGTTACATGAATCCGATTCTCCTCAAACATGGATAAGATCTCCAAATATTCCTCTTGAATGTTTTATCAAAATCACAAGACTCGATTTTGACATGCAGTAAAATGTGGTGACATCTTCTATTGCCGATTGGTGAATTAAAACTGCAAACAAACAAATTAAGTAAATTAATAGTTTATGATTCTTCAATTTGTCAAGGCACCATGTCTTCGTGGCAAGTCGGATCAGAGCACAAGTCAATTTGCTGTTTCGATCTTTTGGAGTAAGCACAAAACCTACTTTGAGTACCACACAGCATACCATTTTAAAATGAAGCCTGTGCATTGCAGGTTTAGGTTTAGAAAAGCTAATGAGATACCCAATTTAAGTAAGATTGCAAGCTGATGGAACTGATTGATGGAAGCTATTTAATTTTATTCAAAATGCTAAGGGAAGAAACAGCTTAATCTTTTTAAAATGAGCCCACGTTGTTGCCTAGAATTTTGGGTCTGTTGGCAGAGACTACACTCAAAAAGCGGAAGGCTTAAAAAAAAAACCAGTACTATGAAAAAATTCATATGGGTGGATTTAATACATGACTTTACATCTTCCTCATTGCCTGCGATGGTCTTGAAAGAATTTAATGGTACAATTGGCAGAGCCTACAAATAAAGGTGGATAAAGTCGGCTAAGATCGGAAGAAAGTAAAAAGAACAACGGTGGACTTACATGAACATGGTGAGAGCAGTGATTGCCACTGCAACATAATCGGCGGGTAAAGCCACCTTCCCCTCTCCAATGACATGCTCATGGTTGAGACTCATCTTCGCCTTCTTTTCTCCATTTTCAGTTTCCGTGCACTGAATATGAAAAGTTGAAAATATGTTGCAATACTCAAGTCAAGTAAGTGTTAATCATCCCCGTCAGTCAAACCCGTTGAAAATGTGAGCTTTAAATTTGCTGTTGGCGTGCTTGTTTATTTTCGGCTTTGCCCGAAATGGAAGCTAATTTCGTACGAGTTTAAGTTAGGCCTATATTAATTCAATAAAATAGAATAAAAAGAATTTCAATATTTGTAAGGTTAAAGATAGTTAAGAAGTTTGAAAGCTCTTCTCTGATTTTACTGCTTCCATAATGTACAAGATACAAACTTTTTCTTCTCATTCTTCTTTAGGTCTTTTCTACCTGTTTGTTTCATTCCAGAAATGATGAGAATTGATTCTCAATTGAGTTATAAAAAAATTCACTTTCCAAAATATATTTGCCTCTAAGTAAGCTTTTTGTTGATGATCATAAGTGGGGTTAAATTAGTCAAGGTAATGTTTTTAAATTTTCGATGATTTTTTTCCACATGAACTTGCAAAATTTATCTATAAAAAAAATTTATTTAGGTACATAGTTAAGTGAATGTCACATTTGCTCATCCACTTGATGTTTTGTTTTATCCAAAACTTTTTTGATAATAGCCTTAGGTCATCTATGTGTCTTCATTTGTTCAAGTTTTTTTAGATTATGTATGAGACACACCATAGCAATGGCCTCAATAGGGATGGTACCCATTTTAGCAAGAAGACTCTCATAAAGGTTTAAATTTTTTAGTTTGAATATGCTTATGATCATGTGTTTTTGAATCCCTCTATTCACTTCCATTTTATCATTGAAGTTCTCTTCCTTTAGCAAGTATTCAAATTGAACTTTGTTGTTGAAGTCAATGCTAAGATGTTTATACCATGTTACCCTCTAGAATATTCCCTACAAAATAAAATTTGAGCTATTTTCTCTTCCTTTTATTTGAGAAGATCGTGATCTTTGTTTTGTTCGTGTCAACTTGCATACCAACTTTCTTGCAAAATTACTATAAGGCATATAAGTGCTCTTGCAACCCTTGTTTTGATTTAGAGATCAAGATGAGATTGTTAGCATACAAGAGAAGCCTCGCAACGCACTATCCCAAAATAACATCATCCCCTCTTTTCATATTTAGCCATTCTCTTAATTTGTTAATATAAAGACCAAAAGGCATAGGGGAAAGAGGACACCCTTGACACCTATGACACTTCTAAAAAAAATTGAAAATCCTCTTGAGTTCTAATTTTTACCCATACTTCTTCATAAATGCTATGAACAACCCCTTTATATTGCTTTGAGATATCGAGATTCTTCATTCTACACCATAATTTTCTCTTACGAATTGTCAAAAGCTTTCTTAAAGTAAAAAAAATAGAAATAGGCTTCCTCTTTATCATCCAAATTTTTTCAATGATGCATCTCAAAGTGGTGTCATGATCTATACTCGAGTCCTTTGGTCTAAAACTTGCTTATCATTTTGCTCTCTTACCTTTTTCTTCTATCCACTTGTCGATCATGTGCTCAACCATTCTTCTGAACAATTTTGCAAATAAAGGATTGACCATATGATGGTTAGGTAATTAGATGGATTATGTATCACCACTATTAAAGAGAGGTATCACAAGGTTGGTTATCCAGTCTCTTGGAAGCCCATTTTAAGTGTGTTGCATGTAACTCAACCATGTTGCAAGCCTTCTCCATGCTCAACTTCTTAATACCTTAGTTAACCTCTTGTAAAGTAAATTGTTGTGTTGTTGTGTTGACCATGGAAGGTGCATTTATTCATGGTTCATGCTCATATAGTTGCCTTGCATAAGTAAGCCATTGATCAGTTGTGATGTTATTCTTTGTGTATTGCTTCCTTTTTTGAAGCTCCTTCCAAAAAAAAAAAGGTTATTTTTCCCTAAATAGATTAGCTCCTATGTCCTTATGAGCATTTACTCTCTTTCTATTTAATAATATGTTGGTATAAAATATTTGCCAAAAATAACTTATTTCTTTTTCCTATTGTTTTCTCTTATGCATATTTCAAGAGCCTCTTGATTTAATTCATGGATTATGAACCCCTTCTTACTCTTTTCTTTCTTTTGCATTATTTGTTTCAAAGCTTCTATAAATATAAAGTAGTTTTCTTGGGTTATTAATTTTTTTTATTTTTGACAAGTGTTGATGATTATTGTTGTTTTGTTATTGTAGCATGGTTTCTTTTTGGCCAAAGCAATGTAGTACAAATTGGATAGTGATATTATTTTAGCTCTATAAGAGGATCCTCTATCACTATCTTTATTATCCTGCCTATCAAGCTTTGCAAGTAAATGACATATGAATAATGTAATCAACCACACTCACACCATTATAGGTTTTACATGTGTAATTGTAATAAAATAACTTGCTCAATAGAAGAATATGATAGGAAATATGTTGCAAATACTTGATAATAATAAGCCACTTCGAGGGGGAAAAGCTCCAAATATCTTCAATGAGAACACAATTTGCAATATGATGATGAAATAAGACTCGCTACCTCCTATATATACCTTATTTATGCCTAAGATATCACCCAGGTTGACTTAGATAACCATATATAAGCCCTAGGCCAACCTAATTAACTAAATAACAATATAATAATGATAATATGACTCAATTAAGAGTTCAGATAGCTAGAAGCCGAATATTCATAACCCAATGTACTCTAATATTAAGTTTGTAGCATGTCCCCTCTTTAGAGAAGCATTTTCCTCAATTCTAAGTAGGTTTAGATGTGTTTGAATGAACTTATCGTCCTCCCATATGGCATCTTCAATTGGTAAATTCTTTCATTGGATGAGATACTGAGTGAGTGTTTTGGTCCTTAGCTTCCTTGTGCATTTCTGAAGAATAAACTTTGGTTCCAATATGATTATTCCTTCTTCATGAAGCTCAGGTAATATTTTATGAGTAGGGATATTATTTCCAATTACCTTCTTCAAACAAGAAACATGAAAAATGGATGTATCTTTGTTGTTGATGGGAATTCAATCTTGTAGGCAACACCACCTATTATTTGCATGATTTCATATGGACCATAATATTTTGGAGACAACTTCTTATTATTTGTTTGTTGCTTTAGTGACATTTTCTTGTAAGGGTGCAATCTCAAGCAAACCCAATCCCTAACTTCAAAACTTCTTTCACTATGATGTTGGTTTGCCTACTACTTCATTTGATTTTATGCCATGGCTAGATTCTCTTTAAGTCCTAAAAGTACTTGTTGTTGATGAAGCATGTGGCTCTCCAAAGCGTGAACTCTTGGTGACACCTTCAATGATCATGTGATGGAACAAGGATGATATCCATGCAATGCCATAAATGGAGATATTTTTGATGAACTATAGAAGGAAGTGTTATACCACCATTCTTGTAGTGGTAGCTAATCTATCTATTGAGATTGTTTATCTAAAGTGAACCAATGTAGATATCCTTCCAAATACTTATTAACTACCTTCATTTTCTCATCAGTTTGAGGATGGTATGAAGAACTGTGAGCCAATTGAGTACCCAAATATGAGAATAAATTTGTCCAAAATTTACTAGTAAAGATAGGATCACTGATGCAAGAGCATTGTGCTCCATCGAATTTTGGTTATGTTTTAGTTTCAATGTTGTGTAGTTTGGTGTTTTTTTGTTGTGTTTAGATGCAGATCTTCATGTTGATGTTCGGAAAGAAGCATAATGTGAGGATAAAGTGGATACTTGATGTTACTCCCAAACTCGACAGTTAATGTGTTGGTTTGTTTGTGGTTCGCTAAGTCGTGGGCCGATTGGTTGTTCGAAACATTACATTTTAGTTATAGTCAGAGGTCATTTCATGTATGATGAGATAGATCAAGGATGTGGTCGTTATAAAGAAATGATGTCGAAAGACTAAAGAGGTCGTTATTAAGAGTTGGAGAAGTGAAACGAAAAGGCAAAATGAATGGTGTAAGCGAGTTGTTGAAAGAGTGGTGGAGAAAATTAAAAAGGAGGGTCAAGAAAGTGGAAGAAGAGATGATGAGGTTGAATACAAGGATAAAGGAAGCGGTTGGCGATTTAAAGGTGGCAAGGTCAATCATGAATTTTTTATCCAAGAGCGAGTAGGGTTGGAGAGGTGATAGTCGAACTAGTAGCCTATCCAATAAGGCGAATATGGAATAGAGTGTAAGCATTGGGTTGTAAGAAAGTGCAGATTTCTATGTGGGTGTAAGTTGATCCATAGAAGGAAATTTATCAATATAAATCAGTGGCAATGTATTCAAACAAAGTCTGATTAAAGAATTTAGTGACTTGTTTTTGTTAAAATAACATTTCTTGAGTCTTGTTTTTTGTGGATTTCCGTATCTATGATTCGAGCAATTTAATGAGGGTTACTATTGTCTTGCTGGGATTTGAGTGCATATGTGTGAAATCTTTGTCATCAAGTGGTATCAGAGAGTAGAATTTTCTAAGCATTGAGTAGATCGTTGAAGTGAGGCAACTTAGCTAGGACCTGTTGGTAGTGTGGAGAAAGGAGTGTGGGTGTGTAGATTGCGAGTTGGAAAAGTATTGCAGTAGTGAAGAGGATGAAGATTGCAGTTATAAGACCCGTTGTAATACCATCTTGGGATAGATATTGGGATGGTGTGGAGAAGAGAAAGCTATATGAGGAATTGCAAACGATTTCAAGTCAAATGGATGCATTGGAAAAGTATTATTTTCCTAACCCTATGATGATTATAGGGTGTTCGAAGAAATCCAAGGAAAGAGAGCCTAAAGCAGTGCCAAGTCATATAGAAGACATTACATACAAGGATGTTGATAATGAAGACTATGAACATTTTGTAGATGTTAAGGAAGAAGATTACAAAGTGACAAAAAATGACAAAAATGCAAATTCTCATAAACTTGAATTTGATCAATTTGATGATTTGCTAGAAGATGGTACTCAATGCGAAGCAGAGTCCGATGATAGAGAAAATTTTGTTCATGTTGAAGATAACAATTGTAATGAAGATGAAGATAAATATGTATCGGATGTGCAATTCAGTTCGGATGGTGGAAGTGCAAACTTAGTGAAGGCAGATGTAGTGGAGAATGAAAGCGCTAAATTTTTAAATGAGATTGCAGTAAAAGAACAGACAAATGGTGAAAAGGTAAATGATGTAATGGTTCCAGTTGATACTACAATAGTAACTAATTTTACCCATAACAAGGAAGTTGTTTTATTCGGGAAAATGTTAGTGGAAGATTGTGAAGAGGAGACAACATGGTGGGGATTTGGAGTTAATAAAGAGAATCGAAGGAGGAAGTATGCACAGAAAGAGAGAAGCCAACAAATGCAGATCAAGAAACTTCTAAGAAAACAATGCAAGTATGGAAGTGCAGAATCAAGAAACTGGAGGGTGAGAAAAAAGAAATTGAAGCTGAAAATTGACATTGTGGACTCCATGTGCAGGAGCACATGATTTCTTAGTCACCTAGGGAGTCTGATGCAGGAGCATAGCGCTCCATTGAATTTTGGTTGTGTTTTAGTTTCAGTGTTGTGTAGTTTGGTGTCTTTTTGTTGTATTTAGATGCATATCTTCTTATTGTTTAGATAGAAGCATAATGTGAGGAGAAAATGGATACTTGATGTTACTCCCAAACTTGACAGTTAACCTGTTGGTTTGGTTGTCGTTTGGTTGTTGAGTTGTGGGTTGATTGGTTGTTCAAAATATTCCATTTCAGTTATAGCTAGAGGCCATTTCATGTATGATGAGATAGATCAAGGACGTGGCCATTATAAATAAATGAGTCTAAAATACTAAAGAGGTCATTATTAAGAGTTGGTGAAGTGAAACGAAAAGGAAGAATGAATGGTGTAAGCAAGTTGTTGAAGGAGGGCGAAGAAAATTAAAAAGGAGGGTTGAGAAAGTGGAAGAAGAGCCAATGAGGCCAAAGGCAAGGATAAAGGAAGTGATCATCGATTTAAAGGTGGCAAGGTCGATCATGAAGTTTTTAGCCAAGAGCAAGTAGGCCTAGAAAGGTGATAGTCGAACTAGTAGCCTAGCCAATAAGGCAAATATGGAATAGAGTGTAAGCATTGGGTTGTAAGTGTCATGTCCCCATTCTGGAGCAATAAGGAGATGCATTAAGTTAATTACTTGTAATGTTTTCCAACATGTTTGCTAACTTTCATTGTTGGAGAATTTATATTTAATTAATTTAATAATAAGTCACTAATAAAACATTATAATATAAAGTCACTTAGAATAAAATATTACTTTAATCTAGAAGCTTCTTGGTGATGTGTTATGAAAAGTATAAAAAGAAGCTTGGGCTATGCATTTGAATATCTTGAATTGACTACACTTCTGATTATTGAAGAGCTTGAGAGCTTGACATAGCCTGAGGGTTTATACCTTCTTGTATGCTAGTTTCAATTGTGCAACACCAACCCTAGCTAGTTTGGAGTGAGATATTCCATTCTTTCACATTGGGCAAAATTTGTGGCCAAGGGCCAATTTTGGTTGCATCGATTTGGGCATTTCATTTCCAGATTTTTGGTGGAGTATTTCAGTTCTTGAAGAAGGACAATTTTGTTGCTAAAGGAGGATGATTTCCCACTTGTGGCTGATTCGATTTGGTTATTTTTTTTGGGAGATTGATTCATCAAGTTGTTGGCTCGATTTATATATATAATTGTTGGTGAAACCACAATCATATGCATTACATTCATGGTTTTATTTATACCATATAGTTGTTGAAGAAATTTGTGGTCATTATGCTTGTTGGGTGCACCACCATAGGGTGTGATTTTGCTTAGATTAGCTGGGAAAAATAAAGTACAATCATGGAGGGAGTCATGGGGTTTATAAGAACCTAGTCGCAACCTTTTGAAGGTGAATCTATGTGAAGAAATTGATTAGTTGATGTTGTTGTTGTTTCATCATCAGGCTTCATCATACATCTTCTTCAGTTTCCTGGCATCTATTTCCAGGTTTAGGGTGATCCCACAATACTGGTTTACAATTTTTGGCCAAACTGGGCACTTAACTGATTTTTTCTAACTAAATCTTCACTTTCAGACACCTATAGTGGTTAAACCGTGAGGAATTTGAAGATGATGCAAACTAGTGATTTGTGAAATTTTGTCTGTAGAGTCTAAATATTATTTTTTCCAAATTTTTGGAATCAGATTGCACTTCTTTTTCCATCTCCTTCAAAAACTAGTTTTTTTCAGTAAACACCATTTTTAAGGAGAGACGCTCACCGTATAACACATAACTTTTTTTCCATGAAGGATAAAATTCTACTTTTTTCAAATTTAGATTTGTAACTAAAATATCTAGCACTTCCAATTGGTTTCATAGTGTTTTATCAAATATTTTTTCCTTAATCAAGTTTCGAAGTCAAACCAATTACAATTTAGACATAGGCAGACCGTATAACACAACTTTTTTTTGTATATATCGAAAAAAAAAATTATTTATTTTTGTTGGATCAAGGTCTTCAATATCTAGTGCACTCATATTTTTCAATTTGTTTTTGATAATCTTCTATTTTTCCACATGTGCAGAACGAAGAGCTTGATTTTCGATGAAAAACCTACATTCACAAGAAATAAAAAATGAATATAATAATTAAATTAAATTTATTTAAAATTATACTTTTTGGGAAGCTTATAATAAGGACTACATACTTACAAAAAAATATTTTTTTAAAGAATTCATTTGATCCCCCACAAAGGTAAATCAAAAGTGGCGTTTTATCAGTATTTTGATAGGTGTAAAGGAGACTTCGTTATAGGTATGGTTTAAAACTAGCAGGGTTCTATCCAAGGGGGTTTGAACTAAGGTGGTTTGATTAAACCCTCTTCAATTGGAATCCTTAAAATGGAACTTTTCAAGGCTTAAATCATTATATTTTCTAAAAATATGTGATTTCAACAAAAAATAGAATCTCCCAGAAATTGTAAACCAACATTGTGGGATCACCCTTCATCTTCTTTTGTTATGTATCATTGCATTGCTACATTGTAGAGGGAAGTCGCTTCCATACAATGGAGTGATATTGCACCATCTAGTGATATTGTAAGCCAAGAGTCTTGGCATCTCATTGGAATCTGACTGTACTTGGTTTATGCATTTTGTAATAATAGAGAAGGAGTTGCATATCAGATTTTCATCTTATGTTTATTGGTTGTAGCTGGAAGTAGTAATCATGACAAGTGTTTGCTAAAATGTCCCATGGTTGTAGAGGACCTTATTGCACATTTAAGTTGCATTGAAAGTGTTTGACTAAATGATTGACAGTTGTAAATGCATTTTTCAGTCAACATACTTTTAGGAGAGTCACCTAGGATGCATGCCAACTGTTTGGAGAAATGTCTAAGCAGTTGTAGATGTTAATTTGCATTAATTTTAGTCATTTATATCCATCTAAAAATACAAAAGAGTTGCACATTAATGTTAGATATTGGATTAGACATCTTTACAAGCATTTGAACAACATTACATCATAACAAAACAACATCAAAGCAAACTGAAACTCAAAACCAACAAGAACAAGATTGCGTAAAAAAGTGTTTGTCAAATTGTCTAAGGCAAAAAATTGAACTTTTTACATCAGATTTGGCAATGCACTTCATAGTGGTATCAGAGCCAAGAATCTTGCCAGCCTGTTGGGTAGATTGCACTTTATTTCAACTACTTGATTGCAAATCATAATTTTAGTTGAGTCATGGATGATATAATATCTACTTATGAAGTGTACCTTACACTTCCACAGGAGCTCATAAATGATCTTCCTTTCTTCAGTAACTCAAAGGAATCTTGGATGGAGCCATTGATTCAACAACATATTTCTATGAAGAAAAGTTTGGAGTCATGGTATACCTCACAAAACAAAAAGAAGGTGCGGCCTGAGGTATCTACTAGTGAAACATCTAAAGATCTATATGATGAATTTTCAGCAGTTAGTGACCAGCATACTGTTGATCCTAAGAAGAACAAAATAGAGAATGATGTTGAGCACATGACACTCCATGAATACCTCAAGGGCAAAGAAGGGCACGTGATGATTGAAGACACCTTGGAGAAACTACATGAAGATAAGTTCTCTTGTGATGTTTCATTGGGTGAAGAATCAGATTGTGGTTTGATAAATGAAGGTCCATTGAAGACTCAAAATATAGGGGTGGTTGAGGTAGTTGATCCTTTACTTAGTGGAGTAGCCACTAGTGATTCGACTACACATGATGATGGTGATACTCTACAATGGCATGATATGATTACAGATTGGTTTGGGGACAACAACATGGTGTCTCATCATTCTCATGAGATGGGAGATTTGGTTCATGATCAAGCCCATGACACGATATAAACCATTGATGGCAGCCCCACACCAATTGCTAGGCATGAAAACATCAAGCAGTAAAGGACTGATTTTGTTTGTTTTGGCATGGAAGAAGTAAGGAGATCTAAAAATATGAACAAAGAATGGATGAGGAAAGCCAAAGAGGCTAAGTTGGTGGCTTCCAATGCAATAAAAAATATTCAAGAAGTCAAATCCAAGGTCAATCACATTAACATAGCATGGCAAAAAAGGATTGATGATATTAGAAGACTCCTTGAATCTGAAAATACATATTGTTCTAATAAGGATGATGAGATGTGCTTGGTTCCAAGCAAGAGGAAACAAGAACAAGTTGAGACTTCTTCATATGAGGTTGAAGTTGTTCATAGCTTGGAGACCTAGTTGAAGGTGAAGGAGGATGAGATTATTGCAGCATTATCTCATCATGATAGGATGCACAAAAGAATTGAGGATCATCTTTGGGCAATCTAGTTAGAGAGAAGACAAAAGGGGATTGGAGCAGGGTTTTCTCTTGATGATCTACAGGATGTCAAAGAAGGTATGGAGACAATGAAGTCAAATTATTTGAACCTTCTTT
This sequence comes from Sequoiadendron giganteum, assembly GCA_007115665.2. NCBI lineage: Eukaryota > Viridiplantae > Streptophyta > Pinopsida > Cupressales > Cupressaceae > Sequoiadendron > Sequoiadendron giganteum. The sequence goes on along the minus strand of CM021102.1, from coordinate 471,949,316 downwards.
TAGATCGTGACCACCTTCTTAACCTAGTTAAGGAGCTGACTTCTTCTAGGGCTTGCACATTGGATGTCAGTATTGATTCGACCTCTTCCCAAGGAGTGGATGGCATTCAAGAAAGTATCCTTCTCACTCCTGATAGTGAGTTGGGACAATTGCAGTTCTCTTCAGAGAGAGGTCTTGATGGCATTGCTACACTCACTTTGAGTTCTCCAAATGGGAATTTCCAATAGTAGGAGTTTGAGACTTGGTCCCTGGGAGGTATCAAAGTGGCACCACGAGATTCCATTGGTGTTGTGATGGAGATACTACTAGTTTATTCATGTGATCCAAGTGGAGATTGTTTTTGGAGAGTTTGGATGCATAAGGATTATTTTTGCAGTTAGCAGATTGGGGCAAATATACAGGTTTGGGACTCGGGTGTTCTCTTGTTGGATGAGTGGCCTCACCGATTGATAGGACTTCACAGTGATAGGAGATACAACCATATTCAGTGGATGTTGATTGGAGTTCTTCTCAAGATCATTTGGGATCTAGGTGGTTGGTGGATAGGTGTTGGATTGACAGTTGTGGATTGTTTGAGGACAATAAATCTTTGGGAAGGGAGGAATTTCATGTCCCCATTCTAGAGCAATAAGGAGATGCATTAAGTTAATTACTTGTAATGTTTTCCAACAGGTTTTCTAACACATTTGCTAACATGTTTTCTAACATGTTTGCTAACTTTCATTGTTGGAGACTTTATATTTAATTAATTTAATAATAAGTGACTAATAAAACATTAAATAATATAAAGTCACTTAGAATAAAATAATACTTTATTCTAGAAGCTTCTTGGTGATGTGCTATGAAAAGTATAAAAATAAGCTTGGGCTATGCATTTGAACATCTTGACTTGAATACACTTCTGATTATTGAAGAGCTTGAGAGCTTGACATAGCCTAAGGGTTTATACCTTCTTGTATGTTGGTTTCAGTTGTGCAACACCAACCCTAGCTAGTTTGGAGTGAGAAATATTTTACTCTTTCACATTGGGAAAAATTTGTGGCCAAGGGCCAATTTTGGTTGCATCGATTTGAGCATTTCATTTCCAGATTTTTGGTGGAGTATTTCAGTTCTTGAAGAAGGACGATTTTTTTGCTAAAGGAGGATGATTTCCCACTTGTGGCTGATTCGATTTGGTTATGTTTTGTGGGAGATTGATTCATCAAGTTGTTGGCTCAATTTATATATATAATTGTTGGTGAAACCACAGTCATATGCATTGCATTGATGGCTCAATTTATACCATATAGTTGTTGAAGAAAGTCGTGGTCATTATGCTTGCTGGGCACACCACCATAGGGTGCAATTTTTCTTAGATTAGCTAGGAAAAATATAGTACAATCATGGAGGGAGTCGTGGGGTTTCCAAGAACCTAGTTGTAGCCTTTTGGAAGGTGAGTCTATGTGAAGCAATCGATTAGTTGATGTTGTTGTTGTTTCATCATCAGGCTTCATCAGACTTCTTCTTCAATTTCCTGGCATCTATTCCTAGGTTCATCTTATTTTATTTTGTATCATTGCATTGCTACATTGTAGAGGGAAGTCACTACCATACAAGGGAGTGATATTGCACCATCTAGTGATATTGTAAGCCAAGAGTCTTGGTGTCTCATTGCAATCTGACTGTACTTGGTCTATGCATTTTGTAATAATAAAGAAGGAGTTGCATATCAGATTTTTATCTTATGTTTATTGGTTGTAGCTGGAAGTAGTAATCATGACAAGTGTTTGCTAAAATGTCTCATGGTTGTAGAGGACCTTATTGCACATTTAAGTTGCATTGAAAGTGTTTGACTAAAGGATTGACAATTGTAAATGCATTTCCAATCAACATACTTTTAGGAGAGTCACCTAAGATGCATGCCAACTGTTTGGAGAAATGTCTAAGTGACTGTAGATGTTAATTTGCATTAATTTCAGTCATTTATATGAATATGAAAATACAAAAGAGTTGCACATTCATCTTAGATATTGGATTAGACATCTTTACAAGAATTTTCAAGCATTTGAATAACATTACATCATAACAAATCAGCATCAAAGAAAACTGAAACTCAGAACCAACAAGAACAAGATTGTGTAGCAAAGTGTTTGTCAAATTGTCTAAGGCAAAAAATCACTTTTTACATCAGATTTGGCAAGGCACTTTACAGTAAGAAATTTTTGATTTCTATGTGGGTGTAAGTTGATCCATAGAAGGATACTTATCAATATAAATCAGTGGAAATGCATTCAAACAAAGTCTAATTAAATAATTTGATGACTTGTTTATGTTAAATAACATTTCTTGAGTCTTGTTTTATGTGGTTTTTTGCATCTATGATTCGAGCAATTTAATGAGGGTTATTGTAGTCTTGTTGGGATTTGAGTGCATATGTGTGAAATCTCCATCATCAATCACGATCACCAACAATAACCTTAGGTATACCATGTAGCTTTTGAATATTCTCTAAAAATGTTTTTTCCACTACACTTGTTGTAAAAGGATATGATAATGCAATAAAATATGCATATTTAGTAAGGTGATCCAATATTGCCATGATGACATTCTTACAATTATATCTTGGAATCCCTGTGATGAAGTCCATGGAGACCTCTTCTCAACATTGGCAGGGATTAACTAAGGGTTAGAAGAGGCCAAGTTTCTTAATTTTCTTCTCTTTATTTCTTTGACAAACCAAACATTTAGCCACAAATTTTTTGAACATCCCCTTTTAGCTCTTCCCAAAATAATTATTTCTTGACTCAATGATGTCTTCAAAAAAATTGAATGACCACAAAGTAGAGACTCATGAATCTTTTTGAGAATCTTTTTTTTAGAGAGAAATTATTGTAAAGATACAATCACTCTTTATACCATAATGTATCTCTCTTCTAGAAAAACTTATTTGAACTACTACGATCACTCTATAATTGTTGAATGATATTACTTATAGCAACTTCATTTTGTCACTCTGCTTTGGCTTCTACTACCCAATCTTCTTGTAATATTGAAATGGCACACAATAAAGCTTCATCCTTCCTTGATAGTGCATCTACCACAACATTTTCTTTCCCTTTCTTATATACAATCTTTAAAACACATCCCAACATCTTAGTGACCCATTTTTGTTGCTCTTCAAAAGATAATTTGTGCTCCAAAAAAATACTTTAGGCTATCATGATATGTCTTAACCTTGAAGTGTCCACCCATTAGATAAGGCCTCCATTATTTTACTACATGAATAATATCTAACATTTCCTTCTCATAAATAGGTTTGAGTTGATTCTTACCCTTTAATTGATGACTCAAAAGAAATAGGTCGACCCTCCTACATGAGAACTGCTCCTATACCATTTCCTGAAGCATCACATTCCACAATAAAATCCTTAGTGAAATATAGAGTGAAAATCATTGGAGTTGTACACATAGCCTCCTTCAATATTTCAAATATTGCAGTAGTTGATTCATTTTAGTGAAAATAATCCTTCTTCAATAAAGTTGTGAGGGTTGCTACTATATGGCCATAACTCTTCACCAATCTTCTATAGTATCCAGTTAATCCCAAGAAACCCCTCAATTTATTAATAGTTTTGGGAATAGGCCATTCCATGATAGCCTTAATTTTGTTAGGATCCACCTTCACTCCTTCATGTGAAACTATGTGTACCAAGTACTCCACCTCATTGAGACCAAAAGTGCACTTGGATGGATTAGCATAGAGTTGATGATCTTTGAGAACTTGTAATGCTTGATCTACATGATGTAAGTATTCTTCCCATGTCTTGATATATCATCAAAGAATACTAATACAAACTTCCTCAAGAATTTCTTAAAGATAGAATTCATCAAAATTTGAAATATAGATGGTGCATTAGTAATACCAAATGGTATCACCAAAAAATCATAATGACCCTCATGAGTCCTAAATGTTGTCTTACAAATATCTTATTCCTTAATTTGAATTCGGTGATAACCTAATTTGAGATCTAACTTTATAAAATACATAGCTCCATTCAATTCATCTAGCAAATCATCAATAACTGGAATAGGAAAATTATCTTTGATGGTGTACATGTTGAGCACTCTATATTCTAGGAACATGCACCAACTTTCATCCTTATTATACACCATCACTGCGAGTGAGGAGTAAGCACTTTGGTTATGCCTAATAATTCTTGCCTCTACAATCTCCTCAACAATCTTCTATCTCACTTTTTTGTATATGTGGGTACTTGTAAGGCCTGATGTTGGGTGGTTGGCTCCCTATAACTAGTTGTATCACATGATCATGATCCCTCTTATGCAGAAGTCCTTTAAGCATATCTCTAAAAACCAGTGAGCGATGATCAATTATTACTTGTAAATCTAGATGGGTGGGAGTATTAGATTGAGAGACTTCTAATGATTATAATTGGGCCACAAATGTTAGAGCCACTCAAGGACTCAAACCTATAGGATCACCTTCGAAAACCAAAAATAACCTTCTACAAGAGAGAAAAGAAAGAATATGAAATTGAAACAATGGATGCAAAATATGACCAATATGCAATACTCAAGATTGCAGTGATATATTGGACTTACAATGACTGAACTGTCTCAACTAAAATGTACATATGATGCTTTGCTTATATAGGAAAGGTGTAATGATGTACCAACATTAAATGACTGCCATAATTAAATGACACAAGCAAGCATTAAATAACCTACGACACTAGCATTAAATAAAAGCCAACTAGATAAGATAAGTGACAACTAATGCTTAACTATAAAGATTCCCCCTAATTAATGCTAACTAGAAAGATTCCCTCCTAGGACCTAAGTGGAATTAACAATGTAAATGGGACCTAGATAGGACTAGATAAGGAAAAAACCTATTTACACCAACACCCCCCCTTAAGTAAAACTTAGGGAGTCAATTATTATGCAAAGATTCAAGGATGGGTCCTGACTACAAGGCCATATTAGTTACCCATGTATATATGCAATGTAATCTCTCACAAATGGATAAATGGAGAAAATCCAGTGGGACAAAACTCCTCCCCAAAAGAGAGATGAAATATAAAATACTCTCAATGATGCATGAGAGGGACAAAACCTCATTTGAGGAAAATGACCCCCATAAGAGAGAAGAAGAGAGACCATGCACCCCCCTCAATGGTGAGTCTTCTGCAATGGTAGAAGCTCGATATTGAATGTTGAAAGACGATCCAATCTCACTTAACAACATTCATCCCCTTAAGAAGAAACAAAACTAGGATGATATGCAAGATATCTTCCCATTCCAAAAAGGAACATGTGGGAAGAAGAATGAAATGTGATGTCTTTGAACAATGCTCAAGTGTCTCCATGTTGATACTGGAAGTTGACAAACACCAAACAAGAATTCTAGGCCACACAACTGAAGATGTCAAACCAGAATCTCTAAGAGATGGATATAGAACACACTCCAAAGATAAAAAAAAGTCTCCTCTAAAGAAGCATCCTCCAAATTTTGTCCAAAAGTATCCACACTCGTATCAAGTTGCAAAGAGTGATCATGTAGAGAATGAACAAGAGGGTAAAACCATTCCCTCGAAACAACTAAAGAAGAATTGTCTCCATCAAAGAGATGATGTATGCAATCAATAGTGTCCCCCAAATCTAAAATGTGGGACTCAACAAATAACCCACCAATGTCTATCAAGTATGTATCCCAAGTAGATGTAGTTGGAAGACTATGTGGATCTTTTTTCACTTAATCACAAGACTCCAAACTTGTGCCAATATAGGCATCATCAAATACAACAAAAGATGGAGGAAATGAAATATAAGGCTCAAGAATGGGATCGGATGTAAGAACACCCAAATTCAAGAAGCCAAAAGTCTCCTCTGAATAATGATTCACAATAGAAGTGTGATTACAGAGAAGGGAGGTTCGCTAATCATGAGTCTCTTTATTCTCAAGAGAATCCTAAGGGGAAAACTACCCTAAACTGCCTCAAGGAACACAGTGAGAGTTCTAGAATCTGAAGAAGTAAGTCACAAAGGTTTTCTAGACAAACTGACAAGCTCTCGGCTAAAGGATGTTAGCGCGACAAATGGATGATAGTGTGGCACATTGGAGTCCCAGAGGTGTGCTATCTCGTATAGACCAGAAAGCGATAATATCCTAGAAAACAACTTAGTGACTAATAACAATCAAATTTCTAAGAACTTCCAGAATGTAGGAAAGTGACAGAATATGATAGAACTGAAATAAGATAAAGTAAATGATAGAACTAAAGAGGATAGAGAAAGAAAATGCTCACAACAACCCAAGTAATGAAGCCTCCAACTAGTAGATATCTTCAATACCTACATGCATAATATCTAGAGAAAATGTTGGGACTGTATAGCAATTTTCCTTACTCAAACCCTTGTTTTGGTGTTCCCACCTCCACGAACAACCAAATAGATAGAGAGAAATAAAGTACGTAATGAGTGATAAAAGAAAACCTCGCTATGGAGGAGAACCTGTATCATGAAGTAAAGATGTAATAGATGGGGGATGTGTACAATCCCAGGATACTTACAAGCACAAGGTAAGGGAGATATAAGTTGCAAGGCTTAAGGAAGACAAAGAGAGAGACAAAGATAGATGCAAGAGCCAAGAGTGTTACAAAGAGTGTTGTAAAAGATTGAGAGTGCTGCTATAGAAAACTGTGGAGAGCTGTGTGAGCAAGATAACAAGGAAAAGGGAAGAGGAAAAGGCTAGAGCCAAAGCTAGGAAGAACCAAAAGACCAAATAGATGGAAAAGATGGCTTTTAAAGAGGGAAAAGAAGCTTCCTGAGTCGTTACAAGGTATCCCTAGCTGTTACCACCAACAAAAATTGCTAACAAGTGGAAAACATGCTTAAAGGCAGTTTTTTGAATGTTGAAACATTGTAGGACACTAGCGTGGTGCATAGATGTCTGTATGTCATGCCAGTGTCCAAACATCACGCTACAAAATGACACGAACAAGAAAAGCACAAGGTTTGACGTAAAGCTGATGCATGAAGGTAGCTTTTGAAAAGGGGTCATGAGCATCTTGAGAGGGAAACAGGATGATGTAAGGGCTAAAACGATCCTACACAAGTTCTAAGGTAGTGGACACTAAAGTGGATGCAAGAATGTATGTGAAATTGCAAGGGGTGCAATTTTATGACATTACAGTGATCAATAGTCGAAGGAACAATGTCACCATTAGAAACAAAATCTGCAAAGGTATTTAACCTAGATGAATGATCAACCATCCTAGTATCAATAATCTCTCTAATCTCCAAGTCTCAAATGATGACTGAATCAGGAGTGAACTCCACAATCCTCCCATCTCTACCATGTGTAATCTAATATATGGAAAGAATATTGTTCATCAAATGAGGAACACAAAAAAAATCCTAGAAAGTGTTCTCCCTAAAACTAATAGACCCCTTCCCAAGTGCACTCATGTATGTATTATTTCTCATCAAAATAGGAGACATAGTGCAAGGCTCACAAGAATAGATTGCAAAGATGGCATATGATGAGATGCTCTTGAATCTAGAAGCCATCTCCCTAATCCATGACCTGAAAAAGCATAAAGAGCTTTACATGTAGTCTGATGTTTGTTCTTTTTAGACTATTTTGAAGATGATGAAGAACAAGGTGACTTAGACATTTTAGAAGGAAAATCAATTTGATTCATTTTGAGAAGATTTTTCAGCTCATCAATATCCTTCTTATAACAAGAATGTTCATCATGCCCAAGCTTCTTACGATATGGACAAGTAGACTTCTCCTTCTTAAATAATTTATCTATGGAAGAGGATTTATTCTTTGGTTGGTATGAATGTGGATTATTCTTTGATTTCTTTTTTTTCTTATTAGTATCTTTTGATTCTTTCACCTAACCAGCCAACAATGCTTGAGATTTAGAAGACTTGATGAGACCCATCAAGAAAATATTTTGTTGCTCATGTATCAATATCTCATAAAATGATGCAATGAAGGTTTAGTATATGTAAACCCCATATTCAACCTATGCAAATGAAAACTAGAAACAAAAGTAGCATAATCAAAACCAAGTTTGTTCAATGAATTGTAGACCAACTAAATGTCATTCTTATCAATTCCACATGCTTTATATTACTCTTTTAGATCATTAACCTCAGTGATGTAGTCTTAGATATTGTCAAAGTTCTTAGGATCGAGGCTCATTAATTCATTATCAAGTTGATATCATCTTACTTCATATATAGAACTATATGTTGTTTTTCAATTTATCTCAAGCCTCACGAGAATTCTTGCATGATTAAATTTGGAACAATAAATCTTGCGAAACTAGTTTACAAAGACATCCAAGAGCTTTAGTATGTTCAATCATCCATTTTATCTTGTTCTCATCATTTGTAGGTTAAGGTACCTTATTTTCAACATATAGAGAGTGACTTTCATTCATTAGTATAATCCATGCATGTTGATGCCATGTTGAATAGTTATATGATGCTAGCAAATGAACCTTCGAATGACCCATGAAAATGAAAATGGCACAAGAAAATAGATTAAAAAAATGCACCAAGAGACCCCCAATCAATCAATCAAAAATCCCCCCCGATAATATGTTTGACACTTTATATGTAGTGTGTTTATAATGCCATAATTATGTACTAGATTATAATGCCAAGATAGATCAAAGATGGAAAAATTACAATAATATCTTAGAATGAGACCCTCAAATTGAAAATAACCTTCCCAATATGATGTACACTAAAAATGAAGCCTTCCCAAGTGGAAAAAACCTCTCCAGGTTACAGTATGTCCAAGTAATCAACCAAAATACAAAATTACTAAAATCTGGATAAAAGATGCCTGGGGTTAAATCTGGAAAAAGTACATGAATAGAAATGTAGAGCTCCTCAATACTATTCTAATGCTGTAAGAATCAAAAAAATATGACTTTGACCAACAATAAAATTCACTTGAAGAAAAGTCTAAAAATGGCTTGCACCATTGTGAAGTATGTGAAACCATATTTTCATCGATATCTCGTTTGTAAACTTTTGATACATGGGTAGAAAGTTATGGCCTATAAAAAAACTGCCCTATTTGGGAACCTAGGGAGTAAAAATAAGCTCTTGGGGCTAAAAAATTAAGCACCCAGTCGTGCCATATGACCCTATGCCTAAAAATCTTTTAGAAAAAATTGAGGTGATGGGTTGGTGGCATGGTGGTGACAGCCACTAGTGCGCTACTTGTTGGCATTAAGCCCTGATGGGTTCCACAGGATTGACACTTGGCTTGGTTGATTTCCATGGGCACCAAACAAAAAAACCACAAGATAATTTATTTTTTTTAAGCTACAAATAAAAAATAATTAGAACCTTCACAATCATACCTGACTACAAAATCATACCCATCGACGAACATCAGACGTAGGAGTATGACATATGACATAGGCCAAGGAATATACCCAAAATATGTCAATTTGACAGGGGAATATTCTCCCAACCATACCATAGATTTGATAATGCTTGTAGAGGATAGAATTATGCAATATGATGTCATACAAACTGTATGATAGTATAGATTTTGTACAATTGTACTGATTGTGCAAACTAAAAAATGCAATTTTTTCGTCAAACCCTTAAAAATGGATTTGATTTTTTTTTGCCTAAATATCAAGTATTTTATATGAAAATAGGGGTTTTTGGGCCTTATAGACTCAACTAATAGGTTTGTTTTACCGCAATGAGCACCTTGCAAAATCTCAAGCTCAAATAACCCTCATATATGAGAAGGGGTTTTGCAATTCTAGAGCTTTGATACCATGTTAGAGTCATTCAAGGACACAAGCCTCTAAGATCACCTGCAAAAACCAAAATAACCTTCTACAAGAGGGAAAAACAAGAACATGGAATTGCAACAATGGATGTGAGATATGGCCAATATCCAATACTCAAGATTGTAGTGATATATTAGACTTACATTGACTAAAATATCTCAACTACAATGTACATATGATGCCTTTCTTATATAGGCAAGGTGTGATGATGTACCAACATTAAATGACTATGTCATAATTAAATGACATGAGCCAACATTAAATAACCTAGGACACAAGCATTACATAAAATCCAACAAGATAAGATAAGTGACAACTAATGCTTAACTGGAAAGATTTCCCCCTAATTAATGCTAACTAGAAAGATTCCCTCTTAGGACCTAAGTGGACTTAACAATGTAAATATGACCTAAATAAGACTAGATAAGGAAAACACCTATTTACACCAACAACAAATCCATCAACTCCTTTCTTAAGAAACTTTTGCATTTGATGAGAGCTTACCATTTGTGGGGAATTTGCCTTCAATCCTCTTAGATCTATTGTCTTTCCTTCTTATTGAAATCTCATGAATAGTTCTTGGAAGTTCATCTCAATTTTTCCCAAAGTAGTAAGCCATTACACTCCCAAAATAATATATGTTGCACCCATGGAGATAGCATACATTTGGCTATGAAGGTGATAATATCTCATGGATAATTTAATGCTATGGCACCTTCCAAAACAACTAATAGTACCAAAATCTATAATCAAGACCTAAAACTTTAGAGTTGGATATATAAAACAATTTAGATGAGTAGCCAATTTTTTGTTGATGAAATTATGAGTACTATATGAGTCGATCAACATTGATACTTTTTGTTTCTTTAAGAAACCCACCACCTTGAGAGTTTGTGGAGTGCTAAAACCAGAGAGTGAATGAAAATAAATGATTATTTGGGGATCATATGATTAATAATCACCCTCTAATATGGTTCCTCCTCTTCTTCCTTGCTTGGACATTCAATATAGAATAATTTATTTTCACTACATTTATGTCCTCAACTATATCTACTATCATAATTGAAACATAACCCTTATGTTCTCTTCTCCTTACTTTTTTGTGGAGTCAACCTAGTAGGTTGAGGTAATGAATATGTAGGAGATCACTCCATTCACTTACATTTACAATTCCTTGTCACCTACTAGCCAAAAAATTCTCCTCAACTTGTCTTGCCATTAATATTGCTTGTGATAAGGATTATGGTTGGAACAACCGTACTTCATATTTTATGTGATAATTTAAACTGCTTAAAAATAGTTCCTTCAATTTTTCTTTTGTCACATTCTCCACTCTTAGATAAAGGGTTTGAAATTGTTGAATATAATCCTTGACCATACCTTTTTTCTTAAATTTAGTGAGTTGGAAAAAGTAGCTATCCATAAATTTATCTCCATAATGGGTAGGAAGTTCCTCTTGAAGAATTGACCATGTGACCATACAAACCTTCTTTCTCTTCTCATTACATAACCAATGATACCAAGCAAATTTATCTAATTCTAGGTACAATGATGCCATAGACACCTTTTGTTGACTAGGAACATGATGAAGATCAAAGAATTGCTCCATTTGGTAGAGCTAGTTGGTTGGATCCTTGCCATCAAACTTTCTCATATCCAACTTAGGTATGAATTTACTTAGCATAGGATTATTAAAGGGAGGATCCTTCTTGAAATTAGAGTCAAATCCGAGGAATTCATGTCCAAAAAAATCATTATCTTTCACCTTACTAGGTGAATCTTCACCCTCACACTTCATCCCTTGAATAATCATGTCCAACTTCTTAGAAAAATCATTTATGTCATTCCTAATTCTACAATAAATTGCTCAATTATACTCCAATTCCTTTGAAATCTGGATTGTAACTTCTTGAAAGTGTTCTTCAAAAACCATTTAAAATCAAAGAAAAATTCACCAAAATCTTAGAGATATGCTCTTCCCAAAATGACCCCTAATATTAAGAAAACGCCTTGCCTCTACGATGCCAAGATCATGCTTTGATACCACTTGTAATGAAAAAGCTTACACAAAAAATAATATGATAGGAAATATGCTACAAATGCTTGATAATAATTGAGAATAACAAGCCACTCTAAGGGGAAAACCTCCAAATATCTCCAATGAGAACACAATTCATAATAAGATGATGAAATAAGACTCACTACCTCCTATATATACCTTATTTATACCTAGGATATCACCCATGCCGAATTAGATAACTCTATATAAGCCCTAGGCTAACTTAATTAACTAAATAAAAATATAATAATGATGATATTGTTGGATGTCATGGTTGAGTTTCTGATATGTGGTTGTCATTGATTCCAACACTATTAGCATAAATATCTTTAAGGTTGTATATGTCAAGGATATTGAGAAAATTGAAATAAATATGTTACAGGTTGTCTATGAAGTAGTGGAGATCAGTATGGAGGAAAATTTAGTATGTTATAAACTAGATGTTATAGATTAAAGGTTTTGTTTTCAAGCCTATCTAGTTTCTACTTTGTAAGTTTCAAAGGTGCACATGAAGATCTGAGTAAGTTATAAGTTTATGTGTTTTGACAACTATTATGTTACTGCAAATGGTGTTCATGGAAGAAGACAATGTGATTCTAGTAATCTGAGTTGTTGCATATGTTCCTGTGACATTCGTGGATGTTTCTAGATCATGTTCTATCTGTGTTGCATGTCCACATTGATCATTATGCTCGTGATCCGAGATTTTCTCTTGCATGTTCATGTTTTTCATGTTCTTTGAAGCATGTTGTGGATCTTTGAGGAAGAATCTTTGAAGGTGTTTTGTGTTCAAGGATATTTTTTTAGGTCCCTAATATGTTGTGGCCGACTTTGGTTGATGCACATTGATAATATTTATTATTTTGGGCCGACAGTTTGTATTCATTCTATTATTTTGTTGAAGCCGACATAAAGCAATGCAATTTTTGGTTGCGAATATATATAAGCAGTTGTTTATCTCATTATGTATGTGTGCAATGTGAATTATGCGAGTGCTATGTGTGAATAAGGTTCAGATCATTCGAAGGTAGAGAAGAGTGAAAGATAGTGAAGAAGTGTTCGTGTGCATAACCAGAACTGTACTCAGGCATTTGTAAATGCTACTCTCTTAGTTCAATTTCTTCAGATGGTTTTAATCTAAATATTTTTTGTAAGACAATGAGTCTTCCTTTGAGCAGTGAGCTCTAGGAAGTGCACCTGAATACATGTGCATTCCTCTTATATTCTTCTTATACTTTTAACAGGGTATAACTTGTGGATTAAACTCCACCGTGGTTTTTCCCTTAACAGGGTTTCCATGCAAAAAATCTTGGTGTTATGTGTGTTTTTGATGTGTTGTTTATTCATGTTTTCACTGTTAGTAATCAGATCTGAGAATTAAGGTTAATAAGATTAATAAGTTTGAAATTTTGGGACAACTGTTTCACCCACCTCTCTTAGTTGTCTGCCCTTGTGTTTCCAACAATTGGTATCAGAGCAGGTTCCTTGGAAGAAGTTTAACAGCTTGAGGTGATCTAGGATGGAGACATACAAGAAGGATAGTCCAAGATTTGATGGAACAAACTATTCTTTGTGGAAGACTCGAATGTAGTGTCATCTAAGATGCATTGGTGAATCCTACTGACACATTACATGAAATAGGTATGTTATCCCTCCAAATGGTCGTACTACTACTGCTGAGATTATGGATGTTGAATATAACATCAGGGCTAAGGAAGCATTGTTGAGTGCTTTGACTAATACTAAGATGACAAATGTTATGGATCTAAAAACTGCTTATGAGATCTAGAAAAAGTTGAAAACTCTATATGAAGGTGATGCTAATGTGAACAATGCCTGAAAGGAAAATATGAACTATTGAAGATGGGAAATGATGAGAATATTGTTACTTACATGTAGAGAGTGAATGAACTTGTGTGTGGTCTCAGATGTGTTGGTGTGGTGGATAGGTAGATGAACAAGTGATTATTGCTAAAGTGCTTAGAACTTTGCCTGATGCATACAAAATTAAAGCTACAACCATTGATGAGCTCTGAACTATGACAAATATAATCAGAGATATGTTGGTTGGTAAACTTATTTCTTTTGAGTTGAGTGAATTCGGTGATGTTCTTCCTAAGAAAAAATCTACATTTAAAGCTACTACTTCTGGGAGAGACAAGCAGAGATATGATCCAGGTGAAAGTTCTTCTAGAAAGGTATTCAGATATGAGGAAGAAATGAGACAGATTGAAGAAGAAGAAAGATAACTAAATGATCTTGAAGCACTTATTATCAAAAGGGAAGCCAGAGGAGAAGGTAAGTATAAAGGAAATTTTCCTATTAAATGTTTTTCTTGCAACAAGATAGGTCATTTTGCATCAAGGTGTCCAGAAAGAGTTCCTAAGCCAAGACCTTACAAGCCTAAATTTCAAAAGAAGTGTTACTATGTTGCTGATGAAGGTGTGACAGATGATGAATTTGATAAAGGGAATGCAAGTGAATATGAGTTTGTGTTTATTGCTATCAAAGAAAATAATTTTGTGTCTACTAAATTTGCTAGTTGTACAAATGTGGAGAAATCCCTAGTTGCCCAAGTTGATGAAGAAGATGAATGGGTGATTGAAAGTGGATGTTCACATCACATGACAGGTGACAAGAGTAAATTTGTAAGCTTGAAGAAGTATGATGGTGGTGTTGTAAGATTTGGTGATAACAATGGTGGTATAATTCGTGGTAGAGGATGTATTTATTTTGATGGTAAGCATAATACTGATGATGTTATTTATGTTGAAGGTTTGAAGCATAATCTTCTGAGTGTTGGATAAATGGTTGATAAGGGTTACAATTTTCAGTTCAAAGATGGAAAGTGTAGCATACTGGGAAGTTGTGGAAATGTGATTGCTTTAGGTACAAAAAAAAAGGTAACATCTTTCATCTGAATGTTGGTAGTAAAAGTTATTTGATTGCTCAAGTTGATGAAAGTTGGTTATGGCATAGAAGAATGTGTCATGTAAACTTTGACAGTATTATCAAGATAAGTTCATCACAGGCAGTAAGGGATCTTCCTAATTTGGTGAAGCCTACTAATACCATATGCAAGGAATGTCAGTTGGGAAAACAAACTATAATTTCATTTCACAACAAACAAAATTGTTCAAATTTATTGTTGGAGCTTGTGCATACTGACTTGTGTGGTCCTGCTAGAATCAGAAGTCTACAAGGTTACAGGCACTTCATGTTGCTTATTGATGATTACTCTAAGATGATGTGGGTTACTTTCTTAAGGGAGAAATATGAAGCTCTAGAAAAGTTCAAGATCTTTAAGTCTATGGTTGAGACAGAGACAGGTCTGAAGATTAAGTGTCTGAGATCGAATAAAGGTGGTGAATTCACTTCTGGTGAATTTAATTCTTTTTGTGAAGAGCATGGGATAAAGAGACAATTATTTGCACCACAAACCCCTCAAAATAATCGAGTTGTAGAAAGAAGGAATATGACAGTTGAAGATGTTGCTAGAACTTTGATGTTGGAAGGAAATGTCCCTCATATCCATTGGAGAGAAGCTGTGAGTACTGCTATCTATATTATTCTTAACTAGGTACAAATCAAAGGTAATACTAGTAAGACTCCTTTTGAGCTATGGATTGGTCATAAGCCTACTGTTAGATAGTTCAAAATCTTTGGGAGAAAATGCTATATCAGGAGAGATGAGATCTAGGAAAGTTTGATGCTAAAAGTGATGAAGGAATCTTTCTTGGTTATTCTACTAAGAGCAAGGCCTACCTATGCTACAAGAAGAGATTGGAGAAAATGGTTGAAAGTGCAAATGTTAAGGTTGATGAAGACACTGCCAGACCCTCCAAAACCTATGGATATGATTCTGATGATCATAATGACAGTATAAACAAGTGTCAAATCATTTTGGTGAATCAAGAAGAACAAGACGAAGCAAAGACTAGTGAAAGTACAAAAGAGAAACCTCAAGAGCCTGAAATTCAAGAACACTCTAAGACTCCAAGGTATGTGAGATTGAATCATTCAAAAAAATAGATTATAGGAGATAAGAACAAAGGTGTTCAGACTAGGAGAAGAATTACAGAAGAATACTGTTTAATTTCAAAAGTTGAGCCAAGTAATGTCAATGAAGCATGCAAAGATGAACATTGGATTGAAGATATGAAAGAAGAACTACAACAAATTGAGAATAATAATACATGGATTCTTGTTCCTAGACTTAAAGAAAAAAATGTAATTGGAACTAAATGGGTCTTTAGAAACAAACTGAATGAACAAGGTGAAGTTATCAGAAACAAAGCAAGAACGGTATGTAAAGGATACTCTTAGATGGAAGGTATTGAATTTGAAGTAACCTTTGCTCCTATTGCTAGAATTGAAGCTATGAGATTGTTTCTTGCTTATGCCGCTTATAAAAACTACAAATTTTAGTAGATGGATGACAAGTCAACATTTCTAAATGGTGAATTAGAGGAATAGGTGTATATTGAGCAACCTGATGGATTTCAATTGACTGATAAGGGAGATATGGTTTATCGGTTGAAGAAAGAATTGTATGAACTCAAACAAGCCCTAGAGCTTGATATGCCAAATTAGATAAGTACTTGATGAAGCTTAGATTTAACAAAAGTATTGCTATTAGTAATCTGTATTTCAAGATTTATGATGATAATTTTTTTTTTGTGGAAGTCTTTATTGATGATATCATTTTTGGAGGAGATGATGGTTTGTGCATGAAGTTTTCTAATGAGATGCAGAATGAGTTTGAGATGTCAATGATTGGAGAGTTGAAATTATTTTTGGGATTGAAAATTACTTAGGTAAATAAAGGGATCTTTATATCTCAGTCCAAGTATGTGAGAGAACTGCTAAAGAAGTTTGGTATGGAAGATTCAAAACCAGTCGGTACACCCATGCTGATCGGATGCAAGTTGACACAAGATGATGATTCTCCGAAAGCAAATCGGACTAGATACAAATCAATGATTGGTGGATTGTTGTATTTGACTCAAACTAGACTTGATATCATGAATGTTGTGTGCATTGTTGCTAGATTTCAAGCCGATCCTAAGGAATATCATGTGACTACTGTGAAGAGAATTTTTAGATACTTGAAGGGAACAGTTGATTTTGGCCTATGGTATCCTAAAGATGATAATCTTAATTTAAGTGCCTTTACTAATGTTGATTGGGTAGGAGATGTGAATGACAAGAAAAGTACTAGTGGTGGTGCATTTTTCTTGGGAAAGAAATTGATTTCATGGTTAAGCAAAAAGCAGAATGTCATTTCCTTGTCTACTGCAGAGGCATAATATATTGTTGCTGCTAATAATTGTACTCAAGTATTGTGGATGAAGTAGATGTTGAAAGATATCAGAGTTGTGTATGATGAACCTACTGCCATATTCTGTGATAGATCAAGTGCTATAAAAATTTATAAGAATTTGGTGCTGCATTCAAAGAAAAAGCATATATCTATCAAATACCACTTTTTGAGAGATAAAGTGAGTGATAAGGAAGTCGGATTGGAGTATGTGCCTACTAAGGAATAGATTGCAGACATCTTTACTAAGCCTTTGCCTAAGGATACTTTTGAGTATCTTAGAGAGAAGTTAGGGTTGATTACCCCTCCTAATCAGAACTAAGATGCATAGTCTTTGCATCAGTCTGTGCATTCATAGTCATATCTTGATCCGAATTGATGTTGTGGTGGCTACTACTCAGGGGGAGTAGTCAGATGATTTAGATATGTGGTTCAAAGCTTGTCTACATTTTCCATTGATATCAATGTGGGAGAAGAGTAATGTGAAAAACTATGGAAGAGCTAAAATTAAGGGGGAGAAGAACAATACGAGAAGAGCAATGTGTAAAGGGGAGATTGTTGGAAGAAGAGTCAGTTGCCAACATATATGACTTAATTAAGAGTTAATATAGTCACAAGCCAACTATTCATAACCCAAAGTACTCTAATATTAAGGGTGTATCACTAATTCTCTAAGTACTTCCAGTTATCCATGCCATTATAGATAAGCAAGCCATAAGTACCACTTAAAGTTAGTTATTCTTCACCAAATTGATTAATGTTCTTGTTATCTTCTAAAAATCTAGTTCATTGATGGTTTTCCTCTTCCTCTAGCCATAAAGGATTGGTATTCTCCTTATTGCTCAAAAGTTTGGTGTGCTCATGTTTGTAGTCCTAGCATTGAAATCTCCCACAATGAATGACTTCACTGTGTTGAGTGTACGCTAAAATATATTTTACGACTGCAAAAGGATCCTTTCCATCCATAATGTTATTTCTATAGGATTTTTAAGCTAGGGAGAAAAATAGAAAGTTGCAATTCTAATGTGTCTTCTATTTTCTATTTTTCTAACTCAAATGTGTTGCTTATTTGTCTCAATTTTTTCAACTAAATGTTTCTACTCCAAATTCCCTTACTAACACCACTATACCTCCATAAACTTTTCCATTTCATGTTGCTTCATTTCAAATTACCATTTTCATATAAAATTCAAATAAAGTAGTCTTGTAACCATCATGCTCATAATTTTTATGAGACATATTATGTCCTTACCATCCACAATAGGCCCTAACCCAGGATCGTTCCTCCATGGGTACCCCATACAATTCCAACACACTAACTCTAAGTGCCCCTAGGTGAGGCCTAAATCTTAGTGATCCTAGGTGAAATGGATTAGGCCTATATTGTGGTCATTGACTCATGATAGTAATCTTAGCATTCCCTCTATGAGAGGGAGTGACCTGATTTAGCATATTAATGGATTAGATTGCTACTTAAAAATGTAAGATGATTAAATAGATCTTTGAAAGAAATATTTTCCGTGGTTGACTAGTGGAAGCTCAAGTCAAGACATGTCAACATTAGAATACTTTGTAATTATTGATCTTACAAAATGGATAACCATAATGAGGCCACTTGAGCTCTCAAAAGGATTGCCATGAGAAATAGCTCTTATATTGCTAACTTTTGATGACTCAAATTATGTGAACATAATTAGATGATGGTCTAGTGGAATATAAAAGAAACAAAAGGGGATGTGCATTATCACATTCAAACACTACATGCACATGTGGATACGGGACAACAATTTGCATCTTTTATTAATCTATTTATTTTTCACATATTTAGAAGATGGGAAAAGTATTAGAAGTGGGTGTTATGAGATTTTGTTGCATAAACATCAAATTTGAAAATTAATTACATTTTTTTTCTTTTGATAATTAATTAATATTTTATTTTTAATCATATATTTAAAAAAATCAATTAATTTTGATATAATGATAGTTTTATAATAATAATACTAAAACAAACCAATACAATTAGTTATATATAAAAATTATGTCATGTATTTAAAAAATGCATAATATATATTATTTCTTACACAATTTTTCTAAAGTTTGCTTCTTGTTATGTTGTCTTTGTCAATACATTTCACATTTCTAGTTTTTTTGATATAGGCATCAACTTTTGGGGTTCAAATATACATCTTACATTACTTTGTGTACCACAAGTATTCAAGGGAATTAGTCCCTCGTTAATTGAGTGAAAATGTGGTAGTGAGAGAGCCATGAGATCTTCATGAAGTCAATGGCTATGGCCACCCATTCACATAATTGAATGAAATTAACACCTAGTAAAAAACATTATTGTATTGAAGAACATTCCTTATCTATTTAAAATTATTCAAAAAACCTTAAAAGTAGAAAACCAAGAACATTATAGAGCATTGATGATTGCATTGATAGGTTTCATCATCATCCTAGATATATTGCATGCTTGATTATTATCTTTGATATATTTTCATCATCATTAAATTGGTCTATCTAGGGGCTTGACCAAAAGAAGACAAATCTTTGTCTAGCAAGCTCCTAATGGCACCTCTTAACATCACCCCACTTCAAGCATGAATACAGTAAGTTGAGGTGCATCTATAATAATTATATTTTTTATTAATTCAATGATGTGGATCAAGGTCATTTCCACATGTCAACCTCACTTTCATAAGTGCAGAGATTAGTTTAGTGGGCACAAATCTAAATCAAACTGAGATATAGTTAGGTTGTAGATTCCAAGGCCAACATAAACATATTTTTTCAACTTGAAGCACTTGTGACATATATGTTTTAATTTTTAAAATTATATAAATAATGAAATGTAGAACTTTAGTGTAGTTTATGTTTGTAATTTTTAAAAATTATTTGAAATATAATTTTTTGATAAACTTAAGAGAATAGTTTAATTAAAAAAATTAGAAAATAAGGTCAATGACTCTTCACCTTTAATATAGAAATTTTTTCCCTTGATTTTTTTCTACTTAGCTAACTTGAATATCAAGTCCATGGAGAAAAAAATTAATAAATATTTACTTTTAATAAATTTTTAATTCAATTTTATTGAAAATGTAATAGTTTTGACAGACTTCTATTAAAAAAAATTATACCGTTTTTTGAGAGTATTCTCTCCTCTAGTGCACCATTTAAAAAAATTAGCATACTATTTTGATTTTTCAATTAACCTTATGTTTGATTATAATGAGTTGGTTATAGTAAATTTTTAAAATTAATTAAATTTTAAAAATATTCTAAGATTCTAGGCTCCAACCCTATCAAAAGATATTTTCAAAATTTGTTAAAAATATACCTAGTTACAAAAACATTTATTAGAAGTTGTAGTTTTATTAAATTCACATAAAAAAAGGGACTAACTTTTCACTAGCTCAACACTTATAGGGGAAAACATTTCATCTTACTTCTTTTTGCTCAAAATCGATTAGACTAAAATTAGTGTTTTGCCCGAAATTGATTTTTAATATTTTTTAAAATAAAATATATGTTTTTTATCATTGAATTAAGTATTTTCATGTGTAATAAAAATGTTAACACAATGAAAATTCTAATTTTAAAATAAAATAAACATTTTTATCATTGAATTAAAGTAATTTTATATGCAATAATAATTCTAATTTTACTACAAAGAGACACTCAAAGACACTTTTACTATGGTGACACATTTTTATAGGAAAAAATTTAATTAATTTATTTAATTTGTATAAAATATATTTTAACTAACATGTGATCATCATTTTTTTTCTTAGTTTATCCCCCTCCTCTTAAGCCCCCTCTATAGTGCATTAAACACAACATTTAAAATGATCACCCTCTTGAATCCTATAAAATGATGTCTTAGAGATAAATTTGAAGGCTATAAAGATAAAAGTAATAAGGAGACAATAAACAATCCTACAATTAATTTTTTAACTTTCTTCTCTCATCTTCTTCTAGAATTTTCTCTTGATGATTCATCTAGCCTCTTTCTTCTTTCGATGATCTATCATTTTTGGTTAAGCTAGATTCCCCATAAAGGGTCTAGTGAAGTGAGGGTTTACACTCCAATACCTAGGGCTTAGATAGACTTGGTACCTTTCAGTACCATGTCTCTTAGTGCCACTCTACTTTATTGGGTGGTTTGGGATACAAGCTAGAGTTATAGGTATATTGAAAGGTAAGAGTGATAAGTTGGAGAAATAAGAAATTGTTTGAGGAGACAAGGATAAAAATCAATAGTGTTTTTTAATTTTTTTAAAATATAATGTTTGCCTAGTTTCTAAGATTTGAGGTTTCTACAAATAGAGGGTTTAGCATGTACACAATTGAGTTTGTTATTTAGTCTTTATAATGTTTAAGTTTTATAAATTTCAAGTTAGGGGTTAAAGTTTAAGATTTGTCAGTGTAATATAGGGCATATATGAGAGGTTAAATTGATAGGGTAGATTTGTACATAAATATATTTTACATCAAATCTTTTTATAGGTTGACATATTTGGCATAGCTCATATAATATTTTTGGATTGAAATTTTATCTCTATTGACCAATGTAGTATTCATTTCTCTTTGTAATACATTTAATGTAGGAGCATCGACCTGCTCTTTCAAATTTTGGTTTGCTTTTAAATTTTTGTTTTGTGTTTTGCTTTGCTTGAAATTTTGGTTTGAAATAAGTATTTTGGGGGCATGGCTATTTTGAAAAGGAAATTTGAACTTCATAAAGGGTCAATCATACATCCACATGGGGGAAGGAAGAGATATTGAATATGCAATAGAAAATCAAACCTCCATACATACCCATAGTTAGAATGAAATAAGTGATGTATGCAAAAAGAAAATAAAAACTTGAATATTCCCACACTGGAGAGAGCAATAAAAGACAATTATAATGATAGTTATCAAAGAAGATTGTAACATGGGAGTTAGGTAGCTAGAGTTGGGCACAATAAAAGATATAGAGTTGTTCTTGGTGTGGGTTTTTGGATGGTGATCGATGGTGTGAAGAAAAATAAATAGTAAATTACAAATAATGGAGAATGTGAATAACAGGGTGCAGGAATTTTCTCTTTCTTGGTTGCCTTTCAAAAATGAGTTTATGACAACAGATACCTCTACCTCACGCCTATACAAGTTACAAAATTTTCACAAGAAATTGTGTTGAAAAAGTGTTCTTGGTTTTGTTATGTATTGTTTTTATTTCCAATGCAGCCTTGCTTTGTGTAATTTCACTCTGATTAGAAATTTTGAACTTGATAGTTTGAATGTTGAGTAAAAAGGAAGATGGCCAATTATTCTTTCTTGTGATTTTTCTTCCATTACTCTAGAATTTGTTCTTAAATAGATTGTTGTTTTTGCACTCCTATATTGGAATACGTGTAGGCTCATGGTTTGCAACATTGAACAAATAAATTTAAAGATAGTTTTGTTTTTGGTTGTATCACAATCATCAATTTTTGGTATCAGAGTAGCAAGTGATTGGGCAAGATAAAGTTGGGCAAGATTCCATTGAGAAGAATGCCAAGAGGAGGTGCCAGAAGAGGCATGGATGAAGGGATTCTTGAATTGTTGTAGAATCTCACAACAAGAATGGATGTTGAGGAGCAGGCATAGAGGGGAGGATTACTTGTTGGAGATATAAATGACAATGAAGGAGAGGAGAAAAAAGGAAAAGAAGAGGTGGTTCATGGAGAAGAAGAAGAACCTGATGGGGTTGAAGTAAGATTACTGAGAGAATTCATGGGGTTCGATCCAAGCCCAAGATAGAGGTTCCCACCTACTCAGGAAGCCTCAATGGAGAGGAATTCATTGATTGGATCAATGAACTTGATAAATATTTTGAATACTAAGAAGTGGCAGAGGAGAAAGACATCAATTTTTCTTGTACAAGACTTAAAGGCCAAACTGCTATGTGGTGGGATTATGTTCAGTCAGAAAGAAGAAAGAAGAACAAGGAGAAGATAACTTCTTGGGATAGAATCGTTTCCAAGTTAAAAGATAAGTTCCTTCTTGGAGACTACCAGACTAACTTGTTCAAAAGATTGCAAAACCTCAAGAAGAAAGAGATGAGTGTGAAAGAATATACCGAGGAGTTCTACAAGCTTGTGATTCGATTAGGGTATAGTAAAGAAGACATGGAAAAGGTAGTTAGATACCTCAATGGATTGAGATACAATTTTTAATATGAATTGAGTATTTTGTCACCTAGGAATCTTAAGGAAGCGTATTAATTTTCTATTAAAGTAGATGAGAAGCTTAGGAGAAAGAAAAATCAATAAGAGGTACAGGAAGAGGAGCAAGAGGAAGAGGGCAACACTCTAGTAGAGGAAAACAACACCATTAGGGTGAAGAAGTAGGCACTTCTAGTGGACAAGCTAATCCAGAGAGAAGAGGTTTCCAAAACAGAGGAGGGAAACCATTTGGTAGAGGAGGTTACCAAGGAAGAGGAAGAGGCTTTCCAAGAAAGTGCTTTAAGTGTAACAAGTTTGGTCACAAAAGTGGGGAGTGTTCAGAGTTTACACAAGAAGGCTACACAAGGCCTGAGAGAAGTAATCGGATTATGCACGAAGACCAAGAGAGTGTGGGGTCGCCTTCTCATCACTTAGAAGAACCTGAGACGAGAGAGTATTTGCTATTCAAAAGAGTGTTATTGAAGCCACCAAAAGAGAGTCAAGAACCAATGCAAAGAAGAGCCTTATTCAAGACTAATTATAAAGCTAAATGTAAGTGTTGCAAACTTATTATTGACAATGGTAGTGCACATAATCTTGTGTCAAATTAAATGGTGAACAAACTAGGTCTTACTAGAATAAAACATCTTAATCCCTATCAAGTTTCTTGGCTACAAAAAGGGCATCAATTATTGGTAGATGAGCAGTCCTCTATAGAGTTTCAAATAGGTAGCTATAAGGACATTGTTATGTGTGACATTATGCCCATGGATGTGTGCCATGTGCTTCTTGTAAGGCCTTGGAAATTTGACAAGATATCCATACATGATGGAAGAAACAATACATATACTTTTTAGAAGGATTGTTAAAAACATACACCGTAACCTTTGAGAGGAGAAGAATGGGATAATAAGAGTAGCAGTAGCAACAAGATTATGTTGGTGAGTGGCAAATAATTTTTGTGTGATATGAAAAAGGAAGTATTGGTTTGAATAAATGTACTACATACCTAGTTAATTCACCTACTAGGGACTTAGGGTATATATGCACATGTTAAGTTTACTTAGGTCCTAAGATTCTTTCTAGAAGACTTAGTTTTCATGTCTAGATTTTATCTTTTCCTAGGTAGTTATGATAAATTGTCTCATATCATAAGATTAAGACACTTGTCCTAATCTTATGACATCTTATGTCTTAGCTTCGTTATATAACCAAGGGTTCTCATTTGTATATTGATGAATTCTTGGATAATCAATTATATTGCAATCTTGAGCATTGCATATTGATCTCTTTGTGCTTTCCATTTGGCCTCTAGATCTTGGGTATCTCCATAGCCAACTCCAACATGGTATCAGAGCTTCAATGTTGTAGACTTATTCTTAGATTTTGGGGACTAATCTTGGCATGAAATTTTTTCTAGGTGTGAGTTGGGGTCCTGAAAACCTTTCCATTGAATCCAGGCATCAAAGAAAGTTAGATTTGTTTTTCGTTTCATCAAAATATGACATATTTTGTCAGATCTAGAAGGGTTTGAATGAGGGTTTTAGTTGCCAAAATCATAGGGAGCTGATTTTTTAGAGCAATTTGGAAAAAAATCGACCTCACCATTGTGTCTGAGAGGCCCAAGAACCCAAGGATCGACTGTCAAATCATCGAAATTTGACACTTTAAGTCAAAGGGTGAGGCAATTTTTTTAGGTCATACAGTCATATGGATTTGTACTTGGTCATTCGACTTGTATGGTTTGCAGATTGCAGTCTTTAGCAGCATATTCCTATAGATTCAACATATTCTTGTACATATTCTTGCATTAGTGCACCATTTCTAGAGTTTGTATATTCACCTGTCCTATCACCTATCACTCAGTCAACTATCGATACTAATTACAATTAAATCATAGGTTCATTAAAAAAAAATTATATTATAAACTTTATTTTTAATAGCCAATGGGTTTCTAATCTATATGGTTTTATTGTGACCACCACCTATCCATAGGAGGGGCCTATTCCCCAAGTGGCGTGGCATTTGGTCGGTCGCCCCAGATGGCGTGACCTTTGGCTGGTCGCCCCGCCACCAGCGACAAGTGGGAGTTGTTGCTCTGCTGCTACCGCTAGGGGCATTTATTTTTAATAACTTTTTAAAGCTACAGTCATATGAAGGTCTAGGGGCCAAAAAATTTATCCCTTGGCCCCTTTTTTTTTACCCTCGGAGGGCCAAATAGGCCTTTTTTCAAATTTCCATAAATTTTGATCTAGATGGTGAAATTTTGCAAATGAAATATTTTTGGAAATATGGTGATTCAAATTTTCCAGTGGTATAGGTGATTTTCAGAATTTTTCTATTTGGCAGTATTTATTACTGGTTAAAGTTAGATCTTGTTTTATGACTCCTAAGCTCATAAATTTTTTCCATCATCTCCATTTTTTATGATTCTTACAATGTTGGAAAGGTATTGAGGAGCTCTACATTGCCATTCATGCACTTTTTAAATTTTTGTCCCAAGTTGATTACTATTTCAATTTTTCCCCAAAGGGTGTTCTAGAGATTATTTGGATGATTTGATAGTTGGGAGGGTGCAATTTTGATCTCTACACTTCATTTCAGTTTTAGATCATTTTTCAATTGATTGCTGCTTCATAGATTCTAGAGTTATGCTAGTTTATGAGTTTTCTAGTGTTCCTTGGTATCAGGTCTACTATTGCTTTATCATGATTGTGACCTGAGTTCTTGAGTGACTCTAATTGTTGGAAATTTATGTTGTCATTGATTTCAATAGAGTGTTGTTGCATTGATGTCAACTCCTAAGGAAGCAAGTGTGTTCAAGTGTGTCAATTGCATTATTTTGTCATTATGTTTATTACTGGTGTCAACCTCTATTGTAGTAAGGATGAGTAAGTTCTTGTGGATATCAAGCTCTCATGTGGTTGAGATCCTAAAAAGGAGTTGAAGATGTTGAGATGGTGTTTGTGGTGCTTGGTTTCCAAGTGATTTTGAGAAAAAAATGAATAAAAGAGAGTTCAGTGTGATAGAGTGGTGTTCATTATTTTTCTCTACATTTATTCATGCTTGAAGATATGCTCATACAATTTGGACTTGATGATCAAAGGTGTTATATCCAAATTTTTAGGTTCTGGATCATTCTATAGTGGAAGATGTGTTTGATAATATGTTTGTTTGGTAAAACAATGTGTTTGGGAGAAATGAGATTGCTTTGCATTTCTCCACAGTGTTGTTTATGGTGTTGCAAATCTAAGAATGTTCTTATAATGTTTGTATCTACCTCCCTTGAAGTTTCAAGTATTGAGTTATTCTATAAGAATGTTTGGTGTTTTGGATGTCTATGCTAGTATGTCTGGTTGCACAAAATGAAGGTGTTCTTGAGTTTCAAGTGGTTGTAGTGGTTTTGCAGTATATTTTGATGGTGCTAGAATATTTTGAGATGCTATATAAATAGCGTGGTGTGTTTTTGTGTGGTCTGTGAGATGTTTCCAAACATTGAGAGGTGTGTTTGGAGTTGCTTGTTAGTGTTAATGCAGGTTTGGCCAACCTAGAATGCTAGCACTAATTATAGAGGATAGTTTTTGATTGAGAAAGTGTTGAGAAGCATGTTTGTGTAGATTTGGGTCCCAATTAAGTATTGGTGTGGTTTAGTTTCACTTCTTTATACTATCAAAGTGTTTAGTGTCAAACTTTTTGATGTTGCTCAGTAGAGGTGTATATGCTTCATTAAGTCCGACCTAATTGATATTGTTTTAGGTCACGAAGGGTATATATGCAAGGAGACTTATTGTGTGGATGAAGTGTGAAGTGTGTGTGATATGAAATATGTGAATGTGATCAAGTGTGTTGATTTGAGTGTGAGCCTTAATGCCTATGACTTCCTAATGTAGTGAGTAGAAGGTGTCTATATTTTAGTCTTTTCGATGAGTTGTTTGTACCTTAGTGGAACTGTACCTTCGAAATATGAGAGATCCATTGTTAGTAATTCAAATTGGCAGTGAGCCACCCCTTCTTTCTTCTTTCCTTTGGACAATGATTCCTTTGGTAGCGAGCCTTTCTTGACCTTTATTAGTAATTATTGTATTTGATGTTGCAATCCATAGATTAGTGAGCTAATCCTCACCGTGGTTTTTCCCTTTATGGGTTTTCCATGTAAATTTGGTGTTGTTATGTGTTTGATGTGTTTGCATTACTGCTTTACATGTTTACATTCTGTTCATGCATGTTAAGGGTTTAAGATCTAATGTAGATTTGAATGTTAATAAGGTTTTTTGATGTTTTAAAAATATACAACTGATTCACCCCACCTCTCGGTTGTCATGTGCATCTAACAATTGGTATCAGAGTTATGGTTCCCAAGAAGAAGCTTAACCGCTTGAGTTAGATCTAGATGGTTCACAGGAAAGGTTTCAAAGATCCCTTATTTGATAGAACAAATTATACCTATTGGAAAGCTAGCATAGAGTCTTTCTTAGACTCCCTTTTATTTGGTGTTTGGTAGTCTATTGAAAGAGGTTATACTATGCCTACAAATGGACCATCAATTGGTGATGAGATCAAGGCATATGAGAACAATGGTAAAGCAAGGAATACAATCTTGAGTGGTCTTACTAATCTAGAACTTATGAAGGTTATAAGCTACAAGTCTGTTAAAGATGTCTGGACAAAGTTGGAAGGAATCTATGGAGATGACAAGGTCAAACAAGCAAAGATGCAGATCTACAAAGCCAAATTTGAAACCCTAAGGATGTTTGAAGATGAAGATATTTTTTCCTACATGATCAGAGTTGATGAAGTTGCCAATGCCATCAATGGTCTTGGTGGAAATTTGGATGAGAGCAAAGTTGTGAAAAAGCTATTAAGAAATCTGCTAAAGCTTATAGTCATAAAGTTTCTACTATTGAGGAAGCTTTGAATTTGGATCATTATTCTAGAGATCAGATGTTTGGTGCTTTAACTTCTTTTGAAATGAGAGAGTTTGGACAAGATACTACAAGTAAAGAAACTACTTTTAAAGTTTGCAAAGCAAAAAAGGATGATGGATCAGATCTAGATAATCTTGATGAGGTGGAAGCAAACTTTTTGAGGAGGTTGAAAAAGGGTACTAGAAAATACAAAGGTAAGCTACCTTTCAAATGTTTCAATTGTGGAAAAATAGGTCACCATGCATGTAAATATCCAATCAAAGTTACTAATGACAAAAAAGGATCATAAGGGTAAATTTGTCAAGAAGAGTTATTATGGTGAAAAGGACATTGGTGAATCTGATGATGAAGAATCAGCTTATCAAAATGAAGACAGTGATGAATGCTTTGTCATGGCTCTAAATTTTGGAACTAATTCTACTAATCTTGAAATATTTGTGAATGAATGTGCTCCAAAAATTTAAGGAACTATGTTAACTACTTTTCATGCTAGAGAGGAGAAGAATTACTGGATCATTAAGAGTGGATGCTCAAATCAGATGATAGGTGATAAAGTAATTTTTTAAAGCTTGAAAAGTATGATGGTGGTCTTGTTAAGTTTGGTGATGATACATCTACTAAGATATGTGGAAAAGGTTCAATTATTTTTTATGGAAAGCATAATACAAATGATGTTCTTTATGTCAAGGGTCTTTGACATTATATTCTAAGTGTAGGAAAAATGTGTAGGAAAGGATATAATCTTGTATTTCAGAATGGTGGTTGTGAAATCAAAAAAGGAAGCTTCAATATTTTGGTTGTTTCTAGAACAAGGATAGGAGGTAATGTCTATCAACTCAAAGGTAATGGTGCAAAGTGCTTTATGTCTAAAACTAATGAAAGTTTTCTATGGCATAGAAGAATGGGTCACATCATTTTTGATAGTCCTAGGAAGGATAATTTCTACTGATGTTGTGAGATATTTTCTAAAGATTACAAAGCTTATCAATGCAATTTGCAAAAAATGTCAAGTTGGAAAGCAAACAAAGGCAAGATTCAAGAAAAAAACATAATTATACCTTAGGTCCTTTGGAGTTAGTGCATAAATATCTATGCGGACCTACCAAAATTAGAAGCTCAT
Source organism: Sequoiadendron giganteum (assembly GCA_007115665.2). Lineage (NCBI taxonomy): Eukaryota > Viridiplantae > Streptophyta > Pinopsida > Cupressales > Cupressaceae > Sequoiadendron > Sequoiadendron giganteum. The sequence continues at coordinate 471,919,859 of CM021102.1, read as the reverse complement.
GTGGTGATAGGTATTTCATGTTATTAATTGATGATTATTCTAGAATGGCTTGGGTTACATTTCTCAAAGAAAAATCAGAAGCTTTATAAAAGTTTAAAGAATTTAAGGCTATGGTTGAGAATGAAATGAATATGAAAATTAAATGTTTGAGGTTTGATAGAGGTGGTGAGTTTACTTCAAATGAGTTTAATAATTTTTATGAAGATCATGGAATAAAGAGGCAATTGTTAGGTCCTAGATCTCCTCAGGAAAATGGAGTTGTGGAAAGGAAAAATAGAACAATTTAGGAAACAACTAGGACAATGATGAAGGAAGCTAATCTTTTAGACGTATATTAGACAGAATAAATTCATACTGTAGTCTACATTATTAATAGAAGTCGAGAAAGAGAAAACAGTTCAAAGACTCGCTATGAGTTATGGTATGGTAAACCCCCTACTATGAAATATTTTCGAGTTTTTGGAAGAAAATGTTATATAAAAAGAGATGAGGAAAACTTAGGTAAGTTTGATGCAAGATATGATGAAGGAATCTAATTGGATACTATGGACATAAAATTCATCGGGCTCCCTCTAGGTGGTTTTTCTTTTTGCTAAGTATCGGCTTGTGCCCCATCTATTTGAACATCATCAGGCCCCTTTTTAAGGAACTTCATTCGCTGTCGCCACATGCTCGCTAGACGCTCTTCACATAAATTTCTTCCTTCTCTCTTCTAACGGCTCCTGCCATGTGTCCATGTTTTAACACCGCGAGCACTTCAAGGCTTCTTCCCTTCACTTCCCTATTGGGCCTCGTTCACGTGCCACGTAGCATCTATCCGTATTCACTTTTGGGCAAACCCTAGTCGATGCCAACAGTGAAGACTTCTCCATGTGTTTTCCCCACACAACTTTTAATCGCAAGATGAAAAGAATGAACCGCAGGCTCCAACCTTCTGCCACGTGTCTCCTCTGTGGGGGTTCTATCAAAGGGAAGGAAGGAGCAAGCAACGAGCCCCACCAATATTGCCACATATTCTAACTGCCTTCGTGGGTGAGTGACACATGTTGGCACTATGTTCTATTGGGACCACTACCATCATTTAGAGGGGATGCATCTATTTTGAAAGCGACCACATTCATGGCTCAAATATTTTTTTGTTGCAATGGCCAAGGGAAATCATTGCTTTGGGCATCATTTTTCATGATGAAGGAATATTTTATGTTACTGGCCCACTAGGCGGTGGGATTTTTATCTATATAGAATACTTCTTCCTTTCGAAATGAGTTTGGAACATACAAAAAAATAGTGGAAAGACACTAGGCCTTTTGTATTGTTGTATAAGACTCAAAGACTGTGCCATTGTTTGGCCTTTCTATTTCTTAGCTATTTGATAAAACATTACAATGTGCCATTATTGTACTGAGTAGTTTACTTGCAAAACTTCTATGATTTCAATATATTTTTGTTGATTCAAACCATGTCTTGGACTCTTCTTTTCAGTAAATGTGTATGGGAGTTATTTTATGTTAATCTCTAAACTATTCAAGTTTTACATTTGTGATTTATTTTATTCTAGGACATAGCAGATTGTTGAACGTAATTTAAGCCATGTTCGAAAGGAAGGTTTCCCATGCTTGAATACACCTACAGTTTGGCGCATCACCTTAGTTAGATCTTTATTTTATATACCTGCTTCCTTTTCCCATTCCAAACCCCAAATTATAGAAGAAGACGACTTCTTTAAAAACCTGGAGGTTACTCAGTTTAGCGCAATAGGTACCCCCTTTAACTGAGTTTCCCATAAGGCTGATGCTTGCCAATTTTTGGCATCAATAGTTTCTTTTTCTGACACGCTCGATGGGAATTTTTAAATGTACTCAAACCTAAAGTGGGTGTATGAGCCATCAACCTATTATTATATGCCAAAAAATGAATAACCCTGGATTGCTAGTGCCTCCGCTAGTAATAGTACAAGCTAGAAACTTGTCCAGTGAATGTTTTGATCCCTCCACTAGCAATGTTGCCTATTGTGAACAAAAATTACGTGGTATGGGATGCTGAAAGCCCTCTTATAGCACCAGTAGCACCCACCATCTAGGCCCTTATCCCGACCTCTGCTTTAAAAGCTATACCAAAATTCATGAGCGATGGCATGAAAACACCTTCTGAACATATGTAAGATGTGGCAGATGTGTGTTTGGTGCATGGTGTTATCGATCAAAATATAGTGCTAAGGTTGCTCGTAGGCTCTTTCAGGGGCAAGGCGCTAGATTGGTGCTGCACTCTACAAGCTAACACTATTAGTACTTGGGATCAACTCAGAGATCCTTTCTACAAAATATTCTCGAATGACGGAGATCGGTCTTTGCTATACCATCAGCTAGAAACCATAAAGAGGGCCCCATATGAAGCCATGACTGACTTCAATGCTCGGTTCCACACAACTTGGTAGAGGATCTAGGATTTTATTCACCTTCCAATAGAGTTGGCATTCATGTTCTACTTAAAATCCATCAATGTTGACATCTCGATGATGATCCAGTCCCTTGGCAGAACTACTCTACCAGATGTGTACAACATCATGGTCAAAGCAAAGAACAACCCGATCAACACCAAAAACCTGCCGCCTCAGCCTGTCATGCCTATATTTCTAGACATATCAATTCCCACCCAAGAAATAGTATCTACCAGTGTGCTTGCTCCTCCCCAATCTATGTATACATATCCGAGCATGCCACAAAATGTCACTTCTACAACTAATCCTTCAAGGGATGAGATGAATGATGTCAAAGAGTTGTTGCGAAGTATCTCAAATGAAGTAACTACCATCAAGCACAACCAATCCACACCTCTGAGGGTAACCTACCAAAACTATTAAGGTGCAAGACCCTCCTACCAACAAAACCAATACCAAGGACGTACGTGCACAAATCCGTAGGCTCAAATGACTAATAAAATAGTACCAATGCCTACTCCACTATAGAATGCTCACATGAGCTCAAGTAGAGAGCTGACCATGAGGTAGGACAACCTTGTTGAAGATTTCAATCCCTGGTGCTTCCCTTGCGGTGACGTACATATGCCCCGAAATTGTCTGTGTGGAAACTTACAACAGAAAGTGGCTTAACAATGTAACCAAGGTCTAGCGTCAAGTTTAGGAGGTTATGCATATGCCTCTCCACAAATGGAAAATGTGGTGCTTAACGCTCAAATGCAAGGAATGTCCTTGGAACAAGAAAATGACATAGTTCTCGACCACACACTCTTCTCATGGATGGAAGGAGAAGAGGTGGTATTCACATATGAGGCATCCAGATTGGAGACCCCACAAGTGTTGTCCAACTACAACACTCACTCAATAAGGAGATTCATAGGTGAACCGATCACTTCGTAGTATAGAAGCATTCCCGACCAATCCCCTGATCCTTCCACAATTGCTCTACAACTGCAGTTGCACAAGGAGATTATTATAACTAGGGATAAGGAACAAAATCCTTCAAATCCACCGCCATTCAATGTGGTGGAACAATTGAAAAAATATTTTGCTAACGTATCCCTTTGGGTTATCTTAGCTATTCCATAACATAAGTCATTGCTATCAAAGGCCCTCTGGGAAGATGTAGTTATTGAGCCAATAGAGCAATCACTCGAGGGAAAATTTGTTGACCCATCACCTCCTGCCAAAGTTCTCAAAAATAGTATAGAGGAGACCTCGACTGAAGATAAAGAGAAGCCAAAACCCAAGCCTTTTTTCTTAACTCTTATTGTGGGGAAGAAATTATTGCACAATTATATGATAGACTCTGGTGCTAGCACCGTAGTCATGATCAAGAAAATAGTTGAAGCCTTAGGACTCAACTATGAACCTTTAAAAAGGGGGGTTATGCAGCTTGATGGGAACACGGTTGAAACTATATGTGTCATCAAAAACCTCCCCTTGACTCTATTCTCCTGCCCTAGTATCACAGTTCCACAAGATACCATGATCATAGATGTTCCCCCCATGTTGTTTTTTTTTAATCCCAGGAATTCACTTCAGAGATAGGTGGATACCTTTATTTGGATTTGTCACACTTGATCTTCAGGACCAAGCATGGAGCTAAAATGAAAATAATATCTAAACCTCTACATTTAGAGCATGTGGCCGATGAAGCCATGATCAAATTTGAGGTTGCTCATACCTCTCTCACCAAAGAGGAAACATATGGAACCGAGCTACTAGAAGATGAGAAGGTGACTTGAGACTTGACTGATCAAGAAGAGGTCCTATTGAGTGAATATATAGACACCAATCCTTTTGGTAATTACCATTTCACCAGATTAGGCACTTATGTCATCTATGATGAAGATCGGGTGATTCTGAAGGTTGTGAAGGAATCCAAATATTTCTCAGCCTCAAAGATATGTGTTGGAGATTGTTGGATATTTTTGATATGTGGTTGTCATTGATGTCAAAACTATTGGCATTAATGTCTTTAAGGCTGTATATGTCGAGGATATTGAGAAAATTGTAATAAAATAAGTTACAGGTTGTCGGTGATGCAATGAAGTTTAGTATGATGGCTAGTTTAGAATATTGATGATAAGGAGTTGCAAACTAAAAGGTTTTTTGACAAGTATATCAATTTATCCATCAAAAGTTTCAAAGGTTTGCATAAATATTTGATCAAGTTATGAGTATTTGTGTTTTGACAGTTGTTTTGTTGCTTTAGCTGGTGTTCCTAAAAGAAGATGATGTGATTCTAGTAATCTGAGTTCTTGTGAATGCTTCTGTGGTGATTCATGATGCTTGTGGATGTTTCTAGATCATGCTCTATCTATGTTGTTTGTTCACATTGATTATTGTGCTCACGATTGGTGATTTTCTAATGTGAGTTCATGTTCATGGCCAACAAGGTGATTGTAGCATGTTTGTTAGGATTTAGGTGCCATCAACCTTGTAAATCCTTTAATTAATTATTCTCCTAAAGTGTTTTGTATATTTACCCATAAGAGGTGAAATAGTTTGACCAACGATGGTGAAAGAGACAATGTAAATGCAGTGTTACCATTACTGTTTGTCCTTTTGGAAAAGGACAAAATATCTAGGCATCCCACTTTGGAATCTTCTAGAATGAGGTTGTTGGGTCAAAATAGGGTGTTTTAAGAGAATCTATGACATGTATGACAATTTTCATAAGATGGTATGACAGTATGATAGTTTCCCTATGACAAAATAAGCTATTTTTAGACCCCAGGCGCCCATGCATGATAGATGCCTTATGACAACTATAAGAGCATCTATAAGAGGCTATTTTTGGTATTTTTTGACCATTTCAAGGAGGGATGCATGGTTTTTTCTAGATGGTATTGCTGCCTATTGTTTGGTGAAACCATGGTGGTTTTCATCCTTACAAATCTCTTTAAATTGGGGCCTTGAGCTAGAGTTATTCAATTCAATTTTGAAGGTTTGTAGGGTAATAGGGTGTTGCCGGATTTTATAGAGATTGATAAGAGAAGTCTATTGATGCATGTAATATTTCCGATTATTAGTAATATAATTGCCTCTCTTTCGGTGGTGGATTTTTTTCCTTTCGAGGTTTCTCCATGTAAATCTGTTGTTGCATGTGTTATGATTCTTCTATTTCTCTCTCTCATTCTTTCTTCACACTAAGGCTAAAGGTTAATCTACTTATTTCAGATATGCATACACTTATTTAAGTTCATATTGCAATATTTCTTCACCTTGATAATCAACATTTGGTATCAGAGCTAACGGTTATGTTAAGGAAGGGATGCTTTCCTTTTAAAGTGTTGAAGGTTTTTGCTGTACTGGGAGCTTTTGTGTTGTGGGTTTTTCAGATTTGTGAAAGATTGCATATCATGGCCTCCACCTCTCATCAAGATATTGAGAAGTTCAATGGCAATGGTTACGAGATGTGGAAGTTGAAAGTGGAAGATATCCTTGAGGAGAGAGATCAATGTTACCAGTTTCAGTTGATACGAAGCCATCTACTTCAACCTTGTCGGATGAAGATTGGAAGAAGTTAGAAAAGAAGGCTTGAGGGACCATTCAGTTGTGTCTCACTGACTTTGTCCTCCTGAATGTCTCTTCAAAAGTCATGGCATACAAGCTTTAAAGGAAGATAGGTGAAATCTACCAAACTAAGAGTTTGTCTAACAAGTTCTATCTCAAAAGATGTTTATATTCATTAAAGATGAAGGATGGTGATTCTATTGTTGAACATTTGAATGATTTTAATTTGATTATAAGTCAGCTTGCATCTATTGATGTTAAAATAAAAGATGAGGATAAATACATTTTATTGATTTGCTCTTTGCTAGAATCTTTGGAAAATTTAATTGTTGCTATAACAAGTGGTGGTGCAGAACCTAAGATGGATAATATTATTCCCATATTTCTTTTAGAGGAGATGAGGAGAAAGACCATGCATAGTGGCTCCCAAGATGCCTTGCATGTGTGAGGTAGGTTCAAGGAGAAAGGGCCTAAAGGGGGTAAGAAGAAGGATAAGTCTAAAGGACGATCTAAGACCCCTGGAAAGAGCAGAGTGAAGTGTTGGAACTATGGTAAATGGGGACATGTGAAGAAGGAATGTAGAAACAAGAAAAATAATGTAGATTCCTCCATGGAAAAGTCCTTTGATAACGGTGATTTTGATGCTTTGATTATTTCAGCTAATGCAATTTATAATGATGCTTGGCTTATTGATTCAGGTGCTTCCTTCCATATGACTCCTCATAAGGAGTGGTTTTCTACATACAAAGAATATGATGGAGGAGAGGTATTCATGGGTGATGATAGCTCACAAAATATTATCAGTAAAGGAAAGGTAAAGTTGTGTTTCAGTGATGGGAGGGTTAAAATCCTTGATGTTGTTTTTCATATTCCAGGACTTACAAAAAGTTTAATTTCATTTCCAAGCTGAATGATACTAGAATGCACATGACATTTGACAAGTCTGGTTGTAGGATGGTAAGGGGAAGTTTGGTGGTTGCTTAAGGATCTCAGATAGGGAATTTGTTTACACTACATGCCTCTACTTTTTGTAACTAGCATTGAAAATTAATGTATGTTGTGGCACCATCGATTGGGTCACATTGGTGAAAAAGGTCTTAGGACCATACTTCATAAGAAAATAGTAGATGGTATTTTTTATTATTCTATTGGTAAAAATGATTTATGTGAGGATTGTGTGTTTGGTAAACAAAATAGGTCATCATTTCCTAAAGGAACTAATAAAGCTAATGGATTGTTAGAACTAATTCATTCAGATGTATGTGGTCCAGTGGATACAAATTCTTTGGGTAGATCTCATTATTATGTTTCCTTCATTGATTATTACTTGAGATATACTTGGATTTATTTTATGCATACAAAATCTGAATTTTTCACCAAATTTAATGAATTTAAGGCATTGGTTGAAAAGCAAACAGATTATAAGATAAAAGTATTGAGATTTGACAATGGGGGTGAATATTGTGCTAAGGAATTTGATGAGTTTTGTAAACATGCAGGAATTGTTAGGCAAAAGAATAGACCTTACACACCAGAAAAAATGGGGTAGTAGAAAGAATGAACTATAAATTAATGGAAAGAGCTAGGAGCATGTTAAGTAGTGCTAAGTTAGATAAATGCTTTTGGGCAGAAGTTGTTGGTACTAATTGTTATTTAATTAATAGATCTCCTTGTAAAGCTCTTGTTGATAAAACACCTTATGACATGTGGTTGGGTAAAAAGCCTTCAGTTTCACATTTAAGGGTCTTTGGTTGTGAGGCTTTTGTTCATGTGCCTAAATAGAAGCGGTCTAAATTAAATCCAAAATCTCAGAAATGCATCTTTGTAGGTTATGGCGAAAATGTCAAAGGTTATAAACTTTGGAATCCACTAACACGAAAGATGATATTTTCTAGAGATGTAATTTTTTAGGGAATTTAGAGCTAACTTTGAAGATGAGCAACCAAAGGAAAAGTAAAAATCAGTGCATTTTGAAACTAAGTAGGAAGATGCACATGTGGAAGAACAAAGAGATGGAGAAGAAGAAGAGAGTTCTAACGAATCTATTGTAACAAAATAATTTGAAAACAATGAGGATGAACATGAGGAGGAACCTCTTACTCCACCTTTGAGAAGGTCCACAAGACAATGATATCTAGTTGATAGATATAGCCCACTTGATTTTTGTTGTAAATTTGCTTTGTTATGTACTGATGATGAACCTAGATCTTTCAGGGAGGCTCTATCTTCAGAACAATGTGAGTCTTGGATGTAGGCCATGCAGGATGAGATGATGTCTTTGGAAAACTATGACACTTAGGATCTTGTTAGTTTTCCCAAAGGAAGAAAGGCCATTGGTTGTAAGTGGGTATATAAAAATAAGTTTGGTGCAAATGATAAGTTGGAATGTTACAAGGCCAAATTAGTGGCCAAGGGCTACTCCCAGAGAGAGGGAGTTGATTTTGGTGAAATATTTTCTCCTGTTGCTAAGTTAATTTCTAGTAGATTCCTTTTATCCATTGCTGCTGCTTATGATTTATAAATAGAAAAAATGGATGTTAAAACTGCTTTCTTGCATGGGGATCTTGAGGAAGAAATTTACATGCAACAACTTGACTATTTTGTTGTGAAAGGAAAAATAAAAATTGGTTTGCAGGTTAAAACAGTCTCTATATGGTTTAAAACAGCCGCCTAGGATGTGGTACCAGAATTTTGATGCCTTTGCATTAAAGTTGGGTTTTGTTAGAAGTGAAGAGGATCACTATGTTTATTTTAAAGTAATTGATGATCAGATATTGATTATTGTCTTATATGTGGATGATATGTTGTTCATCGGTAACAATAAGGCAATGATTAGGGAACTTAAAACTTAACTTTTTGGCACATTTGATATGAAATATTTAGTGGCTGCTAAATATATTCTTGGGATGGAAATAATTAGGGATCGGGTTCACAAAAAGCTTTGGTTAAGTCAGAGTAAGTATGCTAACACTATTTTGAAGAGGTTTAATATGCAGGACTGTAAACCAGTAAATATTATGTTTCTTGTTGGTACTAAGTTAAGTTTAGACATTAGTCCTAAATCGGATGATGATATTGATGAAATTTATAAATTTCCTTATGCTAGTGTTGTCGATAGTTTAATGTATGCAATGGTTTATACTAGACTAGATATAGCCCAAGCAATGGGAGTTCTAAGCAAGTTTATGTCTAACCCTAGTAAAGAACATTGGACCTTTGTTAAAAGGGCATTCAGATATTTGCAAGGCACTTTTGATTATTGTTTGGTTTATCATGGTACTGATAATGTTGATAAGTCATTGGACATACAGGGTTTTGTTGATGCAGATTGGGCAGGTGACTTGGAAAGTCGAAGGTCCACTAGTGGCTATGTGTTTACTTTGTTTGGAGGTGCACTGAGTTGGATGCGTAAAAGACAATCCACAGTTGCTTTATCTACCACTGAAGCAGAGTATATGGCTATTACACATGCTTCTAAGGAGGTTGTTTGGTTACAGAGACTTGGTAATGGTATTGGTTTTAATTTCAGGATAGTGAGGATTGGATGTGATAGTCAGAGTGCTATATGTTTGGCTAAAAATCCTATGTATCATGCTCGTACTAAGCATGTTGATGTTCAGTATCACTTTATGTGAGAAATGGTTGAGAATGGATAGGTCTTGATTGGAAAAGTTGACACTTTGGATAATGTTGTAGATTCTCTTACAAAGCTAGTCACCACAAATAAGTTCTCTTGGTGTAGGAAGGCCATGGGCCTTGATCACTGTACTTGATTCTTTGTAATTGTATCTCTATGGGTGTAATCTACAATGTATGATGTCAAGTGGGAGAATGTTAGGATTTAGGTGCCATTAACCTTGTAAATCCTTTAATTAATTATTCTCCTAAAGTGTTTTGTACATTTACCCATAAGAGGTGAAATCTTTTGACCAACGGTGGTGAAAGAGACAATGTAAATATAGTGTTACCGTTACCGTTTGTCCTTTTGGAAAAGGACAAAATAGCTAGGCGTCCCACTTTGGAATCTTCTAGAATGAGGTTGTTGGGTCAAAATAGGGTGTTGTAAGAGAATCTATGACATGTATGACAATTGTCATAAGATGCTATGACAGTATGAGCAATTCCCTATGACAGAATATGCTATTTTTAAACCCTAGACACCCATGCATGAGAGATGCCTTATGATAGCTGTAAGAGCATCTGGAAGAGGCTATTTTTGGTATTTTTTGACCATTTGAAGGAGGGAGGTGTGGGTTTTTCTAGGTGGTATTTTTGCCTATTGTTTGGTGAAACTATGGCGGTTTTCATCGTCACAAATCTCTTTAAATTGGGGCCTTGAGCTAGAGTTATTCAATTCAGTTTTGCAGGTTTGTAGGGTAATAGGGTGTTGTCGAATTTTACAGAGATTGATAAGAGAAGTCTATTGCTTCATGTAATATTTCAGATTATTAGTAATATAATTGCCTCTCTTTCGGTGGTGGAGTTTTTTCCCTTTGGGGTTTCTCCACATAAATCTGTTGTTGCATGTGTTATGATTCTTCTATCTCTCTCTCTCATTCTTTCTTCACACTAAGGCTAAAGGTTAATCTACTTATTTCAGATTTGCATACACTTATTTAAGTTCATATTGCAAGCTTTCTTCACCTTGATAATCAACAGTGTTATGGATGTTCGAGGCTAATTGTTTAAGGTATTTCGTGTTCGAGATATGTTGTTTTGGGTCCTTGCTATGTTTTGGCCAACATTGGTTGATTCAAATTGATAATTGTTTATTAATTTGGGCCAACCGTTTGTACACATTTTATGTTTTTTTGGGCCAAAATTTAGTTGATGTTATCCCTAATCATGGATATATATGCAATTTATTTTAGGAGAATTATATGCAAGGTGCAAGATGTGTGAGTTCTGTGTGCAAATAATGTTCCAATCTTTCGAAGGCAGAAGTAAAGTGTGAAGAAGAGTGAGCAGAAGGAATTGTTCATGTGCTTAACCAGAACTGTAATTAGGCATTAGCATATGCTATCTTCTCAATTCAAGATCTCTCAGATGGATGTAATCCAAATGTGACTGTAAGATAGTGTGTCTTCCTGTGGATAGTAAGCCTTTTGTATTTAAGTAGTGAGCTCTAGGCAGTGTGCCTAAATGCATGTGCATTCCCCATTTACAATACTTTTAATAGAGTATAATCTTGTGGATTAACCTCCACCATGGTTTTTACCCTAACAAGGTTTCCATGCAAAGATCTTGGTTTTATGTGGTGATGGTTTATGCTTTCATGTTTATTTATCAGATCTGAGAATAAGTTTAATAATTATAATTTTTGTGACAACTGATTCACCCCCCTCTCATTTGTCTGCCCTTGTGTTGCCAACAATTGGTATCAGAGCAGGTTCCTCTAGAGAAGCTTGATCGCTTGAGGTGATCCAGGATGGTGACATATAAGAAGGATAGTCTGAGATTTGATGGAACAAATTATTCTCTATGGAAGACTCGAATGGAGTGTCATCTAAGATACATTGGTGAACCTTAATGGACGATTACAAAGAATAGATATATCATCCCACATAATGGTCCTTCTACTGCAGGTGAGATTAAGGAAGTCAAATATAATATCAGGTCTAAGGAAGCATTGTTGAGTGCTCTGACTAATTCTGAAATCACAAATGTAATGGAGTTGAAGATTGCTTATGAGATCTGGAAAAAGTTGGAAACTTTGTTTGAAGGTGATAACCATGTGAAGATTGCTAAGCTGCAAAGCCTGAAAGGGAAATATGAAACATTGAGAATGGGTGAAGATGAGAAGATCACTTCTTTTATGCAGAGAGTGAATGAACTTGTGTGTAGTATCAAATGTGTTGGTGGAACATTGGAAGAATTAGAGATTGTTGCTAAAGTGCTCAGATCCTTGCTTGCTGCATACAAACACAAAGTTGTTGCTATTAAGGAGATCCGAATTGTGACAAATGTAACCAGACACATGTTGACTGGTAATCTTGCTAGTTTTGAGTTAAGTGAGTTTGGTGAATCTCTTCCTAAGATAGAATCTATATTCAAAGCTACTATCTCTAGAAAAGATAAGCAAAGATATGATCCAAGAGAAAGTTCTTCTAGAAAAATGTCCAAGTATGAGCAAGAAATGAGAGAGATTGAAGAAGAAGAGAAAAAAATAGATGAGCTTGAAGCACTTCTTGTCAAGAGGGTATCCAAAGGAGAAGGTAAGTATAAAGGGAAATTGCCTCTTAAATGTTTTTCTTGCAATAAGATAGGTCATTTTTCCTTAAGGTATCCTGAAAGAGTTCCTAAGCCAAGATCTAACAAGCCTAGATTCCAAAGAAAGTGTTATTTTGCTACTGATGAAGGTGTGACAAATGATGAATCTAACAAAGGAAATGCAAGTGAGGATGATTGGGTATTTATTGCTATGAAGGAAAATAATCTTGTACCTATGGATTCTACTAGCTGCATAAATGTGGAGAAAGATCTAGCTGCCAGAGTTGAAGAAAAAGATGAATGGGTGATTGATAGTGGATGCTCTCATCACATGATAGGTGATAAAAGTAAATTTGTGAGATTGGAAAATTATGATGGTGGTGTTGTAAGATTTGGTGATGACAAAGCTGGTGTAATCCATGGCAGATGATCTATTTCTTTTGATGGTAAGCATAATACTAATGATGTTCTATATGTGGAAGGTTTGAAGCATAATATTTTAAGTGTTGGAAATATGGTTGACAAGGGGTATAATCTTCAATTCAAGGATGGAAAGTGTAGAATATTGGGGAGTTTTAGAAATGTGATTACATCTGGTACAAAAAAATAAAATTAATATCTTTCACCTAAGTACTACTAGTAAAAGTTGTCTGATTGCTCAAGTTGATGAAATTTGGTTTTGGCATAGGAGATTGTGTCATGTAAACTTTGAAAATATTATCAAGATAAGTTCTACTCAGGTAGTGAGAGATCTTCCTAAGTTGATAAAACCTATTAATACTATATGCAAGGAATGTTAGTTAGGGAAGCAAACTAGAGTCTCATTCAGAAGCAAACATTATTGTTCAAATGAAGTATTAGAGCTTGTGCATACTGACTTGTGTGGTCCTTCTAGAGTCAGAAGTTTACAAGGAGACAAGTATTTCATGTTACTTATTGATGATTATTCTAGATTGATGTGGGTTTCTTTCTTAAGGGAAAAATTTGAAGCTCTAGAGAAATTCAATATTTTTAAGGCTATGGTTGAGACAGAGACAAGTCTGAATATTAAATATCTGAGATTAGATAGAAGTGGTGAATTCACTTCCGGTGAGTTTAATTCTTTCTATGAAGTGAATGGGATAAAGAGACAATTATCTGCCCCGCGGACCCCTCAGCAAAATGGAGTTGTGGAAAGGAAGAATAGGACAATTCAAGAAGCTACTAGGACTATGATGCTAGAAGGAAATGTTCCTCATATCTACTAGAGATAAATTGTGAGTACTATCATTTATACTCTCAACCGGGTACATGTCAAAGGTGATACCCGGTAAGAATCCTTACGAGTTATGGTTTGGTCATAAGCCTATTGTTAGATATTTCAAAATATTTGGGAGTAAATGCTATATCAAAAGAGATGAAGATATAGGAAAGTTTGATGCTAGAAGTTATGAAGGAATATTTCTTGGTTATTCTACTAAAAGTAAAGCCTATCAATGCTGCAATAAGAGATTGAGGAAAGTAATTGAAAACTCTAATGTCAAGGTTGATGAAGACACACTTAGATCATCCAGCACCTATGGATATGATTTAGATGATCAGAATAACAGTACAAATAAAGGAAAGAAAGATCAGACTCTAAATCAAGAAAATCAAGAGGAAGAAACTAGTGAAAGTGCAGAAGTAAGATCACAAGAGCCTGAAGTTCAAGAATAACCTAAGAATCCAAGGTATGTAAGAATAAATCATTCAAAAGATCATATTATAGGTGATAAGAATAGAGGTGTTCAAACTAGGAGAATAATTATAAAAGAATACTGTTTGATCTCAAAGACTAAGCCTAATAGTGTCGATGAAGCATGCAAAGATGAACATTGGGTGGAAGTAATGAAAGAATAACTAATGCAAATTGAGAAGAATGATATATGGATTCTTGTTCCTAGACCTAAGGACAAAAATATAAGTGGAACTAAATGGGTCTTTTGAAACAAACTGAATGAGAAAGGTGAAGTTGTTAGAAACAAAGCAAGATTGGTGTGTAAAGGATATTTTTAGATGGAAGGAATTGACTTTGAAGAAAATTTTGCTCCTATTGCTAGGATTGAAGCTATGAGACTATTTCTTGCTTATGCTGCTTACAAAAAATTCAAGGTTTATCAGATGGATGTCAATTCAACATTTCTAAATGGTGAACTGGATGAAGAAGTGTATATTGAGCAACCTGATGGATTTCAATTGACTGATCAGGGAGATATGGTTTGTCGGTTGAAGAAAACACTGTATGGAATTAAGCAAGCCTCGAGAGCTTGGTATGCTAGATTGGACAGGTATTTGTTGAAGCTTGGATTTAATAAATGTATTGCTGATAGTAATTTGTATTTCAAGATTGATCATGGTGAAGATTTGATAGTTTATGTCTTTGTTGATGATATCATTTTTGGAGGAGATGATAGTTTGTGCATGAAGTTTTCTGATGAGATGCAATGTGAGTTTGAGATGTCTATGATTGGAGAAATAAAATTCGTTTTGGGATTGCAAATTGCTCAGCTAGATAAAGGGATCTTTATATCTCAGTCCAAGTATGTGAAAGAATTGCGAAAGAAGTTTGGTATGGAAGATTCAAATCCAATTGGTACACCTATGGTGACCAAATGTAAGTTGACACAAGATGATGATTCTCCTAAAACAAATCAGACTAGATAAAAATCCATGATTGGTGGATTGCTCTATTTGACTCAAACTATACCTGATATCATGAATGGCATATGCATTGTTGCAAGATTTCAAGCTGATCTTAAGGAATCTCATGTGACAACTGTGAAGAGGATTTCCAGGTACTTGAAGGGGACAATTGATTTTGGCCTATGGTATCCTAAAGAAGATGACCTTACTTTGAGTTATTTTACTGATGCTAATTGGGAAAGAGATGTGAATGATAAAAAGAGTACTAGTGGTGGTGCATTTTCTTGGGAAAGAAGTTGATTTCATGGTTAAGTAATAAGCATAATACCATTTATTTATCTACTGCAGAGGCATAATACATTGCTGCTTCTAACAATTATACTCAAGTATTATGGATGAAGCAAATGTTGAAAGATATTAGAGTTGTGTATGATGAACCTATTGCTATATTTTGTGATAATTCAAGTGCAATTAATATTTCTAAGAATTTGGTGCTACATTCAAAAACCAAGCATATATTTATCAAGTTTCACTTTTTGAGAGAGAAGGTGAGTGAAAAGGAAGTCAAATTGGAGTATGTGCCTACTAAGGAATAGATTGCAGATATCTTTACCAAGTCCTTGCCTAAGGATACTTTTGAGTATCTCAGAGGGAAGATAGGGGTGATTACCCCTCCTAATTAGAATTAAGATGCAATGAATTGCATTAGTTTGTGCATTTCATAGTCATATCCTGTGATCCGAATTGATGTTGTAGTGGCTGCTACTCAAGGGGAGTAGTCAGATGTTCAGATATTTGGTTCAAAGCTTGTGTGGAGAAAGATAATGTGTACCTTTGTCATTGATGTCAAAGGGGGAGAAGAATCATGTGAAAATATGTGAAAGAGTTCAGGAGAAAAGAGTGAAAACCTAAGGGGGAGAAAGTATTAAGAAAGTATCATTGATGGTGTTTTTCACATCATGTGTTGCCATCAATGCCAAAGGGGGAGATTTTTGGAGATTTTTGGAAATTGTCTGATATTTATGATATGTGGTTTTTATTAATGTCAACACTATTGGCATTAATTTCCTTAAGGCTGTATATGTCAAGGATATTGAGAAAATTGTAATAAAATAAGTTACAGGTTGTCAGTGATGCAATGAAGTTCAGTATGATGGCTAGTTCAGAATATTGATGATAAGGAGTTGCAAATTAAAGGGTTTGTTGAAAAGTATATCTAGTTTATCCACCAAAATTTTTAGATGTTCACATGAATATTTGATCAAGTTATGATTATCTATGTTTTGACAGTTGTTCTGTTGCTTTAGCTGGTGTTCCTGAAAGAAGATGATGTGATTATAGTAATATGAGTTGTTGCAAATGCTTATGTGGTGATTCATGATGCTTGTGGATGTTTCTAGATCGTGCTCTATCTGTGTTGTTGGTTCACATCGATTTTGGTGCTCGTAATAGGTTATTTTCTACTGTGAGTTCATGTTTTTTATGTTCATGGCTGATAGGGTGATTGCAGTGTGTTGTGGATCTTGGAGGCTAATTGTTTAAGGTGTTTCATGTTCAAGACATGTTTTGGCTGACATTGGTTGATTCACATTTATAATTGTTTATTAATTTGGACCGACAATTTGTACACATTTTATAGTTTGTTGGGCCGACATGTAGTTGATGTTATCCCTAATTGCAGATATATATGATCGATTGCTTTGAGGAGAATGATATGAAAGGTGCGAGATGTGTGAGTTATATGTGCAAATAATGTTCTAATCTTTTGAAGGCAGAAGTAAATTGTGAAGAAGAGTGAGTAGAAGGAAGTGTTCATGTGCTTAACCAAAATTGTAATTAGGCATTAGCAGATGCTATTTTCTTAGTTCAAGATCTCTCAGATGGATGTAATCTAAATGTGACTGTAAGATAGTGTTTATTCCTTTGGGAAGTGTTGGCATTTCAAATCGCACCTCTGAAATACGGTTTGGAAACAAACAACTACGTGCAGTAAACTACTCTTCAAATTCGGAGGGGAAGCTCCCTCTTTTGTTGAATTTGCTAAAAGAAAGTAAAATAAAGCTAATTTTCCTATCTTTTTGTTTTAGCTACGAGAACACAAGGTTATAAAACTCTTGACATTGCAGCTGAGGTTTTCTCTTTAATAAAAACTATCAACTACAACTAACCTACTCTAATGACGTTTCTAAATTCTTAGGTAAACGCATAGCAAGAGAGTTAGAAATGAACAAAGTTTGATTCTATGACACAAATAATTAGATGCAAAATTTTCAACATACATCTACTAAATTTCAATGCAAGCTGAAAAGGAGATCATATAAGCATAACACAATAAATAGAAATCTGAGACTTTATATTAGGGTAGCAAAGAAAGCACAAGACTTTATTTCCTCAAACTTCAGGCACAAGAGATTACACTTCTGGGACATCAATTTGTAGCAAAATACATGCAACATACGATCAAACCAAATAAACACTTAACACAAGATACATGCATTGAACAAGGATTTGTAGCTAAAAGAGGCATGCAAATTGAAACTAAACAATAACAATTCGCAAGCAAAACAGGCTCAGCAATTACAAGCACAGTTAAAGAAAAATGAGCAAAGGATGATCTTATTTATAAATAAGTAGAGGAGTAGGGAACCCTAAAATCTCCTTGCTTTTACAACTAATATTTGCCAACATGCAAGATTTATTTCTAAAACTAAAGAAGATAAACATCTAACACCTAAGAAATCATGGAAAATAGGAAATTCCAACTATTAAATTGTTTTCTTTCTCTTCTCAAAAGGATGGATAAGAATTAAGACGAGAATAGAAAGAAAGCTAGAAAGAAAGTTTCTAGATGAAAGCTGATTTTTTATCTCATGCACATCCACCAAAAAGTGAAAAATTGTCTCTGTCAGGTGCATCAATACTATCAATAACAAAGTTTCACTTTTCTAAGATTTCTTCACCATTTGCAATAGATCTCAGGAAATCTCCATTCTCCTTAGCCGCTTTCTTGAACTTTGTTGACATCATCGATATCTGACTCATTTTTCTGACACTGCCATCGCTGCCACGAACAACACTTTGAAACTCTATTTGTACTTCATCAAGCCCAACATAGGAACCATCATCATGCCAATATCGACAAGGAATCTCTGTGAAAAACTCCCTTATGAATTCGAGAGTATCGACGACCCTTTGATTGTATGCAACAAACTCTTCGAAAATCCTCTCATAAGTTTTCACTTTGAAGAAGTGATGTTCTTTCGATGCAAGAATTTTTCTTTTGTGTTCTCTAGCAACCGTTGAGCCATATGTCGTGTCTAAATCTACAATGATGATTTCATGCATAGGCTTCAGTTTAGCTATCAACTGCTCAAATCCCTGGATACCTTGATGTAAATCATGGGGCATTATATCTCAACTGAAATATTTGTGCTAGAATTTATGTGCCCTTAGTGATGATTTCCTCAATCCATTCCTGTGTATGTTACCCACAAATTACCAACTACCTCAACTGTTGTTGATCAGTTGGTGTCTCTAAAACATGGGGCAACAACTATATTATTTGTGAAGTGCCATGAATGAGATTTGAAATGTATAACCGGAGTTGATGATTTTCAGCCTTGAGGGCTTCCTTGTCTTCTCCATCTTTTAGCACTCTTTCCTAAAGGTTTTCAGATACCATTTTGAACAAACTCATATCAACATACTGAGTGCTCTTTCCAAGATTGGCTTTGACCATTACAGAGTCATCTACATCCACTTCATCCCTATTTCTATCTTCAGGAGCTGTAGCTGTCTCCATGACCATCTCACCATCAAGATTTCTCTCAAAGTGTATCTATTTCTTTGCTTTCTTTTTAGGTACTTCCTGATACACATCATCAAAATTCAGTTGATATGAAGGTCTTATCCTTGTCCTTCCCAAGGAGCTCTCAATCCAAGATGTGGTATCTCTACTAACATCCATGGGAGGTTCAACTACAATCTCTTCTTCTACCTCCTCATGCTCCAAATCAATATGAATTGGTGAAGACCTTGGAGGTGGCAAAGGGTCATGTGTCAAGGGTACATCTTTTGTTTCCTCTTGAGGTATGGGATCATGTGGAGGGGATTTTATTTCAACTATTGGCTGCTCCTGTATGACTATACCCGAGAAGTCCAACCTCTTCTTTGCATTCTTCGTTGATCTACTACCCTTTACAACCTCTTGAGATAGACTTTTTCCTTTCATCTTTGGCTGAGCTTTGGAAGAAGAGGGAAGTGATGACTGTATTCTTGGTGGCTCTACTACTGGAATGGATTCCTTCCTCTTGAGGACCAAGAAAGTCTTGTTGTATTCAATGACTTGGCAAGTCCTTTATTCCACTGAGATGTATTCTTTGTTGGCCCAATTAACCCGTGGAAGAGGTTGTAGCTCAATCTGATTTTGAGTGTATGTTGGGAGAAGCATGTCTCTATCATCATCTGATAACCCATCAATATACTTAGACAAAAAATATTTCATCTGATGAAGAGTGAGTCTACTATTGCTATGCCTTCAAACTCAAACTCATCTTTGTAGTTGGCCCAAAAATCCTCAAGTGCGGGCACATGAGCATAGTTCTGACCAAGTCTGGATGCATAGACACCATGGGGATCATAATATCATCTCTCGCTGAAAGTCTTGAGACCAAGTTTAGCCAACTCATTACCCATTATCTTGGCATCTGGTGACGATCTACACCTGTAGATTCCTAATTCAAAAGGAAAGATATAGATTCCTAATTCAAAAGGAAAGATAAAGGCTGGTTTCTTTTTATTCCGTAAGCGAGTGTGAACATCTGATACTTGCCTTAGAAATTCCATGCACACTTCATCTGATGGATACCTCGATAACATGAGAGGAGCACTGGAATAGCCATAAACTCTTGAGTAGGTGAAAGTAGAAAATTGAATAAACCAATCCACCCATTCTGATATTGTTGCCCTGGTAGTAGATGAAATGTGTATGTGTAACTCATTGTCTAGGTCTCGCACTGTATACATCAGGAAAGATTCATTCACTCTTTTATAGTGATGTGATGATGCTATGAAATCCAGATAAGTGTAGTATTTGTAGAAATGTTGTACATTTAGGGACCCCTCAATGTTTAACCCTCTGAATTTTCCTTGGAAGGCTACTAGGTAGACTAGGTAGGAGATCATGTGGAATTCATGCCTATTGAAGTACTCAGTTATCTAGTGATGAAGGCAATCACTAATCAATGCAGGCCAATCATAGAACTCCATTTCCTTCATGATATGAGGTATCACATAAGACATCCAAGGTTAAAACTTTGTTGCATCTGCTTGGCCAGTAATCCAGTTGAGCAAGGTGATTATTATGGCGATTTCATCCTTAAACTCTCCTCTCTTGACGTTCTTTGGCAATGTCTTATGTTTCTCCTTCATCCACTTCTGTGCAATATTTTTTCTATATTTTTCTTTATGCATTTCCCAAACCCTTTCGCATTCATTTTTAGAGATGGTAACACTTCCAGGCCAAGGCAGAATTGAGAAGCATTTTTCGATCATATCTAGCTTTAGGCTGCAAATCGTTCTTCCATCCATTGATTGAATCTCCCTTGCTGCAAGATTGTAATGCTTGATGCAAGCAATTATGTATTCTAAGCTTTGTACTAAAAAGGGAATGGATGCTGCTACAAGAATTCTTGAGTGGCCAAGGTGCCTAATGGTGACATTTCCCGCACCTTCCAAAGCATGCAAATTGAATACTGGCTTGATGTGGTGTAAGTCAGTCTCAGCTATTTCGATGAAGTCATGATATAGCGCTAATTTGGTATTGAACTCATTGGGAATGTACTCCATACTGCAAAACTCGAAGATTGACTATAAACTCGCCTATATTCAGACATGTTTTTGCACACTTTCTATTTTTAGCTTTCTGATTTTCTTCGTCAAATAGATGAATTTTTTGAAAATTATTCTGAGATATGGGTTTTGTTCAAAATTTCGTTACAAACAAACCCAAATCATCCATTTTTGAAAATTTTGAGTGTAGACTAAAAAAGCAGCAAACCCTAATTTCCTTCGAAAAAGCATGAAAAAGCTGGCATCTGGGTATTGTTCAGAAGCACATTCTGGATGAACCCATTTGATCAAATGTTGAAAACCTTGAAGTCTGACTGAAAAAGCAACAACTTGAAATTTCTTTGAAAAATATGTGATATGGGTTTTGTTCAGAAGAATGTTTAAGATGGACCCTAAAGATTAGAAGTTGTAAATTTTGAAGTTTTCTCTGACATGCAGAGAAAAAGTAGCTACTGCAACTTGAGAAATTTCTTCAAAAAAAAATTTAGAATCATAGATTGAGATGACCTAGATCAATAGAAATTGAAAACTTTGACCTCCTTCTTTAAAGAATTGATGCTCTGGATGAAAAAGAATGAAAAAGCAAGCCTCCTTGTGTCCTGATTTGAATATTAATGAAAAACTTTGAAAAAACAACAAGTTTGAGCTCTTGAATCTTGAAAAGAGAAGTTTTTAAGGTACTACTCTACTTCTCCTTGGACGCCACCTGCAAGAAAATATGTAAAATGAAATACAAAGCTGCCTTAAATAAGTTTTGCTTTGAGAAAAACAACTTTCTTTGCCCTAACTCGAACTTATGCATTGAATGTGGACGTTTCTCCTTCATTCAATATTTTGAAATTTTAAATTTTTTGACTACGGCATGAGAGTTTGGGTGCCCTTCTTGGCTAGAGGTGCCTATCTCTTTCAAACTTAGCCATTTTTCCATCAGTTTCAACTTTTACTCAATTTTCAACCCCTATTTGATCTCGATTTCTGGCTTCTAGATTGATCTCATGGAGGAGCTGAATGATTCATCGCGGAGCTTGATTGAACCTAATGGAGTTTGTTTGGAGGCAACTTCTGACAAAAACTTCATCTGACCCTTCAAAATGTCAGGTGCCTATCTCCTCCAGAGGCACCCATCTTTACCAGTGTTAGCCATTTTTATGAGCTTCAAGTTCTTGCTTGTCTTCCGATCTTCAGATGAATTCATGATTTCTGAGGCTAAATTGATCAAATTGATTGGCTTCCAGATTCATTGGATAGCTTGGTAGATTCTGACAAGAAGATCTTGGAGACTGTACTTGCTGAAACTGCCATCTGTGGCCTTAAAACCCTAGGCACCTATCTTCTCCAGGGGTGCCCATGTTCACCAGACTTAACCATTTTTTATTTGTTTTCTCCTTGAAGTTTGAAAACCTCTTGTCATGGCCCCTGTTCATCCTAAGCTTTCTGGTGGCTAAGTGATCCGATGAGCTGATGAAGACATCTGCTATGAAGCTGGCAGGAAATTGAAAAGATTGAACATATCTGCAAACCCTAATTGCTAGATCTAAACCTCCAAAAGGCCGAATGCATTTCTTCTCCAGGGGTGCCCATGTCTGGCAGACTCGTAAATTTTTTAAGATTTTCAAATTTCTCCTTCGTTTGATGTGTTTTCCTTTGCTCTGCTACCAGAGATGAATTTTTTTTCTAGTGCATGAAGGTTTGGGCGCCTCTCCTTGACAAGGGCTCTTGGTGTCTCTAGTGTTAGCCAAAATTTTGTATTTTTTGAGTTTTTCCAGCTTCCTCTCTCCGTTCTTTGTTCTTCGTGCATGTTCATCATTAGAAGCTTTTGTTCAGTGTTTGAATGTCCAAGTTTGGCACCTGGCAGCTGACTGACCTCCATTGATGACCTTGGATCTCTAGAAAAAGCTTCTGAAAAAGCAGAATAGACCCATTAGGGAAAAACTCATCTTTCCATGATTCTAACTGCACTAGCCTGATGAGGAAGTATTTTGAGCCAATCAAAATCAGTCCCAACCCTAGAAGCCAAACTTTCTATTTTTAGAAAATTTTGCCTGTATCCATTTCAAAAGAAACCCATAAAAAGTTTTATAATTTTAGAAAACTACTAAAAATAGAAATTTTCCTAAAATTTAGGGTTGAAAAATTTAAATCTAGGTATTGTAGATTTGGTCGCTTTGAGTCGACCTAGATTGTCAGATTTTGAAAATTCTAAGTTTTTGACCCTCATGCAAGACATGCAAACACCAATCTTGACCTTTTTTGGTAGATTTAACAAGATTTTGACTCATTTCTTCAGAATGCCTAAGTGTAGAATTTTTTTAATTTGGGGTAAACAGATAGTAAGGCTTTTGTATTTAAGCAGTGAGCTCTAGGCAGTGTGCTTGAATGCATGTGCATTCCCCATTTACAATAATTTTTATAGAGTATAATCTTTTGGATTAATCTCCACCATCGTTTTTCCCCTAACGGGGTTTCCACATAAAAATCTTGGTGTTATGTGTGTTTTTGATGTGGTGATGGTTTATGATTTCATGTTTATTTATCAGATCTGAGAATAAGTTTAATAAGTATAATTTTTGTGACAACTGATTTAGCCACCCCTCTTAGTTGTCTACCCTTGTGTTGCCAACAATATGGATGCTACACTTTGATGGAGCAAGATGCAAAGTTGGTGTAGGAGTGGGGATATGTTTGATATTGTCACATAATGAAAAGACACTGAGATCCTTCTGCTTCTATTTTTCTTGTTCAAACAATAAAGGTGAATATGAGGGCATAGTGCATGGTCTAAGCCTTGCAGAGTGGATGGACATCAAGCAATTAATGGTATTTGGAGACTTCGAACTAGTGGTCAATCAAGTTCGACCGATCTCTGCTACAAAGAATGTTCACAAGAGGTCCTATAAATATAGAGTCTAGGACCTAATTGAGGGTTTCAAAGCCTTCAACATCTAGACAATGCCCCGAGAACAAAATGCTGATGCAGATCACATAGCCGCAATCGGATCTCAGTTTGATCCTGCCTCCGACTTAATTCATAACAAGCACTTTGTGTGAGTGATCGTCCAACCTGCAATTCCCAACAATGCTCAAAGTTGGCAAGTGTTC
Source organism: Sequoiadendron giganteum (assembly GCA_007115665.2). NCBI lineage: Eukaryota > Viridiplantae > Streptophyta > Pinopsida > Cupressales > Cupressaceae > Sequoiadendron > Sequoiadendron giganteum. The sequence goes on along the minus strand of CM021102.1, from coordinate 471,896,041 downwards.
GACAGTGAAAAACACATTTCCTCATTCATCCAACAGTCTAGAGAGTTCACCGACCAACTCCAACTGAATATTGTTGAGGCCTACGATGGACAAATCATTTAGCTAAGGTCTAACAAGCTTCCGAAGGGGTTGGTCACTCTCAAAAACCAATTCAATTGTGACGATGCAAGAAATGAAAAGAGGAGGTTTATGGCGGACAAAAGCGACTATGCAGACCTTCAGGTAGAGATAAAAAAAAGCTCAAAGTTGGGAAGGATGTTTTGCATCATGATAAAGAAAGGCTCATCAACTTCTGGGAAAAATACAAAGGAGTACTGGCTTGGTCATATGATGAAATCAAGGGATACGATCCTAAAATCATACAACATACCATAGAACTAACAGAAGGAGCAAAACCTATCCGACAAAAGCAGAGTCCGATAAATCTAAAGATTGAAGCCTTAATGGCGCAGGAGCTGAAAAAGCTGATTTATTCTTGGATCGTCTTCTCGATAAAGCACAGTACTTGGGTACCTAACCTAGTTCCCATCCGAAAGAAGAATAGAGACATCGACCTATGTGTCTATTTCCAGGACCTAAACAAAGCATCCCTAAAGGACCACTACCCGCTGCCTTCTATGGAGTCAATCTTGCAAATAGTGGCAGGATCAGAGATGTTTTCTTTGGGTACAACTAGATCTGGGTCAAAGAAGAGGATCGACACAAAACAACATTCACTACCAAGTGGGGAATGTTCACATATGCGAAAATTCCTTTCAGCCTCTCCAATGCGGGAGCCACTTTCCAACGGGCAATGGATATCGTTTTCAACGAATTGATCAACAAGATTATCATAATCTACTTGGATGATATTACAGTGTTCTCCAAACATAAGGATGATCATTTTGATCACCTTGAAATGGTTTTCAAAAAAATGTTAGGAGTTTGAGATATCCCTGAACCCAAAAAAATGTGTTTTTAGAGTGTTGCAAGGCAAACTATTGGGACATGTAGTGTCCAAAGATGGAATCACAATCGATTCAGAGTGGGTAAAGTCAATCAGAGAACTTCCTCTTCCAGTCAATAAGAAGGGAGTTCAATCCTTTCTGGGAAAGGTAAATTTTGTGAGCAAATTCATTTATGATTTTGTAGGGATAATTAGGCTTATCACCCTAATGCTCAAAAATGATCAATTGTTTAAATGGACAAAGGAGGCTAGAGAAGCCTTTGAGAAGGTTAAGGACGTTATTTCTTCAACTCTTGTGTTGGTGGATCCAGACCTATCAAAGGACTTTATAATGTATGTATTGAGTAGCAAGTCCAACATTGCTACTATTTTGACTCAAAAAGATGATGAAGGAAAGGGAGAACATCTAATAGCATTTCACTCCCAGAATTAAAAAAATTATGAGATGAATTACAACTTCGTCAAAAGGAAAGAATTCACCATTGTTAAGGGGCTCAAGAAGTTCTGACACCTCATAGCTTGCAACAAGGTGATTGTGTATGTCACACATTCCAGTATGTGAGAGTATATCATGGAAGGAGATATCACCGAAAAAGGGGCCAATTGGATCATGAAAATCCTTGAGTATGATATTGAGGTCAAGCCCACAAAGACCATCCGAGGAAGAGGGTTGTGCGAGTATTTGGCACAAGATGAAGAAATGGTATCCGAAGAAGAGCAACCTGAGCTTGTTCTAACCAATGAACCTAAGTCCAAAGGCTACTGGCTAGCAGAAAGAACAAGGTTCATGCATACTGGTAAATATCCACCAGACCTTCCTTCTGAAAAGAGAAGATTCTATAGACTATAGAACAACAAATATGTGCTTATTGAAGGGGTCCTCTTCAAAAGGAATTTCAATGTAATTCTACTGCGATGTGTTACCATGGAGTAAGCGAAGAAGATCCTCAACACTTTCCATAGTAGTCCTATAGGTGGACACTTCTCTACGAAGACCACAACCATCAAAATCATGTGTGTTGGGTACTTCTGGCCCATGCTATTCAATGACTCATACTCTTTGGTGAAAGCTTGAAAGGAATGCCAATTTTTTGTACCAACGAGGAAAAAATCTACAATGCCTCTCAACTCGATAGTGGTTGATGAGCCTTTCGCACAATGGGGCCTTGATTTCATTGAGATAATCAATCTCGCCTCTAGTACAAGACATAAATAGATTCTAACAGCCACAGACTATATCACCAGATGGACCGAGGCCATGCCCCTGAAAAATGCGACAGAGGCGAAGATTGTGGGCTTCCTTGAGGAACTGGTGACAAGATTTGATTCGCCAAATACCATCATCTCCAACAACACCAAGGCTTCCCTAGGCTCTAAGATATGTTAATTCAGACTCGTGCATGGAATATTCTTGAAAACATCATCAAATTACTACCCACAGGGGACCGGCCTGGCCGAATTGACTAACAAAAATTTAGTCTAACTCATCAAAAGGATTGAGTCAAAAAATTAGAGAGAATGGCATAAGAAGCTTCAAACAACGCTTTGGGTGGATTGCATAACTCCCAAGCAAGTCCTTAAGACTTCACCGTACAAGGTAGTATTCAACAAGGAAGCGTTATTGCCTATTTCCATGAAAATTCCTGCACTACAGTTGCTCAAATCTCTTGAAGTTGAAGAAAATGATGCCATGGAGGTTAGGTTGGCTGAGTTGTTGGAGGTACAAGAAAAAGGGAAAAGGCTCTGATAGCCATGTCCAACCACCAACAGGTGGTTAAGAGATGGTTCGACAAGAAAGCCTCAGACCAAGGTCTAAAGTGCAGGGACCTATTATTAAAGTTCAATGAAAGGACCATGAAGCCTAGCCAACATGGAAAGTTTGACAGTCTATGGGAAGGCCCTTTCAGAATAATTCACTGCAAACAACACAACACATTTGTATTAGAAAACATGGAGCAAGAAGCATTGGGTATTCCGGTTAATAAAATTCACCTAAAATTGTTTAATTAAGCTTCAATATTATTCTGCCAATGTAAATATGTAAGTATTGCAATTATTTTCCTTCATGTTTTTTGTCAGCTGGTCTTTCAAAAAATTCCACACTGCAAGGGAGCAGGAAAATAGATATAACCCATTATTGCAAGAAGCACAAAGAGGTAACTTGCAACCCATGAAGCAAAAAAAAGTACTTGAATAAGTAGAAAAAGAGAGCCCATGATGCAAAATAGCAAAAAACAAAATGAATAGAGGCTTAAATAAAGTTGTATATTCATTCTATAGTATTATATGCTTTGAAGTTACATTTCCAAAATGGCTTAGAGGTCATACTTTCAAAAGTGTATTTATATACTATGCAGTGTTATAAACGGTAAGGGCCTTATTCAGGCATATATACAAAAAACATATAAAAGCGTTTGAGACTTTATTTGGCAAGAGGAGCAGGAGCATTGTCGATGACAACATGTGGAATGTCTTCATCATCAAGATTATTGTTATTAGCAAGATTGTTGTTATCTACATGATTATTGGCAAGAACAACAAGGTTTTATCACCAACAACATCATTCATAGCGATGGGAGAATTCACAGCAGCAACAACCAGTGGTGGAGGGAACACTAGATTCCTGAAGTTGATATACCATTCCACATCATAACATAACACCACGTTGTAGCAGTGCAATAGGAAGTGACATGCACGGGTGGCCCTCTGACGATGCTCAGTTTGCAAAAGGATGCGAAACCCACTCAAAAATGGCACTCACAACACCACAACATCTTCTTCAATGTGTTTTTAGAGGTCACTTGCCATGGGGATGCCCAAGCCATACACTGCATTAGCCACAATCTCACCAAGGCCTCCTAAGTAGCGCTTCAGGAAGATTTCCAGCACAAGGTGAAGAATCATTGGCTTGGGAACCTGTATATCGAGCAGAGACATGACAAAATGAGAACAAACATCGGTATTGACTCTATACTTATCTTCATATTCCACACAATCTCGGCCCAAGATCCATTTCATGGCTATGATAGCCAGTGAATGCTTATTCTTGGTCATTCTCTTCAGTAGCCTATTCTAGATTTCATCTAGGAATGTTGTCTGAGACTTATTGAAAACTAGCCTAATTGGGGTATTCATGATGATAAGCTCTCCTCAAATTTCCTAATGCAAATTCTACTCATTTGCCTAACGCTAATTCTAGCCAATCTCCTAATACACATTCTCACTAATTGCTACGTGTGATTTTGCTATTGTCTTAGGGCATATTTATAGAAATATGCGAGGTAGTTGCATGCCATAAGCATGATACTAATCGAGTACCAAATCGAAAATCCTACCAGGGGCTGACCTGAGTTTCTCACCCAGTTGAGTTCGCCATGTACGAATTGCTACATGCGAGATTAGGGAAGGGTAATTAATTAGCACGAGTTGGTGGTAGTGCCAAGTGATCACTCATACAAATGGGTGCTGATGTGTCATGATGCAAGCATGTTTTGGCCTTCGAGGTAGAACTCAAATATTTTCAAGGTACTGATTACATTTGGGCTTAATCATTATTTTAGGATATTAATTTCCAAGCATGCGAAGTTTTATACACTTGCAATCGTCGGGTCAATTTCCCAAGAAAATAATACTGAAGGATGCGTTTACTAGCTATCATTATGAATTCTTGTCTTTTCAAAAGTGCAAGGAATTCATTTCACATGAGCAAGGGAATTGGAAGTACATGCCAAATTTAATGCAAAAATCTACCATTATTTCTAACTTTGGTTGAGAAAAAGCTAAGTGTGCATGCAAAAGACTAAAACAGTGTAAAAAGCTTCCTGAACACACTATCCAGTGCAAGGAATTCTGAGTGTAGAATTGCTGAAGAATATAGAAGAAATCGAAGTAGCCATGTTTGGAGAAATAATTGATGCACTGTGCTTGAGTGAGTAGAACCCAAACAAAGAACAAGGATCCATCATAAATTGTGTTCAGTGCAAGCCTTGTGTTGGTGTTTTTTTGTTTAGGTTCCATTCGTCCAATCCTGGTGCATTTCAAAGAAAAGTAATTTTGCAGAGAAAAAAGAATGGAAGCAACCCAAAGTTATCAAATAGAAATTCAAGGAGAGGCAACACAAATTTTGTTTGATTCCATGTGTGCAGTACCAACCACCTATATTTTAGAAGACATCTCTTACGCTTCGCCTGGGATACCAAAGAAGTCGAAGTGGGTAAAAATTCAGGCCTCAGAAAAGAAAAAAAACCATAGAGACCAGAGCCAAATAAAGGAGGAATGGGATAAAATTCACAATCCCATTCTAAAAAATAACCCTAAGACTCTTAGGGAGGTGAATTGTGAGAGGATGAAGTAAAATAGTGACCCAAATTCTTTGGCGCAGAAGCAATGGTTCAACAGGCTTCCATAGTATATGGTCCCATTTGTGCACTACTGCCTGGACGAGGCCATTAATCATTTCAACCCGGATACCAACACCATCAAGGGTTGGGAGCTAAGAGTTAATATATGCACAAAAGCTATCTAGAACATTCTATGCATCCCTAAAAAAAGCTCCAAAGTGGACAAGATAGAGTCATTCACTCTAGCAAAGGGGGAGAAAATATGGAAAACCAAAGATTTTGCTCTAGATTTTTATAAAAAAGAAACCAAAAGGTCTAGGGAAGATCATAAAAATCCACCACAGATTTTGTCAGTGCACAATGCTTTCCCCATAGACATGCATGATGCATTCTCAATGATGGAATTTGTTTGTGGCCTAAACACCAACATATATGTTCAGGAATTTCAACTGGGCTTGGGGTTCCAGTTGCACAGGAAACATTCCCTTTTCTAGTATGACTTCACATAATTCATCATCGAGGAGATGCTAAGCCGGATAAGGGAATGCATAACACAACAAAGGTTCAGGTTTTCTTCTTTCCTCACCCATATGTATTTGCATTAGAACCCTGACTTCTTTAAAAAACTTGTGAGGTTGGCTATATTTGATGAAAAGGGAAGGAGAAGGCCAGTTTCTGTATGGACTCCTCTCCTCTCCTCAAATTATGATTATTATGCATTTTCAGATTATTTCTTGACTCCAATTCTGCAAGATTGAGTGAGGATGGTGGTATTTACCATCTCACCTTAGACCAGACAAAGTATATGCAAAATTTCACTCTGAAATGCATCTGGTTTCTTGGAGAAGATTTCACATTCATTCGGATGCATGACTTTATCAGGAAACCATTTCGGCTTCCAACATGTCTCACAAATCGGGTGTTGGCCCTCAAAATGTTTTGGAAAGTATTAATTATTGACTATACTTTTTGTGAAGGACCAACCAAGAAGAAAGGATTTTTCATCTGCCTGCTAATCTTTAAAATGGTGGTTATGACAAAGAAGCGGATGCATAAGCTGCTAGAGGTGAAGTTGGATCATCTGGGGCTAGTGTGGATTTGCGAAAAATGGCATTACAACCCCAACAATGACTTACCAAATGAACATTTCAAGGTAACACACAACCCCCAACCTTACTAGGAGAAGCGTCAGAACCCACTAAAGGATCAAGATGATCTATTGGTTGACCTAGTTCATATTTCAACTGAGGATAGTAGTCCACCATGGCTCAAGTTATACTTTCGGTCAACAAAGTATAATGTGAAGTGTCAAATTGGGGCCACTCTTCACAATATTTTGATGAGGAATTTCAACTGGAGTGAGGAAAGAATCAGGGATTTCTTGATTTATCAACAAGAAATCCAACACCTTGATGCCCCTTATTAGAGTATAGAGACAGATGAAAGATTCGATAAATTATGGAACAACTGCATATTGATTCCAATGCAAGGGATGATGAAGACATTGACCTGGAGGAGGCTGAAACATATACTAGGAAGGGAAAGGAGAAGGAAATAGAAGCACTGATAGCTACAGTGCAATTGAAAGAGAAGGCGACGAAGCAACCTATGAAGGTTTCTTCAAATGTGCGGGTGAACATATCGTGTGCAGGGGCCTCACTGACTCGCACTCGGACTAAGAAAAGAACCAGAACAACCTCGCAACAATAGTCAAAGACTATAGACGTGCATGATTCATCACTCGTTAAATGATAGTGCATAGAAGAAACTTTTGGAGAGAGTTTACAAGAGTCCACAACAAGCTAGGATCCTGCAACAAGCCAAGGATCGTAATCATTTGCACCATAGGTATTTTTCATTCCCTCTTCTCTTGCTTCACAATCTTTAGTTCCTCCTACTCTGTCTGTGACACCCCTCACTTCAAGTGTCGACCCTTCCTTCTCTAATTTTTCTATAATGGTCACAAGAGGCTTCTCATAGTTCTCCTAGGTGGGACCATTTGCCTTTACTCCTCTGCGGACCTTTCCACCTTTCATCTCAGCCCAGCCCACGTCCGCTATCACTTCACATTTTGCCTTTGCGACTGCCATTAATACCTCTCTTGCTACTATTGTGTCGATCCCGACCTAGTCTACCTAGCATATGGAATTCACCATGACTTTGCTTCTACCACCGCTTCCCTTGAGTCCTCCCACTGGTTCACAAACTAGACTTTGGAATATTCCTAATTTCTCCTGATAAACAATCAATCTTCTAAGGAAGAAATTACTCAGAACCACTACCCTCTCATTCCTTTTCACCCTTCCTCTCAGTGCACCTTTTGTAGGTTGACTCATTAGGTCACCGACATAATTTTTGTTAGAAGGCGATAAAACAAAAAAGGCATGGGCTATCAGGGTGCAGAAGCAATGGGCTAAGGATGCTAAAATCCAACAGAGCCAAAGGTGCAAACTATTTTCAATGAGGCTCAACAATCACTGCATTTTGCAACCATGTACCCAACTGTTATCAAACTACAAGGAGAGATACAATCCAATGATTAAAACATGTATACCATGGGAGTCGATCTGAGTATTACCTGTTCACAAGAAAAAGTTGAGCTCATGGAGGAGACACAATGGGTGGTGACCACTGACTTCCTCAAGTCAGGTCGCCAGCTGAAGAAGAGAGAAGAAGAGAGAAGAAGAGATGAGAATTATCAAGGAGAGAGTCGAGGTCCTACTGGAAAAGGACAAAGTAAGAGATGCAAAATTTGCGCTCTTATCACAACAACTACAGATAGAGCAGGCTAAAGTTTGGGAGGAACTTGCAACATTCCAATCCTATGATTCCAACCTGGTCATCGAGCTGTAGTGAAAAAACAAAGAATATCAGGACTAGTTGGCTCGAGTGGAGTAGGAGATGCAACAAAAAAATAAGGAGTTTGACCATAAAAATGCTTAATTAGAATAAAACATGCAACAAAAGGATGCATACTTTGAGGACCGACAGACTCAACTAGAGAATAAAGTGCAAGAAATGAAGTCTTCCCTTGAGAGGGAATCAACAAACAAAGAACGAGTTGAAGAAAACTGGCATGTAGAATTAGGAACCTTGTAGGGACAAATTTTGATCGTAAACAAAAGGATTGAGAAACTCACATAGGATTTTGGTTCAAAGGATGTGGAGATCAACACATTTAAGAATCTTCCCCAACCCCCTGTTACCTAGTCAGAGCTTCTTCAAGTAGCCCAACGGCTATATGTTTCATACCGAGAAAAGGTCAAGGCCTTCTGTTTGACTCTCCAGTTGATGCTCCAATTTATAGCAGAGGCAACAAGTTTAGGCAGGGAAGTTCTTGGAGCGATTGAGTGGTTCCCACAATCCATCGTGGAAAAGGTTCCTAAGGTGAAAAAATTGTTGGATAAGCTATACATGGTCCTGGATGAAGACTTAGTAAATGCAGGGACTGGGGACCAGAAAGCCATTGCAAAATAGTGAACAGGTTCATCCATTGCCATGAAACCATCCTCCATTGTAGCGAGTGCATTTCCACACTAGACAAAACCATGAATAACATGCGGGTGAGGTTCTCCTAGCTAACTCAGATGGGCTTAACTTCCCCATTTCTTTCAAATGAATCAGTGGCCACAACAAAGCATATTATGACAAATATTGAAGAGAAGAAGTAGGACACATCCACTTTTCAGAGCTTCATTCAACTCCTCACTATAGAAGATATCGAGGGCATCACCCATCTAATAGTGCGGCTGCTCTTCCAACTTGAGTCCTATTTCGGTATTTCCACGGTGCTGCTATATAAATAAATGATTGATCTGCACATAGCACAATAGAATCTTTATGAAATATCAATGCCATCTGAGGCCGACTAGTTGCCTCTGTATACTGCTCTCTCCAAGCTTTGATTGCATTGTCCCATGGATATGACTTTGGTCTATGAACCAAAAAATTTGGGTTCCTCATTCCGCAGGTGAAACACCCCTAGTGTTCACCAAAAGTTGTGGACATAAAATTCCTCAAGCTCCCTCTGGGTGGTTTTTATTTTTTCCAAGTACCAGCTCATGCCCCATCTATTTGAACATCATTGGGCCCCTTTTTAAGGAACTCCATCCACTGTCGCCATGTGCCCGCCAGGCGCTCTTCGTAGAAATTTCTTCCTTTGCTCTTCTAATAGCTCCTGCCATGTGTCCACATGTCAACACCGTGGGCACTTCAAGGCTGCTTCCCTTCGCTTCCCTATTAGGCCCCATCTGTGTGCCACGTAGCATCTATTCGCATTCAATATTGGGTGGACCCCGATCAATGCTAACAATGAAGACTTCACCATGTGTCTTCCATGCACAAATTTTAATTGCAAGATGAAAATAACGAACCGTAGGCTCCGACCTACTGCCACATGTCTCCTCTACGGGGATTATACTAAAGGGAAGGTAGGAGCAAGCAACGAGCCCCACCAATATTTCCACGTATTCTAACTACCTTCGTGGGTGAGCGACACATGTCGACACTATGTTATGTTGGGACCACTGCCATCATTTAGAGGGGATGCATCTATTTCGAAAGCGACCATGTTCATGGCTTGAATATTTTTCTATTGCAATGACCAAGGGAAATAATTTATTTGGGCATCATTGTTCATGATAAATGAATCTTTTCCAGTTACTAGCCTGCCAAGCGATGGGATTTTTATCTATATAGACTGCTTCTTCCTTCTGAAAATGAGTTTGAAACATACAGAAAAATAGTGGAAAGACACCAAGAATTTTGTATTGTTTTATATTGTTGTATAAAACTCACAAACTTTGCCATTGTTCGACCTTTCTATTTCTTAGCTATTTGATAAAACATTATACTGTGCCATTATTGTATTGAGTAGTTTATTTGCAAAACTTCTATGATTTCAATATATTTTTGTTGATTCAGACCATGTCTTGGACTCTTCTTTTCAGTAAATGTAAATGGGAGTTATTTTATGTTAATCTGTAAACTATTCAGGTTTTTCATCTATGATTTCTATTATTCTAGAACATAGCAGGTTGTTGAATGACATTTAAACCATGTTTGAAAGGAAGGTTTCCCATCCCTGAATACACCTATAGTTGGGTGCATTGCCTTAGTTAGATCTTTATTTTATATACCTGTTTCCTTTTCTCATTCCAAACCCCAAATTATAGAAGAAGCCTTCTTTAAAAACCCATAGGTTACTCAATTTAGCGCAATAGGTCCCCCCTTTAACTGAGTTTCCCATAAGGCTATTGCTTGTCAATTTTTGGCATCAATAGATACTACAAGAAGCAAGGGCTATAGGTGCTACCATAAAAGGTTGAAGAAGATTGTTGAGAGTGCAAGTGTCAAGGTGGATGAAGAACCACATAAAAGTTTAGTACTGATAGAAGGATATGAATTTGATGAATCCACTTGAAGTGAAGAAGAAAAGGCTAAAGAAAAAGGAAAAGAATCGACAGTTGAAGAGGAAGAATCAAGAATCCTAAGGCTCCTAAGTATGTGTAGAAGAATCATTCAAAATATCATATCATTGGAGATAAGAGAATAGGTGTGATAACGAGGAGAAAAGTTGTTATGATAGAGGAACAAGTAAATTTCTATTTACTTTCTGAGGTAGAACCAACAATAGTGACTGAGGCATGCAATGATGAGAATTGGGTCAAAGCAATGAAGGAAGAGTTAGAACTAATAGAGAAGAATCTGACTTGGGAATTGGTCCCAAGAGTGGCAGACAAGAATGTGATTGGTACTAAGGGTATTTTGAAACAAACTAAATGAAGATGGAAAAGTTGTCAAGAATAAGGGTAGACTTATGTGTAAGGGTTACTCACAGGTTGAAGGTATAGATTTTGAGGAAGGTTTTACTCTGATTGCAAGAATGGAAGCTATCAAGATGTTTTTAGCTTTTGCAACACATAAATATTTCAAAGTATATCAGATGGATGTGAAGTCTGCATTCTTGAATGGTGAATTAGAAGAAGAGGTATACATTGACAAGAATGATTTTAGTTGTCAGAAGATACAAACATGGTGTACAAATTAAAGAAACCATTGTATGGATTGAAGCAAGCTCCAAGAGCTCGGTATGCGAGGTTAGATAAGTACTTGTTGCAACAAGCATTCATAAAAGGTACTAAAGATAGCAATATGTATTTCAAAGTTGAAGGAGAACAAATCTTGGTTATAGTAGTATATGTTGATGACATAATATTTGGAGGAAATGAAGATATGTGCAAGAAGTTTACAGAGGAAATGCAAAAAAAATTTGAGATGTTAATGTGTGGGGAGATGAATTTCTTCCTTGGTTTACAGATCAGTCAATCAAAGAAAGGTATATTCATATCACAGTCTAAGTATGTTAAGGAATTATTGAATAAGTTTGGAATGGATGACTCTAAATCGATATGTACTCCTATGATTATTGGTTTTAAGTTGAGAAAGAATGATGAATCTCCTTAGACAAATTAGAGTAAGTATAGATCAATGATTGTAGACTATTATATCTTACTGCTTGTAGACCAGATATCATGCATTCTGTTTATCTTGTGGCTAGATTTCAAGAAGATCCCAAAGAATCTCATGTTGTAGTAGTAAAAAGGATATTCAGATATTTGAAGGGAATTTCAGATTATGGTTTGTGGTATCCTAAGGATACTAAATTCTACGTGAGTGCATATACAGATGTATATTGGGCTAGATGTGTAGGTGACAAAAAAGTAAAAGTGGTGGTGCTTTCTTTTTTGGAAGCAGGTTGGTTTCATGGCTAAGAAGTAGGATTTAGTGTCATTATCTACTGTAGAAGAAGTATATATTGCAACAACATCATGTTGTGCATAGGTGTTGTGGATGAAGTAAACATTGAAATATTGATGAGTTTCATATGATGAACCTATTCCTATCATGTGTGACTGTTACCAAAATTTCACATCAACTCAATTTGGTAGAGCTAGAACAACTGATTACATTTAAGGTGAAAGGTACATTCTTTTTATGCTGATAGTTCATTTGCAATGAAGTATCTTAAATAAGATTCAGTTCATTATGCAAATTTCACAATATAAGATTTATCAAAATTGCATAGTAATGTTGTTTTTTTATTCATTTTGAAATCAAAGAACATACAAGATTGCATAAACATTGTTGTTTCATGCTTTGAAGATAGAAGAAATGCGTTGGAAGAATGAAGAAGAACACATCTGTTGATATAGTTTTTGTTGTCATTGATGTCACCATAATATATGAGTTGCAATTGGAAGATTCAAAGTCATGTTGATCTAGTATTCTGAACCGGTAATGCAGAGTTGTCCTCTAGAATTTTGCTCTGAATTTCCTCTTCAGTGATAGTTACTACGTCAGTTTTTGGGAAATGGTTTTTGGTTGATAAAATCATGCATGGATAGGATCTTGTGTGATCAGATGCTCGTGGTTGTCACTAGCATCATTTTTTTATTGACACTTTTGTTATCAGGTCTATTGTTGGCCGACCTAATAAGTGGTTGAAGGTGAAATGGATTAAATCTTGTTTACATAATCCATGCTAACATGTAGTTGTGTGCCACATGATTGAATTGTTTTTGAGAATTTTTTGTATTTACTTAGAGCTGACTTGATTGTCACTTATGGGAACATAATTAGATATATATATATATATATACAAGATGTTTTTGAAGATAAGAAGACATATGATTTGGAGTATGCAAATGTTGGTAGATTATATGTGGATGCGAAAAGAGAGAAGTGTGATCTACTGACATGTGAATTTCTTGAGATTCAAAGGAACTGAAATTGCACTTTGAGGTGTACTTACATAAATTCATTCTCTGGTTGTAAGCCATTTTGTTACTACACTTTTGTAGGTAGTGAGCCTCCATTTTTGGATAGTGAGTCCCGACAGTGAGCCACCCTTTTGTAATATCTTATAACCAGTTATACTATATTGTGAGTTAATCCTCACTGTGGTTTTTCCCATTTTGGGTTTTCCACGTAAAAATCTTGGTGTTCTTGTGCTATGTGCTTCATGTTCAGTTAATGCTTCTGCTTATCTTAATTATCTTATGCATTAGAATAATTAGATGGTATTTGTTCAATAAATTTAAGAAGATACCGATTCACCCCCCCTCTCAGTATCTTGGATATTTAACAATTGGTATCAGAGCTTGGTTCCTCTGAAGAAGCCTAACAACTTGAGGGAGATCTCGAAGATTGAACAAATGGATGATAATGCAGAACTTTGGACTGCCCTTGATGACCTTGACAAAGCTGAAAATGAAAATAGAGACTTGAAAGAAAATATTGATGAAGTAAATGAATGTGTCTGAAAGTTGAAAGAGCAATTAAAGAAATTCAAAGAGAGACATCAAGAAGTTAGTGAGCAATTGAAACAAGCAAATGAAGATGTTACCGGTCTAAAGCTGCAAGTGGAAGAAAATAAGAAAATTGAAGAATGATTGAATGCATAAGTGAAGAGCAATTCTGATGAGTGTTCCAAGCTTGAACAAGAAGTGTTGAGCCTAAGAGAAAAAATGAAAAAATATTTTTTTGTGAAGATAGTTTCAAGACAAGCTCTACCAGACTTGATGAACTGATTGCAAGTCAGAAACCCTCTAAAGACAAAGGTGGATTGGGATTAGAAGCAGGTGAAAGCTAAAAAGTTGTAAATGATCAAAAGACTCAAGATAAAGGAAAGGAGAAAAGAAATCTAGGAAGGAGACCACCTATCTGACAACCAAATGCACAAAGGTATCCATCTTTCAATGGCACTTTCTTTTCTTGCAACAATTTTGGTCATAAGGCATCTAAATGCAAAAGTAGGATGAATCATTTCTTTGGTTCCTTCTCTCGACAATGCTATGCTTGTAATAAGATTAGACATAGAGCTATTGAATGCATAATTCAGATGATGTACTGGTTTAATGGAGGAAGAATGAATCAATCCTTTACTGGTTACTGCTATACTTGCAACAAGTATGGGCATAAAGTGAATCAGTGCAAATCAAGGTTTAATGGAATTCAAACAAATCAAAGAAATTTTGTCTATTATAACTACAACAAACCATGACACATTTCAAAGGTATGCAGAAGTAAGTAGGGAAAACAATCTACTCCAATGAAGAAAAATGAATATGTGCAGAAAGTTGACAAAGAGGAAGTTAAGCAAGAAATGAGTAAAATATAGAAAAAGAAAGAAGAATCAAAATATTTTGATGCATCTGTGCCTTCAGCAAGTACAAATTCCTCTAGGAACTAGACCTAGTATGGTCTTAGGGGGAGCTTTAGTAGAAAATCTTCTGAACCCCCTGATTTTAGGTGTGTCAGCCTTTGGCATGAGGAAATGTTGTTAGAGATGAATAGGTAGAGGTTTTGAAAAATAAACTAGGAGAAAAAGTGCATGTATGCTGGCTTGCGGAGCGCATTAGGGTTTTTCAGTGCAGTTGATGGGTTTTTACCAACTTTTCAAAATTCATCGCATTTAATACAAATTAGGGCATCACATTGGTCTATAAGAAAGATCATAAATGAATTTCAATCACTTGTGCATTCGAAGAAGGCTAAGAGTGACTTAGAGTGATTTGGAGTTGAATTGAAGTGCATCTTGTGCAATCCCTAGTTTTGACTATTTGCAAAAGAAAGAGGTACTTTTTGATTCTGTGTCATGAGCTTGTGAAAATTATCTTATTGAATCTATTAAGTGCTTGATATATAGAAAATGGCTACCCCTATAGTCGTAAATTCAACATAAATACCAGACCCTCCTACAAGAAATACTCAATGAATGTTTTTGAAGATGACCCTATGGGCGCTTTCTCTTCGATTCCTCATGGCGTCATGTCGATAGAGGATACAAGAATGTACATTAGGGTTAAAACTGAGGAATTCAATCACACCAAATTGATTGACATGTGGCTGAAAGAACTCACTGGAGATGATTTCATGGTGAAGCCTGAGTACTCAAATCTTGTGACAAAGAAATTGGATTGTTGGAACAACTTCCCTAATTTTAGTTCCACAATGGATGATCAATTTGTAAAACCAGTCCTTAGCAGAATGAATGATTAGTTATTGTGGAGAAATGAGCCACACTTGATAACCAAGGAATCAATCAAAGCTGTCACTGGAATCTGTGACACAGGACCAGTACTAGTGCTAAAAGTAGTGAAAAATGAAGTGGTGATGGACCTCACCAATGCAACATATGATAAGATGGCTCTCACAACAAATCCTATCACTAATCCGGTCGTGAAGAATGCATCAATAATTATCGGTCATAAAATCTACTTCACCACCAGGGAAAATTATGTGTCTGCCACAACAATCTATACTAGTTTTTACATGGCTGCAAATGGTGCAGACTATGATTAATGTGAGATTCTCAGACAACAACTACTCGAGAACCTAAGAATGTCAAAGGAGAAGAAGTATCCTTTCAAGTTTGGTTCTCTGATTGTTTGCATGTTATTCTATTTTCTTAGAATGCTTCTAGGAAAATCTGAAACAATGTTTTGGGACCCATCCTGACTGTTTTCCCATCAAATTTTTGATCATATGCATAAGTTGGGTGATGTGAAGAACATAGAAAATGGCTTGACGACATTCTTTTCGGTATTCAAGAAAAGTATGAATGAGAGAGACAAAATTCTGAGGAAGATTGTTGAAAAGTATAAGAATGACATCATATTTCATGTGTCTTCTGATGAGTGCATGGTTGAAGCGGTTGAGCCCCAGACTATCTGGATTCAACCCTTGGGATATGAAATCACAAAAGAAGAAGCTGAAGGTTATGTGCAACTATTATTGAAGAGTCCAAAACATGCAAATGAACCTAGGATTGGTACATATGTAGAGAAATCAATGGAAGTTCATTTGGAGCACACCAAATCTACAAGGAAGAAAAATTTAACTGAAATGCTCACAAAATTCAGCTTCATAAATGAAGAGATAGCTCAAGGAAGAGCCCTTGGAGGTTAGAAGTCTGGAGAATCACTTAGTGTAAGGAGATCTGACAAGATTCCTCCTTCCAAACCAACTTCTGGATTAGCTTCAATAAAGATTGAGCCCAACACTGTTGACAAAGGCAAAGGCCCGAACCCTTCTAGACCCACTACTAGATTAGGCAAAAGAAAAGGTGTTCCTCCTATAGCGCTCGCTAAACAAGGAAGAAAAGAAAAGGCTACAAGGGAGAAGAATCTTAGCGTCACTAAGGACCAGGAAGAAGAGGAGGAAGACCTAAATTCTAAGTTGACTAGGAAAAGAAGGGTAAGCATTTCCTCCGGTGAAGGAGCATCCCAAGAAACCAGTGTTAGATCAGACAAAGTTCACTATGTGTCATCCTCAGAGGATGTTGATGAATAGGATTCTAGTGACCATGAAGATGATGCAAAGAAGGATAGAGTTGCAGAAGAAGTCTCATTGGACCAAGCATAACATAATGTCTCTCTGGTAAGACCTGGTACCCCTCTCAAACTAGAAGCCTTGGTGAATAATCTAGTGCATCAAGAAAATATGATTAAACCCACAATATAAGTCTATGATTTACTAGGTGAACAAGATAAGGAAACAATAACAATGGATATCATTAAAAACGTAATTATATTGGAAGCTAAGTGGGATAATATTAAGAGTGATGTACATGATAAATTGTGGGAAATACCGATGAAGAGAAAAGCAGAGGCAGTTGAGTTGGAAGAGAAAATAAGAGCTAAGGAATATAAGAATATCGCATCCTCTCTCTCTTTGGGTGATCTGGAAACTTTGAAGAAGATTTGTGCTAGCTTTTTCTGGATGAAGAAGAGAGTTAATACTATGATGACCAAATATAATAAGGAAATCAAAAGGATAAGGAAGGAAACAATAAATACTATCAGATGTACAATAGAAAAGTATGGTATGCTTGGTGCATCCTGATAAGCCAACACTGGGTACAAATAATAAGAAATATTTAACGCTTTATAATGAGTTTCAGTTTGGTCTATACATGTCAATTTGGGGACGTAAAATTGTGAGAGGTGTCGTCGCTATATGCAAATCGAAGGGGTGAAAGTCGTGAGATGAGTGGGGATGAAATGCAGCTAGAACACAGAAAATAAATTCTATAACAAATCAACATGAGACTGGCAACAAGAACTATTCTATTCTAGTTGGCAATATGAATTGTACAAAAAGAAAATTATGAGATGAAATCCTACTGTAATAATTGGAACTTAACACTCTAAATTCTATCTTATATAAGACTCAATTAATTCTTAGAATTCTAAGATTAATCATGACACATCAAAAAATACTGCATAAATTATAATGACTTGTTCCAACAACTGGTTATGCTAATACATGGTGACAATGACTATCCATTTTACGAGTCTTCTATTTTTGCGTATTTGAAACTTCTCACTGCACACAACACTTGCAATAAATTAAACACACAAATTTTTATGCGTAATAAACCAATATTCTTCACAGAATTATTAAACAAATTAAATCCATACCTCACACAAAAATATAAATCAAGAAGTCCAATCAGTGACTAAGGAGTGGGCCCTCCTCCCAGACAACCGATGGGTGATAGAATGAAAAGATTTCTGTACATGGGAGCAACCATACAATACTAATTTTATTAATTAGAAAATAATGTAGTTGATACAATATTCTGCCTATGTAAAAATCCGCCTACATAAAATCCCCTCCTTTACAACTTTAACCACTATATTTATATATATGTGGCTTGTTAAAAATCAAGGCATAAAAATATTGAGTCTGTTTTGGCCTACAACCATCAAAATAGAAGAAACAATGACTCACATGAACCATGAATACCAACCACGAATCAAAAAAAAATCTATTATAACAACAGATAGAAAGGGACAGGAACAGTTGCAGTTTTTTTTGCTAGCTAGCAAGCACTTGTTTTCTCCATGGTTTCCTTCCACAATCCATTTGGTTGAATCTTCTATTTTTTGCTAACCATGAATTAAATTTTGTCTTATGATAACAAACAATAAAAATAGAATATTTTTAGTTTCCTCTATATAGCTTGAAAATACATCTCCATTCAAATTTATCCATTAATAATCCCACGGGTTGTTGTGCTCACGTGGACCTAGTACACAGTCATCATCATGGAGGTAACTGATGCCACCATGGAACGGAAATGGAATGTGGAAGTGGGTATGAAGGTATATGAAATAAACTAAAATATGGCATAAAATGGGACATAAATGGCTCTCATCATTCCCCCCAACTTAACATATTGCACGTCCTTGTGCAATCATTATTTTAGAGAGGGTAGCCTTTAGATTATGGAATCTTCCTTCGTCACCCTTAACTATTATAGCTCATGCATAATTACATTATTCTTTCAAAATTCTTGCAACTATCATTTAATGTTCATACCTCCTTTAACTTTTTATTTTGCATGTTTTTTCAATTTTCTTTTTTTCTTTTTTTCTTTTTTTCTATTTTTCTTGTCATTTCTCATAGCATCATTTTTAAATACTATATATAGGAGGTGTCATGAAAAATTTATCTTGACAATTATGAGCTAAATGAATTAGATGAAATGATAGGTAAAATGAACAATGAAATGAAGGATGAAATGATAAGCAATATGAAATGATTTTTCAAGGTCGAATAATGGATACTATAAAATAAGGATAATGGAAAGTAATAGGTGAAAAGATGGTAATAAGGATGGTAGATCTCCCCCCAACTTAAAGGGTTGACCGTCCTTGGGAAACAAGGAGAGGATAGGCATGGATGCTTCATATATGATAAATATAATAAGAAATATTAATAAAGTTAAGAGATAAAATAATGAAAAATAAAACTGATCGTTTTACCAACTTGCATGTCCATGTATGCCAAGGTCTGGTAGCCAATGTAACTCTATAGCTATGAATCACTAGCAAGGAAGGAAGCAAAATTGTGACAAGGACTGTAGCCACACCACACATGAAATATATCCATCAGACTGAAGTATTTTGGAGCATACTGATGGTAGCCTGAATTCACTCTCTGCACTGTTGTGAACACCTTGACTGAATGTGTAACTTATGCTAAAGTTTATCAAAGAAATGTTGACCAAAACAAACTGGACTATATCCATACAAGTGAGTGACAGGAGGTGTTAGAGGCACTTAGATAGATAGAAACAACCATGGAAGCATCTGAGTGTACCTAAAAAATTAGTAGCCCATAGAGAACATAGATGATTGAATTTTTATTTTATTATTTTGTTCTTTTCTCTTTCTCTTTTTTTTTTCCAACTTTGATAACGAAAACTGATCGTCGGTATCTTGGTTTTCAACTTGCCACTGCCTAGAGGTGCCGAAAAATTGGTTTTCACCCCTAAGATTATTTTGCAGCTAGTATCTGTCGAAATCTAGTTTTTAGATATTAATTGGCCAACAACGCCCAAAGGTTTTCATTGTTGGATCTTTTATTTCTTTTTTTCCTTTTTTTCTCTTTTTTGTTCATTTTTTATTTTTCAATTTTTGTATAACTGCATATAATGACCAAAGAAAAAGAAACCCTTATATGGATGATGAAAATGATACCATCCAAAGCATAGAGTTTCATAAGAAGCCCTTCCATGAATGTCACTATTGAAACTGGTTACATGATGCAAAGCTTGAAATGATGACCAATGGAAAGAAATATACCTTAGCAAGAGTGACCATGCATATGTGCATAAAAGGATTGCATAATATGATCCCATTTAGCACATGACACCATATCTAAAAGATGACTATAGAAGTTTGGAATAAATGCCCAATTGCTTGGTTGAAAGAACTAATGACAAGAGAAGCAATCCTCCAAAGATAAGGCAATGTAGGGAAAGACCAATGGTAGTCTCTCAACAGATCCATATAGCTATCAGATAGGTAGCAATCCTTATGATGAAGTGCAATGGTCTATATGCTCAAGCTCCTTTTAGGACCTCCCCATGTCTTCAAGTTGTCTCTGGATGTGTGGCTTGTGAATAATTAGCCAAGAACATGGTACTACATGCTACGTGGTTACACCAAGTTGCATTTTGTCCTCCACATGGTCATTTAATTAGCAAGGCTAACAAAATGTGTCTTTGAAGGTTCATGAAGGGAAGCATCACCATTGGTGTAAATTTTTTGGGTAACCACCATGAAAAACCTGTGACCATATTCTCATGACCAAGCATATCAAGCATAGTAATGCAATATTATCCATTTAATAAATTTTACCATTATAATCGATTTGTTGATTGAAAAATGAATGGTAGAGTTATATATATGAATAAATATTTCACAATAGTAAAATAGATGAATGGCAATTAATTCTTCTGTAAACATAATATAAATGAAGTGTTGATCAACACAAGAATGCGTACCTTGATTTAGCCCAAATATCACACATGTGGGTTTATTAAAAATCCCAATTAAACAATCAATGAAGACATTATCAAGAGTCAACCAATGATTTCTAAAATTCAAGGGATTTCCTTTTCTTGCCAACTTAATTTCATACTACAAAAGCATGAGGGTGTTAGGATAATCCAAAGAATCAAGAAATACAAAGATATTATAACACCTTGAGCCTTGTCAATGAATGGTCATCTTAAGATATTCCAAAGAATCAAGAATGAAAAATATATGTATATCCTAAACCTTGATCCTTGTCAATAAACAATAATTATTTTGTAACATGTTTAGTATGGTCATTAATGCATTCAAACCCATCTAATTGTATTTAAATATAAAATCAAGTATCAATGGGCCTAAATCAATAAGTGTGTGAGGAATACGTATTTTGACCATAGGCCTCCAAAGATCTATTTAGTTGGGTATAAAAATATTAAAAGATAGATATTGTAGGCTTTCATTTGTTATCTCACACAATTCTTGAATCATTAATGCATATAGTTCAACATATCTAATCACAATATTAATTCCAACACACACATTTATGAGTTCCATAATAAAATTAAACTCATATTGAAGTGTTTCCTCATGTGTGTGAATGGCCTCTAAAGGTTGTGACGAACTAAGTTGAATATTATTCAATTGATCATTTTTTTCTTCCAATTCAAGCGAATAAAAATAACATCCCTTAATTGCATCAATATATTTTAATTGTGATCGACCAATTTCAAGCACATTATCAGAATATAAAGTGATCCATGAAATTTCATTATTACATGCAGTTTGAACCACATTATTATGTAATGTTTTATTAGGTAGGATGGTTGCCCTTAGTGGGTATGTGGAAGTGGATCGATGGTGATATGAATGTGATAATGAAAATGGTAATAATTGTTGTGGATATAAAGTGGGTGGGATGAAGTTGGATGGGCATAATGGAGATGGTAATGATGGGTATTGTGGTTGTTGCGAGCATTCACTATCCCATTCACCATACATACTAGTTGAAGAAGTAGCATGTGAAGAAACATATTTTTTTTCCAATCCAATAGAATAATAAGATATTTCAAAATCATTATGCATACCTTGATCTTTCCTACTTGACGTATGAAGTGGTTCTTGAGTTATAAAGAAGACTCGTGCATGTTTACCATTGTTTTGTTGAGGCTCGCTTACAATATATATCTCCTTCACTCTGTCCTCTTGATCAACGCGACGTGTGCACTCATCTTATTCCTTGCAACAAAGAGATCAAAAAGTGATCAAACCTCCATCAAATGATTCATTTTCAAAATTACAGTATCCTAAAAATTCATCAATTATGTGTTCTTGCTCATCTATAGGAATGATACTTGTAAATGAATGTGACAATGGTAATGGAAGATCAAGATGATCTAATTTGCATTCTTTATGCAGAGGGGGTATAAAAATACCACTTTTTGTCGGCGTGATTCCCCCACCAAGTTCTTTTATTTCTAAATTTGGAAGCGGGGGTCTGGAGGTGTACCCCCTAGCAGGGTCAAGGGGAAGCACAACAAAAATTCCCTCTTGGATTGCCTTTGGATTCTTCATTTTTGAAGCATTTTTCTCCCAAAATTGACATGTCTACACTACCTTGAAAATGCAATATTTTTTACTTTTTTGTGTTGTTTCTTCAATATTACTTTTTTCTTATCAATGACTCATAACAACTAGTGATAAATATATAAATGGTAAACTATCTTCTAAGATCTACCTAAAAAATATAACAATGCATCTATATGATTTAAAACAAAGCAAACAAAGGTTAATCATCTAAACAAGGTCGATAGTTGCATAGATTTTCACCAAGGTACAATGGTCCTAACTCAACTCATTGCTCTAGCCTACCTTTGACAAATCTCCCCGAAAATGATACCAAAATGATAGGCCAACAATGGGTACAAATAATAAGAAATATTTAATGCTTTATAATGAGTTTCAGTTTGGTCTATATGTGTCAATCCAGGGGCATAAACTTGCAAGAGGTGTCGTGGCTATATGCCAATCGAAGGGGTGAAATTCATGAGCTAAGTGGGGATGTAATGCAGCTAGAGCACACGAAAGCAATTCTACAACAAATCAAAATGAGACTGGCGACAAAAATTGCCACTTCTTAGCGACATGAACTATTCTATTCTAGTTGGCAACATGAATTGTACAAAAAGAAAATTATGAGATGAAATCTTACTATAATAATTGAGACATTAACACTCTAAATTCTATCTTATATAAGACTCAATTAATTCTCAGAATTCTAAGATTAATCATGACACATCAACAAATACTACAAAAATTATAATGAATTGTTCCAGAAACTGGTTATGCTACAACATGGCGATAGTGACTATCCATTTTACCAGTCTTCTATTTATGCGTATTTGAAACTTCTCACTGCACACAACACTTGCAATAAATTAAACACACAAATGTTTATGCGTAATAAACCAATATTCTTCATAGAATTATTAAACAAATTAAATCCATACCTCACACGAAAATATAAAATAAGAAGTCCAATCGGTGACTAAGGAGTGGGCCCTCGTCCCAGACAGCCGATGGGTGATAGAATGAAAATATTTCTCTACATGGGAGCGACCATGCAATAATGATTTTATTAATAAAAAAATAATGTAGTTGATACAATATTCTGCCTATGTAAAAATATGCCGACAGAAAATCCCCTCCTTTAAAACTTTAACTACGATATTTATATATATGTGGATTGTTACAAATCGAAGCATAAAAATATTAAGTTTGTTTTGGCTTACAACCATCAAAATAAAAGAAACAATGACTCACGTGAACCATGAATACCAACAACAAATCAGAAACAAATCTATTATAACAACAGGTAGAAAGGGATGGGAATAGTTGCAGTTTTTTTTGCCAGGTAGTGAGCACTTGTTTTCTCCACGGTTTCCTTCCACAATCCATTTGGTTGAATCTTCTATTTTCTACTGACCATGAATTAAATTTTTTCTTATGATAAACAATAAAAATAGAATATTTTTAGTTTCCTCTATATAGCAAGAAAATACACCTCCATTCAAATTTATCCATTAATAATCCCATGGGTTGTTGTGCTCACGTAGACCTAGTACACAATCATCATCATGGAGGTAACTGATGCCACCTTGGAGGTTGACATCATGTTTTTTGAAAAGACGATAGAATAAATTGCTAGTCCCATAAGATCTTGTCCAAAAAGTGTCAGGAAGTCTGCATAGAAAATGACAGTAAATTTACATGTTGCAAGCTGTAGTTTCTAGGCTTGAAATCACAACATTTATTAGTAAAGACAATCAATAATAAATTTCCACAATTTAATCCAAAAGCTATATTAAATATCACTTATACATATTTAATCATATGCAACATAAAATGGAGAAATAGTATGATATGGAATGTGGAAGTGGGTATGAAGGTATATGAAATAAGCTAAAATATGGCATATAATGGGACATAAATGGATCTCATCACATCCGATATTGTACCTGAAACAAGAAAATAAGCTTCTATAGAAGTTAAGGAAGATCCTCCTTACGGTGCTGCTGATGAAAATGTACCTCTAGAAATGAATGATTTTGATATCCTTCTAGAAATTGGTAGTACATATATTCTTAATGAGGCTCCAGAAAATGAAGGATAGGTTGAAGAAAATGTTGAAGTAGGAATTCATGATGTCACTCCTCTGGTACACTCTAAAGAAGAAGTAAGAGATAAAGAAAAAGAAGAAGAAAAGATAGAAGAAGAAAAGTCAGAAGAAAAGAGGGCAGAGGAAGAGAAAACTGAGGAAGAAGAGGGAAATAAGGAATTGGGTGAACCTGGTGGAAAGAATGAAGAAGTATCTCAACAGGTTGTGGAATCACAAAAGTCCACTCAAGAATCCTCCTTCGGTGATGATGTCTTGAAGGGTCCACTATCTAAGTAGATCAAATTTTAGCCAGTAATTCCTTCGAAACTCCTACAACTTCCAATGAATCAAGGCTATGTGGTTTTGAACAAGATTTCTCCCATACATAAAATGGTGTTAGGTGATGTATTTCATGCATCCGGTAAAAGAGAAATCCTGGAAATGCATCAGAAGGGAACTTAGCTCATTGAAGATTCTATTAAGGCTTTGCAGGATATCACACCTGATACGTCTCTGGACACATCTCTCACTCCAGTTGAAAACCTGAAGCTTCTATTGGAATCCTTCAAGGTGTATGCCATCAGACTTGGTGAGAAAACAAAACATGAAATTGAAGAGAAGCTGACTGAGAAAAGGTTATTGATCCTCCATGACAAGTGTACTTTGGCACATACCAATGTAGAAAAGTGCCTTGAATCTGTAAAGACCTTTGAATCTGAAGCCAATTCTATGTTTACCTATTGCATATGGTTTCCTAATGCCACACAAAGTATAAAAGATCTCATGGAATCCATTGAGTCCTAGTTGACTATTATTTTTAGTACTTACAATGTATCCATGGACAAAGACAAATCAACTTGGAACAACATTTATGCGCATAGAGAAAAATTCTTCATGTTACATAAACAAAAGGAAGGGATAATCATAAATTTTGGCTTGCTTGGCGATAATGTAAGGATAGAGTACACTCTGGTAGCCAATGCTTTGGCTAATGCTGAGAAATTGGACAAGATCAATCTAACCCCAAATACTTCGAATGAGGCTGAAGAAAGTTTTATTGCATTAGAGTCTTTGAACAAAATGTTGATATCTACTAAATAGAGTTGGGAGAATGGTAAAGCAGCCTATCAGGGCATTCTTCAGGAACTTCAAAGTGCTCCCTCCTTCGGGTAAATTTTTTTCTGGTTTTTACATTTTTTAGGTGAAACTCCACAAGGGGAGTTTAGTAGTTTAATTTTCTGTGTTGTACATCCCAGACCCTATGCACATATTTTTTTTCATACTTTTTGGTTGACTGTTGTCCTTGATGTCAAAGGGGGAGAATGGAAAGAGAAATAGAGTATACTCTATACATAGGAAGTCTGTAAATTCTTTTGGGACATGTTGCCATCAATGAAAAAGGGGGAGATTGTTAGAAGAATGAAGAACACATCTGTTGATATAGATTTTGTTATTACTAATGTCACCATGATATATGAGTTTCAACTACAAGGTTCAAAGTCATGTTGATCCAGTATTCTGAACCAGTAATGCAGAGTTGTCCTCTAGTATTTTGCTTCGAATTTCCTCTCTGGTGATAGTTACTACTTCATTTTTTGGGAAATGGTTTTTGGTTGATAAAAGCATGCATGGACAAGATCTCGTGTGATCAAATTCTCGTGGTTGTTGTCAACATCATTTTGTTATTTAAACTTTTGTTATTAGGTCTATTATTGGCCGACCTAATAAGTGGTTGAAGGTGAAATGGATTAAATCTTGTTTGTGTAATCCATGCCAACATGTAGTTGCGTGCCACATGATTGAATTTTTTTTGAGAAGTTTTTGTGTTTACTTAGAGCCGACCTAATTGTTACTTATGGGAAAATCAGATATATATATACAAGATGTTTTTGAAGATAAGAACATATATGATTTGGAGTATGCGAATGTTGGTAGATTATATGTGGATGCAAAAAGAGTGAAGTATGATATGTTGGAATGCAAATTTATTGAGCTTCAAAGGAACTGAAACTACACTCTGAGGTGTACTTACATCAGTTCATTCTCTAGTTGTAAGCCATTTTGTTACTACAGTTTTGTAGGAAGTGAGCCTTCATTTTTGGATAGTGAGTCTCGACAATGAGCCACCCTTTTGTAATATCTTATAACTGGTTATACTATATTGTGAGTTAATCCTCATAGTGGTTTTTCCCATTCTGGGTTTTCCACATAAAAATATTGGTGTTCTTGTGCTATGTGCTTCATGTTCAGTTAATGCTTCTTCTTATCTTAATTATCTTATGCATTGGAATAAATGGATGGTATTCGTTCAATAAGTTTAAGAAGATAATAATTCACCCCCCCTCTTAGTATCTTGGATATTTAACAAAATGTTTAAAATCCCACACAAGCCATGGGAATGACTCAATTAATTCAATACAACAAAGAGAGTAAGCTATACATCTGAAGATGAAAATAGCAAAGAAAATATGAAAAGGGAACATATCCATCATTTCCTGGCAATGTTGGAATTGATTTTTGTTTCTCCTATCTTCAGATGGTTCTTCTTATCTTCAACTCCTCTCATACCCAGTCTTTAGAAGCACCTGCAATTGATTGAAAAAGTTTCGTTAGAGCTCCGGATATGAACTTGATCATATATCCTATCAACAAACATATAAATTACAAAAATGAGGCATTAAATCAATTGATCCATCAAAAGATAAATGCAAAAATGCCAATTCAAATCATCAGAAGAACATTGAATTCATTGTTTTATATCTAACTTGTTTGTTCACTGTGTAGGTAAAAGTACATGTTTCATTTATTGGTTCATCATATTCAAACATTTTAGTATATGGAGGAAAATGGGCTCCCACAAGGGTTGATCTCAAAATACTAAAGGTACTGCAATCTTCACATGATAATGCATGAAAGATGTATGCAATGATAGCAGACAATTACCAGAGGAGAGTAACTATTCATCTAATTAGAAAGGTGAATCATCAATGAAGGTTCATAACATCAAGTAGTCTTGTACCATTTAACAAGACAAATAAGTTCTCATGCTTTGATAATTGAGTGTTACCAAGGAGAGACTATCTCAGTATGCATCAACACATGAAAAACATACATAATAGATGTAAAGGTAGTTAGGCAATGAGATTGCTGCTACAAAGCTGATAAAGGTATAATGATGCTAGAAAAATTGATAAATCAGTAAGCTTTCAAAGTAAATAGAGTAGCATGGGAAACAATCCTTATGTCCATAAATATTCATGGTGAGATAGAGACAAACACCTACAGGCTTGCCATATCAAAGTGTGAAATGAATGAAATTCTAGGGTTCCATTATGAAAAGAATTCCCTCATTATTCAGAATGTACTTCCTATTTCAAGCCTTCAGTGTGTGCTTTGAGTGATGTCTGCCCTCATGTGGTGGCTGAAGCTAATAAACACCAACAACATATGATAGCCACAATGAATAACTACACTCAACAGTGAAGGGTTTTTATGCAAGAAAGAAAATGACTGTGGATAAGCAATGGAAAAATCTGCTGTTTCAATAAAGCATTTTCAGTTAAAGAACCATTTATAGAGTGACACAAGTACAGTTCTTTCTCATTATGAAATATAATGCCTAATGGAGAAAATGAAAGGTTTAATAATCATGTCACAGTCAAAAGATTTATGGTAATAATCTCAATATTCACATATTAATGCATTAACAATAAATAGATATACAACAATCAATTAAGTATGGTCATTGTTGCAAAAGTACCTGCCACTATGGGGATCATCCAAAATGCATTGAACCTGTACAGTTTACATTTAGTGCTTGTGGACTTGAAATAAAAAAGAAGTTTTCAGAGAATGGAGAAATAAGATATGTCAGGAGGAACTAATATATATATGCTTGATTCATATGAACACAAGAAGGTTGTTAAGTGTTGGGAGAAAATGAACAAGGTGCAAGTACAACAACTTGAAAAATACAAAGCAAAAATATATGAGGGGGTTTCTTCCAATAAAATCCACAAGATAAAGTTTCAAACTACAATGTAAAGGATCTTCAACATTCACTAAGCTGCCAGGTTCAGGAGATATTTGAAAAATTTATCAATTTTTCTTCACCATAGTTTTCAAACAACATCAAATTTGTGCCTTGAAGGAATGTTATACTTGGATTTATGTCAGAGTATCTCTAATAAGTGGTGGCAACAAGATTAGGTATAAGAAAATTTTGATAACCAAATTCCTTAGATTAATTATCAAGTGTTTGGGGACAAGAAATCTGCTCTTATAAGCTCTTATTTAACATCTTTCCAAATTTTTATAGAATGTCAGAGCAAGGAAATTTTGAAGCAAGTGAAGCAATGCATGGTTATGAGAATCTGACAACCATCACTCAAATTAATACCTGCAATATGTGGAGGCCATGAAAAGAATGGCTTGGGACCTAGACCAAAGTGTTGTGTGAAGTGAGCCCTAGATGTGTATGAATACAATCAGAAACTATCATCATTACTAGTAAAAAAAGAAGATAATAAGAGAGAGCAAAAGGGGAAATCAATTCCTCGAACTGCAAGCCTAAAAAATGAGAAGCAACTTATCCACAATTCAAATTACAATTCTAAAGTTGATTATTCAAGATGTTTTTCCTTCTAGAGCCTTTGGATTAATGCTTGATAAGAGTCGTCTTACATCACTTGATTTGCAAATAGGACAGAATGGTGTTCCACTTTACGCTGCAACAATGCATTCAGATGATTCTCACAAAAATGAGAGAAATCATTTTGAAGGGAAATGCATCAATGATTTATTAATAGTAGGAAAGAGTAACTTCCTAAGTTCTTAGAAGCACATGTGATCAAGAAATTGCAATTTAAATACCCAGATGAAGTCAAGTCGAGGGTTTGAAAAAAGACAAATTCAAAATGGAGAGATATTTCTTTTTGTGTCTTCCAGAAAGAAAGTGAAGGTTGCGGTTTTTAATCAAAGCCTTAGATCAGACATGCATGCTAAGTAAGAAGTGAGGGTTTTCTTCAGAAAAATAGATTATATAGCCTCAAAATTGCATAATTTAAAGACCCAGATTTTGTGTTTAGTCAAGGGTTTTGTCTTCTTTCTATCCAAAAAATCATATGAAAACCCACGACCAAGAACAATATAAAACCCTAGGTTACAAGAGCTGAGAGTCTTGGCCATGAAAAAAGGGTTTCTTTCAAGCACGATGGCGGCCAATTCAAATCCTTCAAAACCATCGAGCATACCTACAGGTGGAAAGAAAACCCAGTTTTGGGTTGAATATAAAAGTTTTTTTTCCTTGATTCCTACACATAAATCATATGGAGGCCACAGACATAGAAATATATAAACACCCAAAAAAACCTCATGGAAGCCTTCTGATTGCAAAATACACAAAAAAACCATGAATTTCTTTATTAGAAAAGCAAATATACACTCTCAAAGAGCTCAAATAAAGCATATTTTATAGGAAAGAGTGAAGGAGATGCAAGATTCGATGGGAGAAGAGCTTACCCAAAAAATTTGTTGTTCTCTTTATAAAAAATGCATTCAAATATGCAAGGATATCTTTTATGTAGGCCTCATACAAACCTGGGTCGACAATAAAGTCTCTAGAGAACAAGTGAAATGTATCATAAAGAATGATGAAGCCACAACTTAAAGACTAAGATATACTTCAAAAGATGGAGAACCTTTAGGAAAGACCAAAAGAAGAAAGAAAATATGGTGGAGATTCGAGTTCCAATTCAAGAAAGCTCTCAAAAAACCATGTCATGGCGGTATGATAGCAACAGGCTTCCAGAAAATGCATAGTGAAGAGTGTGAAGGGAAAAACGGGATGGATCTAATGACCCAACAGTACGGAATACATTCCCTTAACACTAATACAACAGAGGAGAAGAGAATAAATAGTTTTTAATAGCTTTCTAAACTTACTTGAGAAGAATACAACCAATAAAAAAAATAGATAACAGAATTGAGCATTCACAGTTGACACAAGATATACGTGGGAAAACCTTTATAGGTAAAAAACCCACCACACAAAGTCAAGAAAATTGTATTATAGTAACAAAAATAGTTACATACAATATACAATCTTCTCTGATCAGCTCATAGCAGTACTTCAAGAAAAAATTATCTCAATGTTACAATGTTATTACTAACATATAGTTCCAACCAAAAAACTCTATCCTTTGCAATCACGTACTCGACTTACTTAAGTCATACATTGCAATCAATTCTAACCAACCAAGCACCGACCATCAGGTTCATGAATCTATCATCCCATCACACAATCGATCTACCCATGCCAAATTCTCTATATCGAGCCACCTAGGCATTAATGCCATCACTCAAAATCGGGTTCATTTTGCCACCTTGAGTCGACTAGCACCTGCTGCAATAAATATTTTGGTTTTTGACCAATCATCGCTCTGACATTGAGCCACATGTTCTTTCATCTTTTTCTATCGCTCATGAATTTCTAGTCCAACCGGTCAAACTCGGCTGACCGAGCTTTGAGCTCGTCCGAGCTCTTGCTGCACTATCACAACCCTGCCGAGTTTGACTTGTGGTATGGCAGTCAACTTGATCGAGCTCACACCATGACACCACCGAGCTCTGCCCTCCTCTCTACTGCGCTACCGCAACACTGACAAGGACTAACTGTGGTATGGCGGTAGTCATCTTGGCTGACCTCTAGTGGTCTTACCACGGCCACCACAGTCAGTCACTTGACTATCCACGATATGGCGGTAACCGCTAGCTAGGCTGCTAGCGGTCTTACTATGGCCACTGTGGCCAATCACTTGATTGTCTGCGGTATGGCGGTAACAGCCAGACCCAACCGCAGGTGGTCTCACTACACTACTGCGGTGAGAGGACCCACCACAAAGACCCAAGCCGGAGTCAGAGCCAGAACGGGAACAAGAAACCAACCAAGAAAGCGGAGACCGGAGCCACAGTCGGAGCGGGAACAAGAACAAGGAATTAACTGAAAGTTCAGAGCCGGGTTCCAACTCGGTTTCACTTCCACTAGAACAAAGGAAAGTGAGGTGAAGAGAACCAAAAGCAGGAAGTGGAGCCAGAACGGGAATGACAACTGAACTCGGAACAAAGCTCTATCCCGATTCCGCCTTTGACAGAACAAAGGTAACAAGACAGTAAAGGGCAGAAAACACAAAATTTTGCCAAGGCATGAAAATGAGGACTTCAAGTTGGAAGTTGAGACACATTTCTCAACAAGCTCCCACTTGGCGAACACTTCCAACTTCCTTATGACTTCGAAAATTATTGTCTGACATAGGCCCCAAGGCCCATCGATTCTGCGCACCATCTGAACTTGTTTGTGCTAACCAGCTTCGTTAAAGCATCTGCAACATTCTTCAAGGTGTCAACCTTTTCCAAATTGACCTTGCCATCTTCAACCATATCCCTCACGAAGTGATATTGCACATCAGTGTGCTTGGTCCTGGCATGAAAGGTCAGATTCTTTGCCAAACAAATGGCACTTTGACTGTCACAGCAGATTGAAATCTACCCAGCATTGAATCCAATGTCTGAACACAAACGATTTAACTAAACAACCTCTTTATAGGCATGAGTTGCAGCCATGTACTTTGCCTCTGTCATGGATAAAGCAGCTACAACCTGTTGCTGGCTCATCCAACTGATTGATCCACCATTAAGCATGAAAGTGTATCCACTGGTGGATCGCCTTCTATCAATGTCCCCTACCCAATCTGAGTCAACATACCCATGAATGCTAAGAGTCCTTTGTGATGCAACCAAATTGCCATGGTAACACAGTGCATAATCTAAAGTCCCCTTCAAATACATAAATACTCTCTTCACAACATCCCAATGTGATCTTCTCGGATTTTCCATAAATCGGCTTAGAACTCCCATTGCTTGGGCAATGTCTGGTCTTGTGCAGACCATAACATACATCAAACTACCAACAACACTTGCATAAGGCACACTAGTCATGTCCCCCATCTCAGCAACAGACTTTGGATAGTCTTCAACAGACAGCTTAGTTCCATGCATGATTGGAACAACAAGCTACTTGCAGTCATCCATGCTAAACCTCTCCAGAACTATTTTTGCATACTTACTATGATTGACCCAAAGCTTTTTGCTTGTTCTATCCCTGGTAATGTCCATTCCAACAATGTACCTAGCTACACCAAGATCTTTCATTTTGAACTTTGCAGACAACTGAGATTAAAGATCATAAATCATAGTCTTGCTATTTCCAATGAATAACATATCATCCACATATAGGGTAATAACAAGCACACGATCATTCTCAGATTTATAATAAATGCAATGATCAAATTTTGATCTCACAAATCCAATTGATAACACAAACGTGTCAAACTTCTGGTACCACATTCTAGGAGATTGCTTTAAACCATAGAGAGATTTATTTAACTTGCAAACCAGATTTTGTTTACCTCTTTCAACAAAATGCTCAGGCTAGGACATGTAGATTTCTTCTTCCAGCTCACCTTGGAGAAATGATGTTTTCACATCCATCTGCTCAATTTCAAAATCATAGACAACTGCCAATGATAACAAAAATCTGATGGATGTCAACTTTTCTATAGGGGAAAAAATCTCTCCATAATCAATTCCCTCAATTTGAGAAAATCCCTTTGCAACCAACCTTGTTTTATACTTTTCAACACTGACATCAAGGCCTATTTTCTTTTTGAATATCCACTTACAACCAACAGACTTTCGCCCTTTAGGCAGTGGTACCAAATTTTGGGTTTCTTTCTTCTTTAAAGAATCCATCTCTTCATTCATGGCTTCTAGCCAAGAATTTGAATCAACCATGCTGATTGCTTCTTTAATAGTCCTAGGTTCATCAGTGCTGGTAATTAAAGCATAGGCATAGTTTGAATCTAACATAGAGAAACCATACCTTTCACGTTGCCTTTTCTCTCGTGTAGATCTTCTTATAGGCTAAGGTTGTTCTTCATCATCTGAACTTCCAGAGCTGCTTGAGCTCTCCTCAGTCTTAGGTACACCATGCAACTCTTCCCTTTCTGGAGTTTGTGGGATTTCAACTGCATCCTTCTTCTTGTCACTCTGACCTGTCCCAAGCTGCTGATCACTTACTAAAGGTTTTAGCTCATGAAATATCATGCTCCTGCTGTACAAAACCTTCTCACTAATATGGTTCCAAAGCTTGTATCCTTTCACACCAAATCCACAGCCGATGAGAATACATTTGATAGCCTTGTTATCCAATTTAGATCTCTTTTCATTTGGCACATAGACATATGGCTCACAGCCAAACACACAGACATGCATCAAAGAGGGCTTCTTACCAGACCATGCTTCCAAAGGCGTCTTGTCAACAAGAGCAGAGCAAGGAGATCTATTTATTAGATAACATGTTGTAGCCACAGCCTCAACCCAGAACTTCTACTCTAGACCAACACTGCTCAACATACTCCTTGCCTTTTCCATCAGCG
This sequence comes from Sequoiadendron giganteum, assembly GCA_007115665.2. NCBI lineage: Eukaryota > Viridiplantae > Streptophyta > Pinopsida > Cupressales > Cupressaceae > Sequoiadendron > Sequoiadendron giganteum. The sequence goes on along the minus strand of CM021102.1, from coordinate 471,862,214 downwards.
TCCTGTTCAACCTTTTAGAAACTCCATTTTGCTGTGGAGTGTAAGGCATTGTCTTATGCCTTTTAATTCCATGATCAGTGCAATACCTTTCAAAATCTGCAAAACAAAATTCACCGCTATTGTCTATCCTCAAACATTTGATTTTCCTTCTAGTCTGATTCTCTACCAAAGATTTAAATTCTTTAAACCGACTAAACACTTTTGATTTACTTTTAATAAAGTATACAAATACCCTTCTCAAACAGTCATAAAAAAAAGAAACATAATATCTAGAATTCGATAACGAAGGAACATTAACTGCAACAAACACATCAAAATGAACATAATCCATTATACTAGAAGATTTGTGAGGACTAGAAGAAAATGAAACACGGTGCTGTTTTCCATAGATACAATGTTCACAAAAATTGAACTCAAGGTTACAATCATCAAGCCTTTCTACAAGATTTTTATTCTTCAAGGTTTTTAAACCTTTCTCACCTATATGACCAAGTCTATGATGCCATAGCATAGTTTTCTCAACTGAGATTTTTACCTCTAAAGAATTTGCTGACAGAGAAGTGTCTTCATCTTTCTCTACAGGTGCAACATTTCATGAATTTACAGAGGCACTGTTACAAAGAATAGGATGTGCATCCAGCTTGTACAGAGTGCTAGTACGAACACCCTTAGCCAACACCATTGCACCTCTAGCCATTTTACGTCCCTTACTTGAGAAAGAAACTTCTACCCTAGCATCATTTAACTTACTAACAGAAAGAAGATTTCGAGCCAGACCGGGTATGTGAAGTAGGCCACCAATACCTTTGACTCTCCCATCAAGAAACTAAATTCTGACTCTTCCTCTGCCAACTATCTCCAACATTGAATCACTTTCCAAGTATACCTTTCCACTATCATACTTCTCGTATTTAGAGAACCATTCTCTATTGGATGTCATGTGAAAGGATGCACCTAAGTCAACCAACCAGACATCATTTGATGCTCGAGTTTTCAAGGCTATTGCAATGAAGGCGTTTGCATCACTTTGAGAAGATTCATTGTCAAAAGCATTCTTATTCTTCTCCTTGTTGTTCTTCTGGATATGACCAAGTTTCCCATAGTTCCAACATCTCACCTTGAACTTTTTACCATGAGACTTTGATCTCCCTACAGATTTGGATTTCGACTTCTTTTCCTTCTTCTTGCCTTTCTCCTTTGGTCTGCCTCGAACAACAAGAGCCTCTTTGGCCATCTCTGAAGACTTCCTCCGCATCTCTTCAGATAGCAATGAGGCAACCACATCTTCCATCTTGAAAGCAATGGTAGTGCTTCCAATGACCATCACAAGATGATCCCAACTATCAGGTAACGAACACAACAAGAGCATGCAACGATCCTCCTCCTCTATCTTTACACCTATAGATGCCAACTGAGTAACACTCATATTAAATGAGTTCAAATGGTTTGCAACAGATGCACCTTCTTCCATCTTCAAGGAGTACAACTTCTTCCTCAGGAATAACTTATTTACTAGAGACTTTCCCTGATAAATATCACCAAGCTTCTTCCATAATGAAGCTATAGACTACTCCTCATGGATGTTCAGGAGTAAAGAATCAAACCTCTTACTTTCCTATTAGCAAGATCCCAAGCTTCTTGCATTGTACTTTGTGGATTACTTCCAGAAAATGCAATCCAGAGGTCTCTATCCGCAAGCAAGTCTTCTATATTGAGTTTCCATAACTCAAAGTTATTGCCATAAAACTTTTCAATATCTACTCTACCTGATGTACTCGCCATATCAAACATAAACAAGTTTCAACAATGCAAGACTCACACTGAAAAAGTATTAGCACAAAAAATTGATCTTTCCTACAAGGATAACATAACTGGCCAGGCTCTGATACCGCTTGAAGGGAAAAATGAGATGGATCTAATGACCCAACAGTGCGAAATACATTCCCTTAACACTAATACAACATAGGAGAAGAGAATAAAAAATTTCTAATAGCTTTCTAAACTTACTTGAGAAGAATACAACCAATAAAAAAAATAGATACCAGAATTGAGCATTCACAGTTGACACAAGATATATGTGGGAAAACCTTTACAAGTAGAAAAACCCACCACACAATGTCAAGAAAATTGTATTACAGTAACAAAAATGGTTACATACAATATACAGTCTTCTCTGATCAGATCACAACAGTACTTCCAAAAAAATTTATCTCACTGTTATAATGTTATCACTAACATACAATTCGAACTGAAAAACTCTATCCTTTGAAATCACGTACTTGACTTACTTAAGTCATACGTTGCAATCAATTCTAACCAACCAAGCACCAACCATCAGGTTCATGAATCTATCATCCAATCACGCAATCAATCTGCCCATGCCGAACTCTTTGCATCGAGCCACCCAGGCATTAATGCCATCACTCAAAATTGGGTTTAGTTCGCCACCTTGAGTTGACTAGCACCTGCTGCAATAACTATTTCGGTTTCTGACCAATCATTGCTCTGACACTGAGCCACATGTCCTTTCATCATTCATTGTTGCTCATGAATTTTTGGTCCAATCGATCAAACTCGATTGACCAAGCTCCAAGCTCATCCGAGCTCTTACCGCACTAGCGTAGCCTTGCCAAGTTTGACTCACGGTATGGCAATGAGCTCGAATGAGCTCACCCCATGACACCACCAAGCTCTTCCCTCCTCTCTACTGCGCTACCACAACACTGACAAGGACTAACCGCGATATGGCGGTAGCTATTTTGGCTGACCGCTAGCGGTCTCACCACGGCCACCGCGGTCGGTCACTTGACTGTCTGTGGTATGGGGGTAATCGCCAACCAGGCCGTTGGAAGTCTTACTGCGGCCACCATGGTCAATCACTTGACTGTCCGCGGTATGGCGGTAACCACTAGACCCAATCGCAGGCGCTCTCACTGCACTACCGCGGTGAGAGGACCCATCGCCTGCGGTAAGGCGGTAACCACCAAGGCCATCACAAAGACCGGAGCTAGAGCCAAAATGGGAACAAGGAACTAGCCAAGAAAGCGGAGACTAGAGTCAGAGCCAGAGTGGGAATGGGAAAAAGGAATTAACCAAAAGCTTAGAGCCGGGTTCCAACCTGGTTTCGCCTTCGCCAGAACAAAGGAAAGTGAGGTGAAGAGAACCAAATGCAGGAAGCGAAGCCAGAATTGGAATGAGAACTGAACCCGAAACAAAGCTCCATCCTGGTTCCACCTCCGATGAACAAAGTTAACAAGATAGTAAAGGGCAGAAAACTGAATTTCGCCAAGGCATGAAAACAAGGACTTCAAGCTGGAAGTTGAGACAATTTCTCAATAGAGTGAATAAAATGATTTAGGTTTTTTGAGCTTTTACTTGCCCTAAACCGAACGATGGTGGGATTTTTGAATAATTTATTTCATTCTAATGGTAACATGGTCTTGACTTTGAAAGTCAATTGACCTAGTCATTTGTGAGCCCTTAAGTTTAGTGATGCTTGAGGAATATAAAGGGCTATATATTTATTCAAAAAATCTTTTGTAGAATCCCCTTTATGTTATTTGTAAATGTTTTATTTTAATATTATTAAAAAAAAATTAATTATTGCTTTTAATAATTGTTAAAATAAACTACTTTGGAAATGGAGGTGAATTTTACTACTCATGCAAGAAAGGAGACTTGCAAATCAAGACTTGGGAGTTCACTTCACTTATTTCTTTTTACCTGGAGTTAGACAAATAATGTAATATTAAGGTGATATTTCACTAATTACCTTAATATTTAACATGTAGTGAATAAAAGGTGGAACTAACAGGTATTAGATATTAAAATAATCATTGAATGATTACCTTTAATATTTAATTAAATGATTTCCTTTTTCAAAGTCCATGCAAAGAATATAAATGAAGCTAACTGAAGGTCAAAGATCATGCAAATGCAGAGACTTCAGTTTATTTTTAGTCAAATTGATCATGCAAAGATTAAATGGAGTAAATGGTGGAGATTCCTGTGATATAGCTTCGGTTCTACATCATTTTTTGAGTGCTTTTTATCTTGCACAATGTTGACAGGAGTTTGCAACATTCAGTGTTTAGTTTACTTCAATTGTGGGCCCTTTTTCCTAGGCTTTTCATCTTTGCTCGGGAGAGGATATTTTCAAGTTTTTTTTACTCAGTTCAATTTCAGTGCCACCTCCATGCGTTCAGGAGTCTTTTCGGGTTTCACTTAAGTTACATACAATATGAGATGGAGTTTTGAGCCATTTAAGCTCAATTTACAGCATTGGTGGGCCCAATTTTTAGACAATTTTTTTGCTCGTGGATAGCTTTGGAGTTCACACATTTTTTGAATTCAATTAGCTCGACATCTCCTTTGGAGCTCATTTCTCTTCTATCTTTTATATATATTGGAAAAATTCATTCTTTTTCTCGAGTTATTAATAGTTTTGCCTTTGCATTTCTGCAAAGAAGAGAGATCTTGTAACTCAGATATTTTGCAGTTTATACAACAACCTTTTATAGGTTACATAGTTTGCTATTTGTAGAGGTTCCTTCATAATATTTAATTAAATTCAGTGATGCCTATTCAATTCCTGGTGTCTTGTCCTTTTTAAAGTAATTGATGCAAATTTAATGTGTTTGAAATCTGAAACCTTTAAATTTATGTTTCACTTTTTGAATACATGTACATGAAAAGCAATTTCATCATAGGTCATGAATTGTGTTAAAGTTTACTTTTCTCTTAGGTTATGAAAAGCCAATTTTTCCTTCATAGAGAAAGATCAAACAAACATTTTTATGACATATTTATGTGGTTAAACTACTCAAGTTGAATTGTGTTAACAAATTTATGAGAATATCGGTTGTGAATAAGCCTACATAATAATTATCATTAGGTGCATCACCTTTCATTTTAAGTTCAGTCATGCATTCAATTCAAGCCTTTCTTCCCTTTTCCATCCAAGTTACAATAAATCATTAGAATATAATAAAGGAATCCGACCTATAATTCGAAGGTATGCTTTCAACGTAGGGTACTGACAACCTAAAAGTATTCCCATGTTCAACAGGATCACAAAGCATCTTCACTTTCACACACGGGTGCAATCCTGTTGATAATAGTGACAATACAATTATAATCAATATTTCAAATAATGACATAATACATTCGAGAACAAAAATAATCTCAATCCAATATCATTTCTTGAGAGAAAAAGCTGCATAAATAAGGTAAAGTTGGAGTATATGCCTACTAAGGATTAGGTTGCTGATATTTTCACAAAGGCTCTTCCAAAAGATACTTTTGAGTATCTCCAAGAGAAGTTAGGGGTTATTTCCCCTCCTTTTAACTAGATGCATAAGTGTGTGCATCTATCCGGGAATCATTTCAATATATATCTCTTGGTCTTGGACTGTTGTTGAATGCTACCTCTCAAGGGGTGTGGGTAGCAGTGGTTGCTGGTTGGTACAGTTGTTGTCTCTTACAAGTGTTACCTTTGGGGAGAGCAGGTATAGATAAGTAATGATGAAGGGGGAGTAAAATAAAAGAAACTATGTGTTTTCCTTAGCAATTGATGTCAAAGGGGGAAAAATTTATGTAAAAAACCATATGAAGAAAAGGAGAGAATAAATGCTTGTGTAAGGGGGAGCAGTGTGTACTGGTGAGCAGTATGTGTTTTTTATCAGAGTTGTTGGTTGCTATTGATGGTTTTTCATATAAAGTGTTTCCATCAATGAAAAAGGGGGAGATTTTTGGAAATTTGTGTTGTCATTGATGTCAACTCCCGAGGAAGCAAGTCTGTTCAAGTGCATCAGTTACATTATATTATCATTATGTTTTCTAGTGTGAACATCTAATGTATCAATGATGAGTAAGTGATTATGGATATCAAACTCTCATGTGGTTGAGATACTAAGAAGGCATTGAATATTTTGAGATGATGTTTGTGGTGCTTGGCTTCTAAGTGCTTTTGAGAAAATTTGAATATAAGAGTTCAATGTGACAAAGTGGTGTTCAGTGTTTTACTACACATTTCTTCATGCTTGAAGATATGCTCATTCAGTTTGGACTTGATGATCAAAGGTGTTCAGAGGTGATATACCCAGAGTTTTAGGTTTTGGATCATTCTATAGTGGAATATGTGTTTGACAGTATGTCTCTTTGGTAAAACAGGGCATCTAAGAGAAATGAGATTATTCTGCATTTCTCTATAGTGATGTTTCTAGTGTTGCAAATTTGTAAATGTGTTTATAATGTTTGTATCTACCTTACCTTAAATTTTTAGGTGCTAAGTTGTTATATAAGAAGGTTTGTGTGTTTGATATCTATGTCAGTATGTCTAGTTGCACATAATGAAGGTGTTCTTGAGTTTTAGGTGGTTGTAGTGGTTTTGTATTATATTTTGATGATGCTAGAATATTTTTAGATGTTGTATGAATAGTGTGGTATGTTTTTGTGTGGTTTGCAATATGTTTTTGAACCTTGAGAGCTGTGTTTGGAGTCACTTATTACTTTTTAGTGTAGGTTTGGTTGACCTAGCATGCTAGCGCTAATTACAAAGGATAATTGTTGATAGAGGAAGTGTTGAGAAGCATGTTTATGTAGATTTGGGTTCTAGTTAAGTAGTGGTGTGGTTTGGCTTCACTTCTTTATACTGTGGAAGTTTTAGTGCTGACCTATTTGATGTTGCATGGAAGAGATGTATATGTTTCATTAAGGCTGACCTAATTGAGATTTTTTTAGGTCACAAAGGGTATATATGCAAGGATAATTGTTGTGTGGATGAAGTGTGAAGTGTGTATGATATGAAAGATGTGAATGTGATCAAGTGTTTTGATCTGAGTTCGAGCCTTAATTCCTATGACTTCCTAATGTAGCGAGCATAAGATATTTACATTTCAGTCTTTTTGGTGAGTTGTTTGTGTAGACATCCAAATTTGACCTCTCCCATAAGGTCAAATTTGTCCCCTTAATGCACCTATCTTTCCTTTCTCATCGATGTTAATTAAATGCTTTATTTAGTTAATAGTCTTCCATTTCCCTAATGTTCCTAACGTATTTAATCTAAATAATTAAATACTTTATCTTTATCCCCTTTCCTCTCCAAATTAAATAAATATTCCAATTTGTTTAATTTAGTCATTTACCTTTAAAAATTTAAATCAATTTTAAATTCATTAAGTTTTCTCTCCTTGTCCCATCGTCCATAACCCTTCCTTAATTTGGATTAATTTAATTAATCTCTAATTAGGATGTGCACATCCTTAATCAGGATTAATGTCACATCCTCCATCATAGCCTACTTGTCTTAATCCTTCATTAGCCATCTTAATAAACTATTTTCACAACCTAATTACTTGATTGGGTCACCTTAACCCCTTATGCCATTTATGACATACCCTCAAGTCAAATTTTCATTAAATTCTTTCTCCTTTTGGAGAAGGCAACTCTTTCCAATGTGAATTTTTAATTCACAATTATTCTTCCAAGGAATTTTGAGGAATTTTAAATTCCTCAAAAGTCTTATCGCCCACATGGGGACAAGGACCTCCTTTATGAGGAGATCTTGTCCAATCCCAAGGTACAAGGTAGTGCCTTCACCTCATGTCCTTCTTTACACATCACCTGCCACATGTCAAGATGTGAGGGCTTGTGAGTTCTCAACTCACCCTAGTTGTTGATCTTGTCCAAGGTAGGTGCATCTTGACCATTCATTGCTTAGTGGATTTTCCCCTAAAATTAGAGGAATTTTCCGTCATTTGTAAGAACATTCAACACATGCAACTTTGAACACTCAAGCATTCAAGCACTTGCACTCATCCAAGCATCCACCATTGTTGCAAATTTCAAGCTCATTTTGCATCCATATCAAGCATCTATCCAAATACCGACTTGCATAATTGCATTCCTCATATCATCCTCATCATTTTGCATCTAATTTCATGCTATTTTCCATTGAAAGGAGCACACAAATCAAGCAAATAACAGGGCCAACCAACCAATCAACTTGTACAAGGTATATCACTCTTTTATCTTTTATTTTGTTCAAGTTCAACTCAGGCCAATCTTGAGGTGTTGTTGTGTTTCCTTTTGTCTTGTATTTCATTTTCATTTTGCATTTTAGACTAGGGGATTTTCACTACACACATTTCTGGCACACCTAGTGGGACCCACATCACAGGTCCAACATGTTACGCTTGTTGTTTGAGTTTTGCAGGTCAAGGTTTACACATAGGGGTGAATCCGCCCTGAAGGGGCGAATTTGCGTTTTACACTGGTGAATCTGAATTTGAGAATGGGCGAACTTGACAAGATAGGCAAATTTTTCAGTTACAGAGGCAAATTTGCACTCAGCTTAGACAAAGCAAATTTGCCTTTTTTGGGAAAAGACGCAAATTTGAAATTTTAGGCGAAGTTGATCGTGCAGATAGGCAAATTTGTCTTGAGGGGCGAATTTGCACATTGAAAGGGCGAATTTTCTTAGTGGAAAGGTGAATTTGCTTACTAGAGAGGCGAATTTGCACAACAAAAGGGTGAATTTTCTTAGTGGAAAGGCAAATTTTCTTACTGGAGGGGAAAATTTGCACAGGGAAAGGGCGAATTTACTTCACACAGAGGCAGATCTGAGTCTTTTTTTTTTCAATTTTTGACATTGTTTGGTTTCGGTTTCATGTACTGATCTGCTAACTTGTCTGTTTGTGAGTGTGTCTATTTTCGCTAATGATTTGTGCAACTGTCTCTTGTTTGTCCAACACTGGTGGTTGGAAACTACTAACGCATTTTCTGCAGAACGATTGGTCCAAGAATAGTTAGTTAGTTAGTTTGTTGTTTTTCATACTAGCTAGGCACACATAGCTTTAATTAAAGGGTCAATTTACACTTTTTTTTCATGCTTGTGAGTGGGTTGTTGATGTATCCAATCCCCTTGTGCCACTTGGTGATCCCGGGTGATGAGAAATCATAATTCACTCTAGTCCAGTTGTGTCTACCTAGGAGGTCCTAATGCGTCTAAGCTCTCCCCTTGCACTATGTGTGAGCCTAGGGACCAGCCAAAGCACCTAGAATCTTCTTCCTTTAGCGGGACCTACTTGGGATTTCATCACTTGGGGGACGATCCCAACCACATGTTACCGATGGGGTATATAAAGGGGGGAGAGAGAAAGCTGTACCTCAATCCAGTCATTTCATGTCTGGTGGAGCAACAAAGCTAGGGTGATACCTAGATAAGACATAAAGAGTTGGTCTGTGTTTCCAGTACCTCACTGGGGCTCCCAACTCACGCTTGTGACAAGATGGTGTTCACGGTTGCGCCCCACATACCATGCATATATCGGGGACTCATGAGATAGACTTATTTAGCCTAGATAGAGACTCATGTTTTAGCCACGACTTGGTGTAGTGCAGGGATTGCATATGACACCCCGAAGTTACTCACCACGTACTCCCTTGGGTTGAGATAAAAATCCTCATGGTGGACTACGATAGTCCTCGAGTGAGAGTTTAAGGTGAGCCTGTGGCATCTGTTGATGACCCTGTGCTATTGGAATGCTAGCTATCAACCTTCACGAGAAAGGGTAATCCAGAGAACCACCCCAGTATCATGGAGTATTAACCTTGGGTTGTTCGCTCAAGGTGGTGGGCCTACATCGAGTTTGTAAACTCTTATCACTAATTTTGGGATTGTGTTGTTTGGCGTGTCTTCTTTGTGCGATACCAGTGCTTGCATTTTTAGTTGAGTCAGTCCAGCCTCTTGTCTACTATTTTTTGTGTCTTCAGTCCTTTTCCATAGTCAGCCCCCTACCTTCAGAGGTTAAATTTCCCCTTACAAAGGTGAATTTGCACTGTAGATAGGTGAATTTACCTTGAAAAAGGGCAATTCTGCATCTCAATCTAGGCCAGGTCCATCTATTAGGCGAATCCACCTGTCCTTGTTGTCAAATTTTCTTGTCCTTCTAGTTTAGGTGAATTTTCTTTGAATTTAGGCGGATTTTCTCTCTATTTAGGCGAATTTGCCTCTAGTTTGGGTGAATTTTCTTCTAGTTTAGGTGAATTTGCAGCCTGTTTGGGTGAATTTTCTCTTCATAGGGGCAAACCCGCTTGGTGTCTGTCTCCTGACTGCATTTTCAATCATCAAATTCACCTGTTCTCTATGTCTAGGTGAATTTGATCCCTTTTTAAAGTGAATTTTCTCCTTACAGGGGCGAACTCATCTTCCATCTGAATCCCTATCCACCTGATTCTAAGTTTAGGCTAGTTTGTTTGTCCGTTAGGTGATCCCATTTTTAGGTGAATCCATTCTCATCCGTACCATTCAAGAAATAGGCAAAGTTTTTATCCCGTTAGGTGATCTTGAGAGTCAAATCCGCCCATTCCCTAGTGATTTCCAAGCCTTGGGCAAATTTTTTTCCCCAAATAGGTGAATCAGACTGCTGTTTAGGCAAACCTACTAGCTGTTTAGGTGAACCTGCCAATTGTTTGGGTGAATTTGCAACTGTTTGGGAGAATTTGTAGCTGTTTGGGTGAATTTCATTTATGTTTAGGTGAATTTGCAGCTGGTTTTAGGTGAATTTGATTTATGTTTGGATGAATCTGCTAGGGTTTGGGTGAATTTCCAGCTATTTGGGAGAATTTGATTTATGTTTGGGAGAATCTACTAGGGTTTGGCTGAATTTACAACTATTTGGGAAAATTTGATTTATGTTTGGGTGAATCTTCTAGGGTTTTGGGTGAATTTGATAGCTGCTTGGGCGAATTTTCTCCAAATAGGCAAATTTGCTTGGCAAATTTTCCTATTTCGTATGTCATCTCATTTTTGGGTGAATTTGATCTCTATGAATGAGTGAATTTTCTTCACATAGAGGTGAATCTACTTCCCATACAAATTCTAGAACGTGAATCAATCGGCCACTAAAAGCCTGTTGTTAGCTGAGTTTTTTTACTGCGATCAATTTTTTTTTACCATCATCCATCTTCCTGTAATCATCATTTTCGTCCATCTACATTTTCTAAAGATCATCATTTCATTAATAAAATTATCTAGGAGCATCTTAGAGTACCCTTAGATCGCATATCCATCATCGGTTCATTAATTTGAATCCCCTAGACTTCATTTTAGAAGTTTTCATCCAAGCTGGATTAAGTGTTTGATCCCGATCACCATCATTTGTACATGTTTAGGATTGCATCCATCTTGAGTTAGTAAATAATCCTCGAACCAATCAATCTAATTCTATCCTAAGGTATATTTGGTGTCATAATCATCCATCTTGCACTTCTATCAAATAATTCAACACCTTATGTCACCTAATCAAAACTTATGAACTTGAGATTAGACTCAGTTTTACCGATCCAATCCAACTGATCATCTAATCCAATCAATCACATCATTCTATCGATTAATCTAATCTAACCCAATCCAATTGCATCCTTTATCCTTCATCCAACTTAATCAATCAATCCCTCATCTAATCCAACCAATCCTTCATTCATCACTTAGGTCGGTTTTTCACTTTCATGCCCGTTACCCGATCAAAAGCAAAGAAACTCATGGATGATCAGCAATCTCAAGGTGCTCAACCCAACATTCCTCAGGATCCTAACAATGAAGGCTCATCAAAATCCAACACTCAGGTCCAAACCACATCACCTCCTATCGACGAAATCATGGTTAATCAACCCAAAGTCACAGTTGATGAATATCTTAATAATCCCGTCAATCTTCAAATGACTGATCGTCTCCTTAATGAGTGTGGGGATAAGATCATTGCTACCTTTCTCTTGAAGGAAATAAAACCTCTGTTAGGATTTGAGTTATCAAAATTTTCCAACCCATCACCTCCTGCACCTCTTATGCCCCAAGATCCCCATAACTCACAAAACCCCCCAAGGAATGCTTATGTTTCTGAGGGTCCCCTAGTCGGCAATGTCGTACTGTATTAGGTCACACATCCCCCTCAGGTTCTGATAATAGTAGCTAGAGCATCACCCGATCCAAAAAATCCCCTTGCATATGGTATGCCACAAAATATTCCTTCATAGCCATCTTCGATTGTCCCTCAAGGTTAGAACCTAGTACCATCCGCACCAACTCTTCCACCTACTCAATTTGGTGAACCTCCCATCAATGTTGGGGGCAATCCTTTTGTTGTATTACCACCTCTTCTGAGATCAACGCCCACTTCGAATCTACCACCACCTCTATTTATTCCTCAACAACCTCCTCAATGTAGTGTGCCACCTTCTCAGCTGCCATAAGGTAATCCCCAACAAGCACCCCAACATATGTCAATCTAGTCTCAACTAGTTCAACAACAACCCCCACAACAAAATATCCCCATCCCTTCACAATCACAATAGCCACCCTTGCAGTAGTAGCAAGGAAATCCATCACAACCCCCTCATTAGCCTCAAGGTCCTCCCCATCAACAAATCTCTCAGCAAAATCCACCTTTCCACCAACCAAAAAAACAACCTCAAATCCACACTCAACCTCTTTACCATCAACCTCTTCAACAATCACAAGTCCCTACACAACCTCAACAATCTCATCATTCCATCCCTAGCAACATGGCACAATATCTATACCATCCACAAAGCACGTTCTATGCACAACCTTCTACATCAAATCCCAATCCTGGGTATGCTCATCATATTCCACAACAAACCATTACTTATCAGCAGCCTCATACACAACAACCTCCACATGCATCCCAACAATATACCACATACAATTATCAAACCAATCCATACTATGCTTCGCATCATCAACCATCATACCAACAACTGTCATACCAACGAGGTGCTTCCACTTCATATTATGAAGCATCTCCATCATACTAGCAAGGGGTTTCTTCTTCTTATCATCAAAATTCACCATCTTATCATCAACTATACACCAATCCACCATCACAACCTACATATACCAATCAATATCAGCCAACTCCATTATATACACCTTCTCCACCTTATGATCAAACTACATCTACTCTATCCACATCTTATGAACAATATGCTCCCTACAATCAATCCAATCCATCTTCATCAATGCCTATCAATAAGGATTTCGAGGAAGTAAAGGCTGCATTGAAAAACTTACAAACATGCAATTCTAAAAAGTCTTTCAAATTTGAAGAGATTTGTCCTTATCCATTCGATCCCTCAATTTCACTTGTTCCTTTCCCTAAACATTTTGAAATGCCAAAATTTGAAAATTACAAAGGAATGAAAGATCCTAATAACCATCTCCAAGAGTTTTATTCATATTGCCAGGAAGTCCTCCACAATGATAATTATCTCCTGCGGTTATTCCCTAGGATTTTAATGAGGGTAGCTCTTGATTGGTTTATGGGCCCTCAAAAGGGGTCTATCTCTTCTTTTGTGGATATTTTAGAGAAAATTTTCTCACACTTCTCCTCCAATTTGGAGAAGGATATTGATACATTAGACCTTTTGAAAGAATCCTAATGTGAGGGTGAAACCTTCGCTAGCTACTTACAGAGGTGGCATGCCTTGGCTAGCTGAATGAAATCTCCGCTCAGTGAAAAAGACCTTGTGACTCTGTTTGTGGCCAACGCTCATCCCAAAATGAGACATAATCTTAATATTCACTATGTCTCAACCTTTACGGAGGTTATTGAAAAGGGTCCCATCATTGAGAGAGTTCTCATTGCGAAGGGGCAAGTTAAAATTTATAATCCAGATAAAGAGAAGCTATCTGGAGATAAATCCCACTACTGGAACAAAAATAAAAACATAGTCAATGATGGTGTCATGGATACCAAGCATGTTCAGGTAGAAAAAACCTCATAATGACCTCAATATGATCCTCCACTATAACCAATGCCAAATCCCATCCATGCCACAAGTGACACCTCGTCCTCCCCAACAATCCAATCAAAACAATCAAGGTAATAATAAGTCCTCTTTCACTGCTTTGGGAGAGCCCTTATGTGTCGTGTTCAATAGGATTTTACAAGAAAATTATCCGATTACATATCCAGTGACAAAGCCTTTTGACAAAACCAAGCCAAAACCCATCTGGTATAAGGAAAACGAGTATTGTGAGTTTCACAAGATCAAAGTTCATTCCCTAAACAAGTTTCAAGGACTCAAGAAATATCTCCAAGATCTTATAGATTGTGGAGATATACAAGTGGATACTAGCCAAGCATCTTCATCCAATGCTCAACTACAAATATACCAGAACGCCTTCCCTAACCATAACCAAGGAGCCAGTACGTCTAATGCCAATCCTGGGTCAAGTAATAACAATGGTCAAAACAATGACACCAACAACATCAGCTACAAAAATGTACCTTATAACTATGATGGAATAGTTATGTGCATTAGCCACGTAGAGCCTAGTGTATCCATGATTCACATCAAAGGAAAAGATCCTCAGTGTGATGTTATGACTTGTTGAACTTGTATCTTAGTCCCAAGCCCTTCTACATCAACCCAACAAGCTCCTGTAAGCTCACAGTACAACATTCTTGATCACCTAGGAAAGACGCCACCTCAAATATCCATTTTGGATTTGCTTAAGTCTTCCTGTACACTAATAAATCCTCACCAAGGCCTTATAGGATACCTAAGTACGAAATGACATAGACCCCACTCAGTTCCAAGCCTTAGTGGGACACCTTTCATCATCTTATCAGTTGGGTTTTAGCCAAAATGACATGCCTGCCATCAACCCCAATCATAATTGCCCTCTTCATATTGAAGTCCTTGTAGCCGGACATAAGGTAAAAAGGGTTTTGGTAGATAATGACTCGACCCTCAATCTTTGTACACTAAAGTTTATAAAATGGGTTGGATACACCCCATCTGGCTTGAATAGTCAGGTCATTGCCATAAAGGTGTATGGAAATGCTGAGAGGGATTCTAAAGGCACCATTTGTCTTCCCATTCAGGTTGGACCTATTGTGCAGTACACCATGTGTCATTTCCTTGACCTTGACCTCCCCTACAACTCCTCCTTGGTCGCCCATGGATTCATTCTATGCAAGCAGTTCCATCCACCTATCACCAATGTCTAAAGTTTCCTTTCCAAGGAATGGAAGTGACCATACAAGATGATCCTCAACCATTTGATTATTTCCACTATTTGGAAGCTTACTTCCCCCATTCTCATTATTATCCTAGAGTTTAAATGAGGGCACCTCAGGCCTCATCATCCAATCCATCTCATAATCCATCAACCAACACCACATCCACCACATCCACCACTTCTGATCCTACCATCACCAAGGTCAAGATCATTGACAAGGGTTATGGAGAATATGAAATGAAAAGTACTTAATGTGGCTACAATGCCACCCTCTCCTCACTCGTTTGGCCAACCTTCTCAGCCATCATCAAATGAAGAAGACAAGACACTCACACTCACTTCCAAGAACATGGGATCAACAACATTCAGGGATTTGCGTACACTTGAAGATCAGATGGAAGATGATATCAACCAAAGGGTTTATCGAGAAGAACCTGAGCCATCACCTCCTCTCATGGAATATTTCCAGGAGACTTATCCTCATGTGTCAAAGTTGGCTGAAAAATGTAACTATCAAGGAGGTGGTCTTGGTATAGAGGAACAAGGATGACATCAACCTATAGAACCATCTATGCGACCTTGAAGAATAGGACTAGGCTATGAAACGAAGCAAAAGAGGCCCACTATATAAACTAGTACTTCTAACAATGTTAGTGTGGACAACGATCTCCTTGAAGACATACTTGAAGAATAGTCCATCATACTTGCGTACGATGACATGGATATCTCTTCCATGTTTGATTGCCTATAAATTTGCACTATTGACCTTTCCCTTCGCTATCCTAACCTTATTGACTGGGACCTATGTAGTAGCGCACCCGTTGACACCTTTCCCTCAATGGATACTTATGTAAATCTTATGGGATTGGGGTAGGATGAACGCCCTAACTGCAAAAATAAAAAGAGAAAAATAAAAAAGGGTCATCTAGTGAAAACCTCTTTGAGGTGCTTTTTGACTCAAAAAAAGAAAAAAGAAATCTTTCAGATATTTGAGTTCCCACAAGGGGAAGATGAACGTCCCCATCTTCTAGTTCCTGATTGAGGTTTTCACTATTAGATACACCCTTTGTTTTTATTTTTTTTGTATTTTCTCAGGATAGGACAACCCAACTGACTTAGGCATAAAACTTTTCCAGATGCATAATATTGATGGTTTCTTCTAGAGGTTCTCCTTCAAGAGTAACAAGCCTGTATGCACCAAAATCGTACTTTGTTGTGATGACATATGGACCTAGCCAATTTGCTTCAAATTTTCCTTTCTTGTCTTGCTATTGTAGATTTCGTTGATTCTCTTTAAGGATTAGATCACCAACATTAAATTGATGAGGCCAACCCTTTTTTATTGTAGCTTCTCATAAGACGATGTTGGTAGGCTTGCAAATTATTATATGCTTTTATTCATTTTTCATCTAGGAGTTCAAATTGAGCAAGGCGTGTGACCTGAGTGTCTTCATCACTTATTAGATTCTTCAGAGATATGAAAAGTGATGGGATCTTGAATTCAATCAACAAGATAGCTTTGACACCATAAATAAGGGAATATGGAGTGGCACTAGTGGGAGTGTGGTAAGCCCAAAGGGCGAGATGGATATGGAGATTCCAATCTTGACCCATGTCGTTAACAACCTTTTTCAAGATTTTGATTAAGGTCTTGTTGGTTACCTCTGCTTGACCATCACCCTAGGGGTAATATGGGGTGGACCAATGGTGTTGGATATGATAAGTCTCACAAAGGAGTTTCATGGACTTATTTTTAAATGGCTTTCCATTATCCATGATGATGGTGGAGGGAATTCCATACCTACAGAGGATATGGAAGAGGATGAATTTGGAAATATGAATACCAGTGATTTGAGTGAGTGGCATTGCTTCCACCCACTTAGTAAAGTATTTAGTAGTGGAGATGACAAAAGTGTGGCCGTTGGAAGATGGAGGGTAGATCTTGTTGATCAAATCAAAACCCCATTGTGAAAATGGCCATGGTGCTATGATGGGTTGTAGATCTTGTGTAGGATCATGGATCAGATCCGTGTGTTGCTGACAAGAAAAGCACCTCTTTAAAAACTCACAAGAATCGTGTTCCATAGTAGGCCAATAATATCCCACTTTGAGGATTCTTTTAGCCAAGGCCATGCCAATAGAATGGGCCCCACAAATACCACTATGGAACTCTACTAATGTGGAATGAATACATTTGACTTTAGTCGCCCGCATTGAATTTCAAACCAAGTTGCACCCAACATGATCATAGGTGTGATTTTATTATAGGCTATACTTAGTTTGGTTACATGGAATGTACCATTCATTGGTATTTGAAATATATAGAGTGCATTTCAATATGCATTCATATCTATTGTGTGAAGTGTCATGATTATGGAGACCCCTGTATTCAATAGATAGGTGGTTGAAGGTGATCATTTCACCTAGTCACCTAATTCAAACTTAGGAGGCTTGTGACTCATTTGTAGTCTAAACAATCACGACATTTTGTTAGCAGGTCACACCCATTGCAGAGATTCTTGCCCAATTTTTCACTCATATCTGTTGAAACAAGTGGCATGGAAAATAATTAGATCTTGTAGCTGCAAGTTTTGTCTTCACATCATTAGTAATATCCTCCAAGACTCCCATTCAGCTTACCTCATTTAAGAGGCATTGCAAATTGACCTCCCACGTGGTGTTCAAAATTGCAATTTGTTCCTTTTCGCTGGGGCTTCTTCAACAAATCCCATACAACCTTCCATTCAACGACCTCTTGAAGTATTTCCCATGCATTTGACTTGGCCATAAAGTAATTACTCTTTATCACCATGTGTGCTTGCTTTCTTGGCATTATTTGTGGTGTTTTCACAACTCGGTAAAATTGGTTATTTTTCTTTGATAGTTTCACATAAACATAGCATGGTAGCATTAAATGCTTTATGTTAACCACTAGTGTTAAATGTTATCCATTAGCAATCTATTTTAATTTTCAACCTTATGTTAATTGTTCATTTGAGCATCTAAAGTTTGGAAAGGGCGGGGGGGCGGGGTAAAATTTCTTTTTGCAATCACTTTGCAAAGAGGTGATTTTTTTTGCCTTAGTTAAACATTTGCAAAAGAGAAGTCATTTTTTATTTTTCAATGAATTTGACAAAGATAAAGTAATAGGGGAGGTACAATTTTTTGCTTGTTAAAAATTTGTAAAAAATGAGTCAATTTTCTCCTTTTCAATGAATTTGGTAAAAGGGGGGCCATCATAATGAGGGTTTGATTTTCAGTGTTTGTCTTTTATTGAGGTTTGCAAGACATAAATTAATCTATGTATTCTTAATCAACCTCTTGACAATAAACTTATATAACTCAAATAGAAAATAATTTTGTAAACACACTCATATAAAGTGCCACAAAACTGAATGTGTGAAGGGAATTTGGAAAATTATTGTACATACACTTAATTATAAAGTGTAATGGGGGATATGCCATATGGATTTTGTGATTCTCACCTCATGTGAGTGTGTCTTGGAGGACACCTTGTACATCTATACATTCCTTACACACTCTCGATCTTACTTGTTTTTCTTATATTATTTTCTTAGCATTAAGGGGGGACTATGATGTGTTATGCTAATACTTCTTCAATAAAGACAAATCTTCTTTTTGGAAGGCATCATGAACCTTATATCTTGCTCTCTTGTATGGGGGATTATTTCAATAGATCACATTTTGAGATTATAATAATCTTGATTATAGTACTCTTTATATTATTAACTTCACAGAGTTTGATTGACTTTGTGTACACTGGTTGAGTAGTGTTTATATGCTCACTCATGCAGTGTTTTGTCTCTCTAATTTTGATCTACATTTATTAGAGATTCGTTGATTCCAACAAACACCAATCCATCATAGAAAAAGTTTATAACTTTGACATACTTCAAGAGTTCTTCATCATCATGTTCCTATCATCAAGGGACAAATTTTTAGGTCTTAAATCCTTCTAATTCTCTTTTTTGGAGAGTTTTTTCCACTAGGTTTTCTCCTTTACTACAATTTTTGAGAGAATGCATTGTACATGGATACCTAACATGGACTCTAGCCAGGACCCATTTCTATCTAATTTCAATTTTGTGATCTGTCCAAGTATCACTTAAGGGGGGTGTTAGTGTGAATAATTAATCTATTCACTATACTTAAGATTACTTAGGTTGATGAGGTTAGAAAAATTCTTGTCTAACTAAATGATCAACCTTTAAATATCCAGAGGTTACCAAGTTATTTGGTTAACCTCATGCACACACCTTTTGAGGTTGGAAGACTTTCCATCTCACCTCAAAAGGTCACTTAACAACTGGAACACAAGTTGATGACTTGGTCATAGAGGTTGTTGGTTTGCACACTCCAAGTGTTCCTAAGGTTGACACCTATAGGACACTTGTCCACTCTTTTGTTCCACTTCATGAGGCACTTGTCAATTCACCTCATAGGTGGATTGTCCTATCCTTGCCTATATATGAAAGGATTTATACTCAATATAATTTGAGTCATCTAAATACAATATTGTGCATATTGTTCATTGTGATTATAATTTATCTCCTGGATCTCCTAATTCTCATAGGTTTTTGGTGTGAATAAATGTCTTGTACCTAGTTAATTCACTTACTAGGGACTTAGGGGACATATTCACATGTTAAGTTTAAATAGGTCCTAAGTTTCTTTCTAGAAGACTTAGTTGTCATGTCTAGATTTTATCTTTTCCTAGGTAGTTATGATAAGTTGTCTCATATAATAATATTAAGATACTTGTCATAATCTTATGACATCTTATGTCTCACCTTGGGTATATAACCAAGGGGTTCTCATTTGTATATTGAGGAATTCTTGGATAATTAATTTCTTTACAATCTTGAGCATTACATATTGATATCTTTATGAATTCCATTGGGCCTCTAGATCTTGGGTATCTCCATAGAAAACTCTATCAGGAAGAAGGGGGGTATGCATTGGTACTCAAGCCTAATGTTGCTCTTACCTCTACTAATTTGGATGACTTACCGAATGAGATACATGATATATTAAAAGAACATATGGATATTGTGGTAGCTGATTTTCCTACTAATTTGTCTCTAATGAGTAGCATTAGTCACCATATGGATTTGGTTCCAGGGGATAGCCTACCAAACAAGGCTAAATATAGATTGACTCCCAAGGAGAATGAGGAGATTAGAAAGAAAGTTAAAGAGTTGGAAAAAGGATCGATAAGAGATAATCTTAGCCTGTGTGTTGTACCAACAGTCCTAGTGCCCAAGAAAGAAGGTGAATGGAGAATGTGTATGAACTCTAGAGTAAACAATAAGATTACCATCAGATTCGGGTTTCCTATTCCAAGGATGGATGATTTAATGGATTTTTTGATTGGTTCTATGTATTTTTCAAAGATAGACTTGAAGAGTGGTTACCATAAAATTAGGATCAGACCTAGGGATGAATGGAATACAAGATTTAAAATTAATAATGGTCTTTATGAATGGTTGGTTATGCCCTTTGGGCTTACAAATGCACCTAGTACTTTTATGAGGCTTATAAATGAAGTCTTGAAACCATTCTTGGGGAAGTTTATGATAGTTTATTTGGATGATATGCTAGTTTTTAGAAGGTCTAAGGAAGAACACCTAGAGCACTTAAGGTTGGTTATGACACGATTGTATGAGGATAAGTTGTTGATCAACCTTAAGAAGTGTACTTTTATGAAGACTGAATTAGTCTACTTGGTTTTTGTGGTATCCAAAGAGGGCTTGAAGATCATGGACAAGGAGAAATTTAAGGGAATTGTTGATTGGCCAACACCTAAGAGTGATTATGAGGTAAGAAGTTTTCATGGACTTGCTAGATTTTATAGAAATTTTATCAAAAAAAATAGTAGCATAGTTTCTCCTATACTTGACACTATAAAAGGATATAAAAGTAGTTTGAATGGACTCAAGAGGCTGAAAAATGTTTTAGATTTCTAAAAATAAAGTTAATGAACAACCTATACTTGTGTTACTTGATTTTAATAAAGTTTTTCAAGTAGATTGTGATGCTAGTGGCTTAGCAATAGGGGTTGTCCTAAGTCAAGAAGGGAAACCGATAGCTTATTTTAATAAAAAAATAAATTATGTTAAGAAAAACTATTCAGATTATGACCTTAAATTTTATGCATTGGTTCAGTCTTTGAAGAAGTGGAGGCATTATTTGCTTCCCAAAGAGTTTATTGTTTACACAAATAACCATGCACTTCAATTTATAAACAACCAACACAAGTTGAATCAAAGGAATGTAAAGTGGATGGAGTACCTTCAGAGTTTTAATTTTGTGTTGAAACATAAGAGTGGGAAAGTAAACAAAGTTGTTGATGCACTAAGTAGAAGAAGTCTATTGATACAGGAGATTCATGTAAACAATGTTGGGTTTGAAAGCTTGAAGGAGTTGTATGAAAATGATGTAGATTTGAAAGATGCATATGAAGTTTTCAATAGTCCTATCATCGGAGATATAGGACCATGGATTGATTTTATGTTACAAGAGGGTTTTTTGTTCAAAGGAAATCAGTTGTACATTCCTAGAGTGTCAATGAAAGAGAATATCTTGAAGGAGAAGCATTATGGAAACCTAGCAGGACATTTTGGGCAAGACAAAACTTACCTATAACTGAGTACACATTATTATTGGCCATAGATGTAGTGGATGTAAAGAGGTATGTGGAGAGATGTAGAGTATTCCATCATTCAAAGGGCAGCAGTCAAAACACCAGTTTGTACCAACCACTACCTATGCCACATAGACTATGGGATTCAGTGAGTATGGATTTTGTTGTAGGATTGCCTAGAACTCAAAGAGGTAATAATTCTATTTTCATAGTTGTGGATAGATTCTAAAAATTGGTTCATTTCATTCCTTGCAAGAAGACTAGTGATGCAACTAATATAGCTAACTTTTTTTTTTTTTAAATGGTGAGGTTGCATGGTATACCTAGGAGTATAGTATCTGATAGAGACACAAAGTTTGTGGGTCACTTTTGGAAAATGCTTTAGAAGAAGTTGGGCATCCATCTCAGTTTTAGCTCAGCTTACCATCCCCAAGCAGATGGTCAAATAGAAGTGGCTAATAGAAATTTGGATAATATGTTGAGGTGTCTTATTGGAAACACACCTTGGGATATGGCTTTAGCATAGGCTAAATTTTCATATAATGATTTTCCAGATAGGAGTACAAGTTTGAGTCCATTCTACATTGTTTATGGTATGCATCTAAGGGGTGTATTTGAACTCAAAGACCTTGGTAATTTTGAGAGAAGTGTAGATGGTGAGGAGTTTTCTAAAGGTATTCATGACCTTCATGAAGAGGTCAAATTATAGATTGAGGGTAGAAACTAGTAGTACAAGTAGTATGTTGATAAAAAGCAAAGAGAAGTGCATTTTTAGGTTGGTGATCTCGTTTTGGTCATCTCAGGAAGGAGAGATTTCCAAAAGGTGAATACAACAAACTAAAAATGAAGAATATCAATCCTTGCAAGATTATCAAAAAAATTTCAACCAATTCTTACAGATAGATCTTCCTTTTGATATGGGTATCTCGCCCATCCTTAATGTGGTTGATATCTACCCCTACAAAGGCAGGGAAACAAATGGAACAATAGACATGAAGCTAATTCTAAGATGGGAACAACAAGTGACCAAGCAGGCTCAAGTTGACATTGAGTGCATCTTGGAGAAGCAGTCGCCGAAGAATACTTGAGGTAACAAATATTTTTGGTACTTGGTTAAATGGAGGGATCATCCTTTGGAGCATGACACTTGGCTATCAGCTATTGAGATCTCCAAATATGGTCATAGTGTTATTGACCTCATGATCAGGAGCTCATGATTTTGTTTTATTTTTGGGGATGCTTGATGCAGGAGCATTGACCCGCTCTTTCAAATTTTGGTTTTCTTTTAAATTTTTGTTTGGTGCTTGCTTTGCTTGAAATTTTGGTTTGAATTAAGTGTTTTGGGGGTGTGACTATTTTGAAAAGGAAATTTGAACTTCATAAAGGATCATGCATACTTACACGTGGGGGAAGGAAGGAATATTGAATATGTAATAGAAAATCAAACCTCAATACATATCCATAGTTAGAGGGAGATAACTTATGTATGCAAAAATAAAATAAAAACTTGAATATTTCCAAATTGGAGAGAACAAGAAAAGACAATTATCAAAGAATATTATAACATGGGAGTTAGGAAGTTAGAGCTAGGTGTAAGAAAAGATATAGATTTGTTGTTCTTGGCATGGGTTTTTGGTTGGTGGTCGATAGTGTGAAGAAAAATAAATAATCAATTGCAAATAATGGAGAATGTGATTAATAGGGCGTAGGAATTTTCTCTCTCCTGGCTGGCTTTTAGAAATGAGTTTATGACAATAGATACCTCTGCCTCATGCTCATGCAAGTTGTAAAGTTTTCACTAGAAACTGCGTTGAAAAAGTGTTCTTGGTTTTGTTATGTATTGCTGTTATTTCTAGTGCAGCCTTGCTTTGTGTAATTTCACTTTGATTAGTAATGTTGGACTTGATAGTTTGAATACTAAATAAAAAAGAAGATGGCCAATTGTTTTTTCCTGTTGTAGACATCCAAATTTGATCACTTCCATATGATCAAAATCATCTATTACATTCATCTATTCCATTAACAGTGATTAAATAATATATTTAATCATTATTTTATTTTCTGTCTAAGGTTCCTAAAGTATCAAATTAAATTAAATACTTTACCTTCCCCCCTTGTCTTCTCTTCTCTAAATTAAATAAACATGACAAATTATTTAATTTAGTCATTTAACCTATTTGGATTAAAAAACAATTTTTAATTCTTCATAACCCTTTTTTAATCCGGATTAAATTAATTAATTTGTGATTAGGATGTGCACCACTTAATCTTGATTAAGTGTCACATCCTCCATAATCTCCCACTTGCCTCTAATCTCTCATTAATTACCTTAATCTTGTGTTTGCACAGCCTTAATCAAAATCATTAACCATATTTAGCTTACCTTTTCTGGTCAACCTTTCCACTTACCATTTTTGGTATGGACTCCCTTCCCCATGTGAATTTTTAATTCACATTTATTCAACCAAGGTCCCCCTTTTCCCCATGTGAATTTTTAATTCACTTTTATCTTCCCAAAGTCTCCTCCATCCCCCATGCAAATGTGACATGTCATTTTACATGTGCCCAAGGTTTCTAGAACCTTGGACTTGTCACATCTCCCACATGTGACAAATCTCCAGTTTCTTGGAGACCTTCTTTTATCCAATAAATCCTCCATTAAATGTAAATTTAATTTACATTTATTCTTCCCACACATTTCCCCTTTTCCCATGGAAATTTTTGAGGAATTCTAAAATTCCTCAAAAGTCTCTTTCATCCTCATTTGGGGACAAGAAGTTCATTTTTTAGGAAATTTTCTCATTCCCCAAGGTACCTCAAAGGTACTTGTCCTTCATCCACCTCATGTATTTCTCTTCCACCTCTTGTCCTTCTCTTCCACCTCATTTCCACATCACTCCACCCTAGGACATCTCACCCTCCACATGTCAAGATGTGAGGGCTTGTGAGTCCTCAACTCACCATAGCCCTTCATTTTGATCTTTGTTGGATCGATCCCAATCATTGAATTCTCTAGATAATTCAATTTAGTCTATAAATACCCCTTCAATTCCCTCATTTTGGAGGAATCAAGTATTTTGCAAATAAAATCTTGCAAAATTGTCATTCAAGCTCTAATCCATTTTAGCACCCATATTGCATCAATTCATCTTGCATTTATTCAAATCCATTGCCATCCAAGGAGCACACAATTCTTGAAGCATCAAAGGGCCAACCAAGGAGGAGACAACAACATGAAGGTATAACAACAACCTATTTGTTTATCTTGCTTTCATATTGTTCATTTTCTTAGGCTAATCATTGAGGTGCCCTATTATCTTGTTGCTTCTTCCCATTTGCATTATTAGTTTCTTATTTAACATCTCACACATTTAGAAGTAGCATTTTATTAGGATCACATTTCTGGCACGCCCGGTGGTACCCATAAAGGGGTCACTTTCTTTCACGTTTTTTGTTGTTAGCTTGTTTGCAGATTCAGGTCGCAGAGGGGCGAACTTGCCCTCCCGGACGTCGCAGAAGGGTGACCTTGCCCTCTATTTCTGACTGTTTTCTATAGAGGGGCGACCTTGCCCTCTATTTTTGACTATTTTCTGTAGAGGGGCGACCTTGCCCTCTGTTTTTGACTGTTTTGTGTAGAGGGGAAGCCTTGCCCTCTGTTTCTGACCATTTTCTGCAAAGGGGCGACCCTGCCCTTTGCTGTTTCCGACTGTTTTCTGCAAAGGGGCAACCTTGCCCTCTGTTTCTGACTGTTTTGTGTAGAGTGGCGACCTTGCCCTCTGTTTCTGACCGTTTTCTATAGAGGGGCGACCCTACCCTTTGCTGTTTCCGACTGTTTTCTGTAGAGGGGCGAACCTGCCCTTTGCTATTTCTGACTGTTTTCTGCAGAGGGGCGAATCTGCCCTTAACAACATATTCGAGAAGGTAAAAAGGGACATTTTAGCTTCGTTTTTGTCTCTTTCTTTTGCTGTTCTGTGCGCTAATCCACTAATCTTGTTTGTTGGTAAGTGAAGTCAGATTTGCTGCAAATCACAAAAAGGGCAAAAGGATAAACAACTAACATTTGCTTGCAGGGCCCTCCTTTTATTCTGATTTTTAAAAATCTTTCCTTACTGCTTTATCTATTTACTTAGTATAAGTAGGGGAAAGAAATATTTTCTGCTTGCTGTGTCTATTTTATTTATTTTACCTTAAGAGGGCATTAGTTTGTTTTCACCTTCCTCCTTTGCACGTTGTGCGGATCCAAAGGGGGTAGTTGGAAACGATTAGTGTCTTCTTCTTAGCGGGACCTGCTTGGGGATTTCATCACCCCAAGGGATGATTCCAACCACACGTACTGGTGGGGTATATAAAGGGGGGAGAGCCAAAGCTGTACCTCAATCCAGTTGTGTCGTAATTATTGGAACGTTGAAGCTAGGGTGATACCTAGATAGACGTGAAGAGTTGGTCTGAGCCTTTCAGTATCTCGCTGGGGCTCCCGACTCATGCTTGTGATGGACTGGTGTTCACGGTTGTGCCTCACGTACCGAGCGTATATCGAGGACTCCCTAGAAACCTTGTTCATCCTAGAGTAAGACCTTTGCCGGTCATACCCGTTAAAACATTAATCATAGGATTGTTCTTGTTCAAAGTGTCTTTTTGTGAAGAACCAGTAAATTTTGGTAAGTCAAACTGTCATTAAACCATTTTAAGTCCTTGCCAAAATCCCGTATCCAAACCAAGTTCAAATTTCCACTACAGAGGGGCGACCTTGCCCTTTGTTTCAGCTATTTTCTGCAGAGAGGCGAATCTTCCCTTTGCTGTTTCAGCCTTTTCCACTGCAAAGGGGTGACCTTGCCCTTTGTTCCGGCCATTTTCTGCAGAGGGGTGAATCTACCCTTTGCTGTTTCATCCTTTTTACTGCAGAGGGGCGACCTTGCCATCTGTTTTAGCTTTTTCTGCAGAAGTGCGAATACGCCCCTTGAACAGATAGTTTCACCCGTTTGATCATTTTGAATCTCCGTTTGAATCTCCGAAATCTCCATTTGACCATTTGATCATCCTAAGCACTTATTTGGCCAATTCAAACACTCATTTTGACCATTCCAAACCTCCATTTAACCTCTCCAAAAGTGTCCATTTACCACATTCTCATTGACCATTCCACCATTTGGAACATCCGCCTTATCACAAGACCTAAACATCTTCAACAACATATCTTCCCTTTGCATCCATCATTATTCCTCAACACAAAAAAACTTTAAAACCTTGTTTTAGGAGTTATTTTCCCAAATTGACCAAGGCGTTAAATTGATCGTTATCCTACATAATCAATCCTTGTCTTCAACCTAATCAATCCGCTTCTATCTTGAAATGGATTTGTGTTGTAAGTCAACATCATTGGCCCAAATCAATCCCATTCCATCTCAAGGTGGATTAGGCATCATAATCATTGATTTAATTCGATCAACCAACGTTACAAGGCACCTAGGGTGATCTCTAAATCAGGTTTTAGGATCCCTTCCATCATCCAATCATCAATCCCAATCACCATTTGATCCAATCATCAATCCAAATCATCATTTAATCCAATCACCACCCAATCACCAAGTTGACACACCATCATTTGATCCAATCCAATCATCAATCCAAATCATCACTTGATCCAATCCAATCCAATCATCAATCCAAATCATCATTTGATCCAATCCAATCCCATCATCAGTCCAAATCATCACTTGATCCAATCCAATCCAATCATCAATCCAAATCATCATTTGATCCAATCCAATCCCATCATCATCCAACCATCAAGTGATACATCATCACTTGATCCAATCAAATCCAATCACCACCTAATCATCCAATTGGGACATCATCAATTTATCCAATTGATCCAAATCAAATCCCATCATCATCCAATCATCAAGTGATACAACATCACTAGATCCAAACCAATCCAATCATTAACAATGATACATCATCATTTGATCCAATCAAACCAACATCAATCATCATCTAATTCAAATCAATCAATCCAAATCATCGCCTAAGTCGTCATCTAGAAGTCGAATCTTGAAAGCACTTAGTCATTTTGCACATTCATGCCCGTTCAAACCTGCTCACAAACAAAAAAGAAAATGGCTGACCAGCAAACATAAGGTTCCCAACTGAATGCCCCTCAAGATCCTAATAACATTCCACATGATCCCCATAATGGCGTTTCATCCCAATCAAACATTGACATCTAGAATATCACACCACCTAGTGATGAAAACATGGTCAATCAACCTGAAGTCACTGTTGATGAATATCTTAGCAATCCTGCCAATGTCCAAATGACGGATCACATCCTAAACGAACGTGGGGATAAGATCCTTGCCACCTTACTCATGAAGGGAGTCAAACCACCATCCGATTTTGATACATCACAATATGCCCTTCCCCCATTTGTTGACCCACAAACCTCACAAAATGTTCTAGAAAGTTCCTACATTCCTGAAGGTGCACCCACTGAAAATTGGTACCAACCCGAACTTGGAAATGCTGTCATCCATCAAGTCCAAGAATATCCTCACCTTCCAACCACAACATCTACCATTCCACCACCCGATCCTAATGACCCCCACACCTATGGCATGCCGTCATAAATCCCATCCGCTCCACCGCTTCCTCCCCCATATTCTAATATTGGGGGCATACCTCCACTTACCAATGCACTACCTCCTGCATTTCAACAACCCCCAAATAATCCACACCAATCCACCACACCACCAGCACCGCCATAATATGTTGCTACTACAATAGCTTCATCTCAACACTTACATCAACAACATCCGCAACATCCTTCTGTTCTCACACAACCACCACATCAAATGGTGCAACATACATCTCAACAACAACAACACATCCTACCTAACCCATCACAACAACAACAACACATCCCACCTAACCCATCACAACAACAACAAATCTTATCTCACCCACCTCATCAACAACAACAACAACCTCCACAACAACCTCCACAACAACATGTGCACATCCCTATGCAAACACACCATAACCCGCTCACCAAATACCTTTATCATCCCTCTAGCACATACACTATTCCATCCCATACAAACCCTCCTCATACCCAACCGCCACCTTACACCAACCCTACACAACCTCAACACAATCCTCATCAACAAACATTAAACCCATATCCACATGCCATGCAACAACCCACCATTGCACAACAAAACCAATCCTATCCGCCCTACTTTCAACAACAACCAACTCACCAACATGGGGCACCTTACACTTCCTATTATCAACAATCATCACCACATCAACAAAGAGGCCCTACCTCTACACATTACCAAAATGCTATGCAACAACAGGCCCCCTCTCTTGAGTCCTACTATCAACAACCAGTGGCTCCCACTCAACACAACCAATCATCCAACCATCAACCTTCTTACAATCAACCAATGCATTCATACCTGACTCAGCCCATTTATGATCCAACAATGGGAGGGCCATCCTCATCATACCCACAACATTATCCATACATTCAATCCACTTTGACTCCCATCAACAAAGACTTGGAAGAAGTAAAAGCCGCATTAAAGGATTTACAAGTTGGAACGGGAAAGCAATCCTTCAAGTTTGAGGACATATGCCCTTATCCGTTTGATCCCTCCATTTCCTTGGTTCCTTTTCCTAAACATTTCGAGATACCCAAATTTGACAAATACAAAGGGACCAAGGATCCTAGAGCTCACCTTCAAGAGTTTTATGCTCATTGCCAAGAGGTCATGCACAATGACAATTACCTCATCCGACTTTTCCCAAAAAGTCTGCAAGGGGTCGCCCTCAACTGGTTTATGGGTCTGGAAAAAGGATCTATCAAGACCTTTGCACAACTATCCGAACAGTTTGTCACTCACTTCTCTTTTAACTTAGAGAAAGATATTGACACACTTGATCTCCTCAAAGAAAAACAATGCGATGGAGAGACCTTTGCAAGCTACTTGCAAAGATGGCGTGCCTTGGCTAGTAGGATGAAATCCCCACCAATAGAGAAAGACATGGTAACATTGTTTATTGAAAACTCTCACCCGGATATGGCACATAATTTACAACTCCATTGCATCACTACCTTTGCGGGACTTGTGGAGAAAGGCCCCATCTTAGAATGAGCCCTTGTCGCAAGAGGACAAGTTAAACATTTCAATTCCGATAGAGAGAAGTCCTTTGGGGATAAACCTCATTTTTGGAATAGAAACAAAAATGCCGTCAATGATGGTGTCACTGACACTAAACATGTCCAAGTGGCCAACACCACACAAAGATATCCTTCCCAACAACAACCGTCCGTTCAGAATGCCATATCCGTTCCCCAAGGGGCACCGCGACAACAAGCCAATCAAAATAACCAAGGTGGGAATAAATGACAATTCACGCAATTGGGGGAACCCCTTAGCGTGGTGTTTAATAAGCTTCTTCAAGCCAATTACCCCATAACATACCCTGTCACAAAACCCCTCGATACGTCTAAACCCAAGCCTGCTTGGTTTAAAGACAGTGAATATTGTGAATTCCACAAAATTAAAGGACATACCTTAGATAAATGTCGAGGCTTAAAAACTTACATCCAAGGTCTCATTGATTGAGGTGAAATACATGTAGATGCTAATGCAACATCTTCATCCAATGCTCAATTGCAAATATACCAAAACACCTTTCCTAATCATAATCAGGGTCCTAGTATGTCCAACTCAAATCCTGGACCTAGCAATAACAACCAACCAAGAAACAGTACCAATAATATCAACTACAAAAATGTACCATACAATTATCAAGGTGTGGTTTCATATGTAGAACAAGTGGAACCTCGTGTATCCATGATACATGTTAAGGGAAAAGATCCACAATGTGCTGTTACTACTCGATGAAACCGCATCACAGTCCCAACAACATCTCCATCCACCTAGTGACCATCTGCCAATTCCCAGTATAATATCCTAGACCATCTAGGTAAAAATACAGCCCAAATATCCATTTTGGATCTGCTTAAGTCATCTCCCGTACATCAAGATATCCTAAATAAGGCTTTGCAAAGCACACAAGTACCTGATAATATTAACCCTACCCAATTTCAAGCATTGGTAGGCAATCTTTCATTGACCTATCAGCTAGCCTTTAGCCAAAAGGACATGCCACATCTCGATTCAAACCACAACCGCCCCCTCCACCTCGAGGTCGGTGTCAACTGTCAAAAAGTAAAAAGGGTATTAGTAGATAATGGTTCAGCCCTAAATCTATGTACGTTAAAGTTTATACAACAGGTTGGATACACCCAAGCTGATCTGAGAAATCAAATGATCACCATAAAGGCCTATGATAATGCAGAGCAAGATTCTGAAGGCATTATTTGCCTCCTTATACAAGTGGGCCCCATTGTACAATACACTATGTGCCATGTTCTGGACCTTGAAGTCCCATACAACATCCTTCTTGGCCGTCCATGGATTCACTCTATGCAAGTCGTACCATCCACTTATCACCAATGCCTAAAATTCCCATTTCAAGGAATGGAAGTCACCATACAAGCCGACACTCAACCCTTTGAATATTGTCATGCCTTGGAGGCCTCTTTTCCACATTCACATTATTGCTCAGGGGTCGAAATGGGGGCACCACCAACATCTGATCCTATCCCATCCACCAATACTCTGAACACTTCATCCCCACCATCATCCACACCTCCTTCCACCGTCACCAAGGTCCAGATCATAGATAAGGGATTTGGTGAATACGAAATGAACACCACACTCAATGTGGCAACTATGCCACCTTCACCCAACACATATGGGCAACCGATTCTGCCATTACCAGAAGTAGAAGAAAAGACACTCACCCTCACTTCCAAGAATGTGGGTTCCACAACATTCAATAATTTGGGATCCCTCCAGGATCTAATGGATGATGATATCAGTCAATGGGTTTATCGGGAGGAGCCTGAACCACCACGGCCCCTTATTGAATACTTTCACGAAGCCTATCCACATGCCTCCAAATTCATTGAAAATTGCCATTACCAAGGCGGAGGCCTTGGTGCAGAAGAACAAGGAAGACGTCTGCCCATCAAAGCAACTACCATCCGACCAAAGAATTTGGGCTTAGGCTATGCTACCAAACAGAAGGGTCTTACAACATCCGCTAACACCTCTAACAATGTTAGTGTTGACAACAGTTTCCTTGAAGACATACCGGAGGAGGAGTCCATCATACATGCGTACGATGATTTGAATCACATTGACCTCCCTGCCATGTTTGAATGCTTATCCATTTGTACCATAACTTTATCCCTTAAACATCATGAGCTTATCGATCATGACCTACAAAGTAGCACACTAGTTAGCACTTTTCCCTCAGAAGATACCTATGTACATCTAATGGGATTGGGGGAAGATGAACACCCTAATCACAAAAGCAAAAAGAAACAAAAGAAGAATGGGTCATCAAGTGAA